>OX438967.1:9574854-9771854 GCA_949316085.1 Hypercompe scribonia | reverse complement strand
GGTCTCTCCTCAGCAAGGAGGTTTAGTAATATTAGGATAGATCTTATTGCATTAAATTTACGGCTATTGTATCTCTCATGCGCAAACATTGTGGCCGTTACACTCTTAGTTCAATTGTGTGTATTACTACATTCTGAAATAAAAATACATTGAAAAATACACAATGTCGTCTTTAGGTTGGACAATGAAGCTTTCTTCTTTTCATTTTATTTCTATGTATTTACTCTATCGTACAGCTCCTTGATACTTATCTAAATCAATTTCTTTTCTCATATCTATGAAATAGTTACACAGTAACTGTGTTTAATTCTCTGTTATACGTCGAGTGATACCTGCCTCGTGATGAACTTGTGCTAACGCCATTGCTGTGGCTGCGCAGTGCGGGGCTACACAGCTAGGCTGTGAGGTGAGGTAAATGTTTGAAATCCAAATATAGAAAGTCCCTGAAATAATTTCAAAATAACTTCGTTTATATCTGAAAATATATATAACACAATCGCAATCAGAGTGTCTTATAATACGTTACCATTCTGGCAACTACTGGCAAAGAGCAAGTTTATAAATCATCTGAGAAAAATACAGCGAATAAATATGTTGCAGATAATTATGAACGATTACGATTGAGCTTGATTTACTTCAAAGGCAGGACAGAAAAGAAATAAGTGGTTTATATGCATTTCATAAGTTTAATTTTTACTAAGATTTCAGTAGTGTGTATTCTTTCTCAATGTAGGTATTGAACAAAATACTAATCATCATGCAATTTATATTTGACTCACGTATCGCTGGAGCTAGCGCTTTTGCAGCTTAAATGAACAAAAATATGCGCCTGCCGATTTGCACAATATAGCCGAAATAGAAATAAATTTCATATTTTACGATTTTTGAAATTTACGACACTGTTTTGTTAGAAAATAAAACCATAATGCTGAGCATTTCAGCATTTATACATAAATATTCGTAAGTAATATTTATTAGTATGAGAGATTATACTGATGAATATAGGATAATATTTCCAGATCTATTAAATAACCACACCAGTATTTGCAACTGCATGGTAATGAATGCTAAAGTATTTTTTCATAGAGTGTCAAATCAGTGACTTTTAAATATCTAAATGGTCAATTCTATAGAACTTTATATATTTATTTATTTATTTATTAACCAATGGACAGTTTTATACACAACATCAAGCCAACTACAGGTTTTCACGAGTAGTGACATTGCAAACTAATAGAGGTTCTGGAACACAACACAACAAACAAACACACACAAACCTACAATCACATAAGTGCGACTAATGTGCGACTGCGATAATACGACATATGGTTTCTTAATTAATAATTTAACTTACTATATTTTGATCTCTTGCATAATTTGCACCTGCATAAGATGCTGGCTAAGAGAGTCGGACTGATTCTTATAGAATTATATTAAAATGATGGAGGAGTTAATGAAACCCTGGGGGGATTTTATATGATTAAGTAATGGAAGTATCTAGCTAGCACTTCTGTGTAGAAGCATAAATATACCAGAAAAAGCTTCTGCTGAGAATTTTTGAGCTCATTGAAGCTACATAGAATTACTTAGCGTAAGTGAGCCATGTTGCTCGTGACATAAAGGCATTTGCACTAATTAAAATTGTATTTTTGTAAATAGATAATGTATAGTAATAATACTTTTATAATTAGCTGTATAAAAAATACAATCTAATTAACATTTTTGTCTTCCAGACTTCAAACCATTGAACAAATGTTGGTTAAAAAGGTTACCGAATATTCTGAGTGAATTACGTTAAATAAATTAACCACTGAACTTATTTAGTATAGTGCTGAATCACGTTGTGAGCATGGATACCGTACTTGAATGTTAAAAGTTAGATAATCAATCAATCTGACAATTGCAGTCCATTGCTGACTACAAGCCTCTCTCAATGTATCAAATCCCTCGGTGCTCCGTCTTCCGTATCTAGTCTACTTCAGCAGCCTCCATATAGTTTGGGGCATCCTTTTACTTACAATTAATATTCTCTATTATAAGACACACTAGCTTCAACGTCCATCCATCCTTCCTCAGGTATATGACCAACGTATTTTAATTTGTTTACTCTATTTAAAACTTTACTGACGAAATTATTTTTTGGAAAACTATTTTTTGTCGCTGACTCCAAGGACCAGGACTGTATTTTGTATAAATTTAATTATATTGCCCTCTATTAGTAATAACCAATTTACAACATTCAAATCATCATCCAATACTTGTTATAGGCCTCTCCTTCGAAAGAAGAGTTTGGCCTGCTATGCCACGCGGGCAAGACAGATGGTATAGGGTTTGTTTTAAGTTTTTATTTTCTTTGCTTTTACAGTTACAGTTACCAGTGTTACAGTATAATAATTATTTTAATTAGACGTTGAAATAATGTTAAAACACGATACTGTAAAAGGTTCCCCAAACCAGCATTAGCCGAAGTTCAAGAGTTATTTCAGAACACCGATATAATAGTTTTATAACGCTCTTCATCGAGTTAGAAGCGCTGGTATGTCTACGATGTAGTTTAAAAAAGGTACAAAGTGGAGTTAAGTATAAAACGAACTTATGGTCAGCATCAAAGGATTCATAAATAGGTGTACTTATTCTCAGAATCAAGAGAAGCAATAAGCACTGCGCTATTGAAATGTATATTGTAGTCTTAAGTCCAAGTATTAATTGAGAGATTTAGGAGTAATGAAGAGTAAGTATAGTCTAGGCATGTCCTACATCATAATATCTATATCAGAAGTGTTCTCGATGCACCATTTCACAGCTGTGTAAACTACTCAATAGTTGCCGGGCTTTAGTGGATACATACGCTGACTCAATAACCGAATACTGCAATATCATACTAAATACTTCATACAAGATACTTTACTTGTGTTCTATTAGTTTTTGTCAAAACTCGTATTGCATTTTTTAACATAAGCGTTTACTAACGTTGCGCGCGTTTTGCAAACTATGTTTTAACCATTAACCAGTGTATACAATTGTTGGTGGGCCCATTACATAAGTAAATAATGTTTTATTAACGCATGCTGTATGATGGTATAATTTGGGTCATGAAGTTTGCCACAATTGGTTATGTTAATTATCTTCGCTCGCATCAGCTCAGGTCTGCGCGCATCTGGTTATGAGTCGCCATGGCGGTCGGAGGTAGACTAAATATAACACTACAATGAGTGGTCCAATGCTTCTAAAAAAATCTGTCTGACCTGCGTATATGAGACGCAGATACAAGCAGATGTACGACTGTTTATTAATTCAAATAAAAAACATTTAACTTTAACATTTCTGGAGATACTCACGGAATTGGTACTCATATGTTTTTCGAAAATTTATTATTATTTATGAAAAAGCTTTATCTGAAATGTCAACGTAGTATATTCCGGCTTTATCCATTTATCAAGGGGATCTGATTTAAGATTATTTGTTAAATAAAATATATTTACACTTACTGTTGGCAGCAGCTGCTTCGATCCCTTTTTCATTAACTTCAATAGAAGCTTTTTGAATAGCGTCAGTCACATACAGGTTACGTGCACATTCTATAAAATTGTAAAGTTGAGCTTGCCCTGCCACAAACCATTACCTAATACTGGTTTCAAAATAATGAGTAAACTATTTAAATTCTTGATTTTTTTGTTTCTTTAAGGATTAAATTCTTGAGATGTTAAATTTAACAATGTTAAATTTAACAAAAATACTGAAGTTTCTGCCATCATCCAAGACATACAAAAGCATTGTTGTTTTTTGAATGCTAAACCGGTAAGACTTAGAATTCAATCTCAATTAAATGAAATCTAAATTAAAAATGATAACATTATCGTAATTATTTTATTATTTACTTGAACTATGAGGCTAACTCGAAAAGCTGGTGCTGCTGCTTTTAGCAAGAAGTGTTAATCAAGAATATCTCGCAAAAGAACAGGATATATGGAGAAAAAGGACTACTATTTCGTTCTAGCCGAGAAGGTGATTTTAAAGGTGATCTTACTCATTTACTATTTATTTAACTGTATAATTGTTTAGTGTCGCAATGTTACTCACGTATATCATAGCTTATTGTATATAAAATATTTGTTTTTAATTTTATTCGATTTCTTCCAGATAATCATCATTATCATTATCAACCTATTGCACTCCACTTCTGGACATAAGCCTCTACTATTGCATGCAACTTCGCTCGATCAAGTTATTAATACACTAATGAATACGGGTGCACTGTACGAGGGATGTTTTTACCAGTACATTGATACTGGCCTCAGGCACAGCCAGTATTAGGATCCTTGTTCATACCGAGCTAGTACGTTTATGATCTGGTCTCCAGCTAGCTGGTTCAACCTTTCACATAACGTCAAAAATTATTGTTAATAAATAAGGTCTCTCAAATTAACTACTTCTATTGTCTTAACATTTAATTCATCACATTCTACGTATTTGAAAATAGATATTTTGGCTGTTTGATATTT
Organism: Hypercompe scribonia; assembly: GCA_949316085.1. Taxonomy (NCBI): domain Eukaryota; kingdom Metazoa; phylum Arthropoda; class Insecta; order Lepidoptera; family Erebidae; genus Hypercompe; species Hypercompe scribonia. Next base: position 9,767,352 of record OX438967.1, on the reverse strand, counting down.
AGAAACAAAGAAGTCACGATCTCACGTGCCATGCTTTTCAATAGGAATCCGCCAGTTGATTTTTTTAAAATAAATTTATAAATTCATTACTGTCTCCAAAGTAGACATTTAAATTTCAATATTTATAAACACCTGACTATCTGCTTTGCTTTCTTCAAAGTAAATAGCACAAGAGTAGGTAGGATAGCTACGCTGATTTCAGCACGAACGAGTCGGTTCACCGAGGCAGTACTCCTCTCTCGCAGAAGACCCACCTAAAGCAACAGCATCCGTGCTGTCGTTTTTTTTGTTGGTCAGTGCAAGACCGAAGGCCTATTGATGCAGAGATAACAGTTATCGTGGTAAGAGTGTGAATCGTTCTATCATGCCTTTTCCATCCCCAAGAGGAGCGTGAAAAAGCACCTCATTAGGCCGCCACAGTGTAGGTCACCACACTGCATTATCGGTATTCGCAATGAGTATGAGAACCACAATTTTTGAATTCTACTTATGTTTTCTATCAGGTTGAGTAGAGCCACTTTGGTAGGCTTTTGAAAATAAAAAATAAACGATAATGTCAGAAGTGCAAAGGGGTCACCTAAGTCCTTAATGCATTTATTTGTCTTAGTTTCGAGGTAATGTACAATCATATAAATTTTTAGAAGTATAAATTTGAACATTAACAAATTGTTTTAAGTAAAAATTTTGTGTATACAAGTGCATTAATACATCTGAAAAAAATAGAGAATCTATATAATCGAGGTGTTCGATAATTTATTTACGTGTAGTGTTTTCTATTAATGTAAATAATTAATTTAAGTAATTACGAGATAAAATCTTTTGTTTTTCTCGGAAAAGTCCACCAGCTTGAAATAAAAATAAGGTTTAAACAAAAATAGGTATAAGTTAACCCACAAATTTATATTACTAGTGGCTCTTTACGAGTCAATGAAATCGATATTTTGAACTTCTGAGGTAAAAACAGTATGAGAAACGGTCACAAATTTTATTTAAACTATATCTGTTGACATCATATACTTTGCCTGCTTCAGATCTACACCTTTTACTGATCGTATTCTTGTATTCACACCATGGAAAGCTTCTTTTATTTAAAACATACCATATAAGACACAAGACTTGATAAGATATGAAAATACCTACTACTTTTCTTTCCCACTCGTCGAATAAGTCCAGGTCCACGAAATTTGGATTGTCGGTAAATCCAACTAAGTGTCAAGTGATTGTCGTAGGAAGCAAACAAATGCACAGTAGGTTGGGCGTGGCGACTATCCCACCTGTTGTTTATGATAACCTGACTATACCTCTGAGTACAGTAGTAAAGAACCTGGGCCTATATATCGACTCGACACTTGATTGGCGTGCACAAGTTACACACGTGAGCCAGAAAGTTACCACGTGCCTCCGCGCTTTGTATCGTTTGAAAAATTTTCTCCCTATTAAAACCAAGGCTACACTTATACAGTTTCTAATTATTCCCCTGATCGATTACGGTGATGTGTACTATTTTGACCTGAATGCAGACCTCCTCAACAAACTAGATCGCCTTATCAATAACTGCATTCGATTCGTTTACAATCTTCGCAAGTATGATCATGTGTCTGCTTTACGTTCCCAGCTACAATGGTTCCCAATTCGACAACGCCGTAAATTACGTGCACTCACTTCTCTTTTTTCTTTCCTCAACTCTCCATCGCTACCTGAATACCTTGCTCCCGACTTCCGTCTCTTATGTTCCACCCATGATCGAAATCTTCGGTCAAAAAACAACATGCTTCTTATATGCCCCCCTCACACCTCCAACTTTATCAATTCCTCCTTCTTTGTGCAGTCAGTTCTTCTGTGGAATGCACTTCCCGCCGATATCAGGATGTCCACAAATCGCCACACATTTCAGGCAAAAGTACGTGATCTACTTCGTAATAATTTGGTAGAATCGTCGTAACGATAGTGCCCGAGTGAGCATTTACATGGAATATTGCATTGATTTTTTATACATGTATGTTTATGTATTATGTATGTATTGTTTATGTAAAATATTGTATTGTTAGTAATGTATGTCAACTTCTTTATTTTATCTTTGCACCTACCGCATCGTGTTTCTACATCACCTGAAGGTTGACTGGGAGAGAATGTCCCATGGCATTAAGTCCGCCTTTGTAAAACATGTGCATTAAGTATAAATAAATAAATAAATAAATAAGTTCAACAGAATGATGAGAAACTTGAAAATTAATATTAAACGCAACTAATACATCATTTTATATAATTTTGTATTAAAAACAAACCAAATAATGACTCATTATTTGGTTTGTTTTTAATACAGGCTCACAGGCGCTATGGCTATTTGTGCAAAAGAAGATAGTACTGTAAAAGCCGATAGTATGAAATTTTTGTTTGTTTGACTTTACGAAACTTCCTGAGAACAAAAAAATAATTGAAAAGAGGACGTTCAGGTATTATGTAACGCAATTTGGGAGGAAGGGGGGTCTTATAGAACGTTAAGATACGTTACAAGGGCGGGAAGAGGCTTTCAAGCAATGCGTTACGAAATTTGTTTTTTAGATTTTTAAATAAAAAATTAAGGAATTAAAATCTTTCAAGCTGGTAACCCTGTTTGGTCACCCAAAGTGACCGTACGTGAGTGTTACGTAACGTTTAGGTCGGAGGAAGAAGGGGGGAGGGTATATAAAAACGCTACTTTGCGTCATTTTCGGGGAGGGTGGATCAAAAATATTTAAAAATTGAGTTACGTAATACTTGAACACCTTCTAATAATGAAATAATTCGCTATTTTTTTTTTTGAGTAAATTATTTTCACTGGGGGAAATTCAAAATAACATAAAAAGCAAATTTATGATGATGTAATTCGTTATTATTCTTCTTCAAAAATTAAACACAACAGAAACAAGGAAATAAAATTGACGACTTACGTATAGGACGTTTCCTGTGAACTAATTATATCCATTTTCAGGATCATTTATATATTTTATTCTGTTGTTATTGTTGTTGTATAAGTGTCGAGAAGCACAGCCTAGCAGCTATTTATGCATTTACAGAAGCTCATTCGTTAACTACCGTTAATTATTAAGCAATAATGTACTTTCTTCAGTTGTAAATTGAATGTGAAAATGTGTGAAGTCCCATGTTCTTACATTATGTGCAAACATTTAATTAAGAGTAGTAAACGGTTTATAAAGTAATGTTCACTATAAACTTTAGTGTATAAAAGGTAACTTAAATTTTGAACAGAGCTTAAAATATTTTTTTTCTATATTAAGAGCCTGCCAAAGTGACTCTACTCTACCTAATGGAAAGCATGAATAGTATCCAGGAGTTCTGGTCACCATACTCATTAGAATTATGGCGGCCTAGTGAGATACTTTTTCACATCCCGCTTGGGGACGTAAAAAGCATGACAGTCATCGTGACAGTGTAAGGCTTACACAGTTGCCAGGATAACTGTCACCCCTGCATCAATAGGCCTCCGGTCTCACATTCGCCAACGAAACACGACAACACGGATGCTGGTGCTTAAGGTTGGTCTTCTGCGGGAGGGTAGTACTGCCCCGGTCGAGCCGTCCCGCTTGTGCTGAAATCAGCGTGGCTCTAATCCTAAAATATCTAAAAAATATCTATCCTAAAATACCTGCATATGAATATATAGACTAGAATTAAAATCGCGAGTTACTGAACGAATTTAATCTATAAAAAAAACTGAAGAAAAATTAAAAACCAGTGATTCCTTTAATAAAAAAAATACTTTCTACATACTCAGTATAGGAACAACCCGATAACAGACCGATATGTCTGAAACTCCTTATCGAAATATTAGACACATATAGAAATAATATGTACATATAGAAATTCTTATAATTGTTATCTACAACCTGTCGAAAATTAATGTCCCTCAGCATATGTTTCGGAAACTCTATAGATCTTTCAAATTATTTGTTACAATCTTCTAGACAAAATTGACCATAATTCACATAGACTTCAAATGCTTTCTATCGAAACTTATCTTCTTTCGAAATTCTAGCTTTGCCACCGTGCTGGTTCTCCAGCCGGTCATTGCCGAGTGCAGCACGGGACCCTTTTCTTCCGGCGGACGCAGGTTCCTTTCGGGCACGGTCGCTTGGAGGTTAGTCCCGTCTGTCACCACTGCGACTGCAATAAGCACATGCTGGCGGTGTGTTCCGCCTGGGCGGCACAGCGTGGGGCCCTCACTGCAGTTATTGGAGGAGATCTCACGCTACTGGTCATCATACGCTTCTTGGCCGGTAGCGACAGTTGTTTTACCACGGTCGCAACCTTCTACGAAGATGATCTCCACTCAGACCCAATTCACCGCCGGCGAACCAGGATGTGGCGGCGCCCGTACCATGCCGCCTTGAGTGTGGCCGTGGGTGGTCGGCACGGGTTTTACCCTCCATCCGCTACAATGGCCAGCTGCGAGGACGCGACGTCTGCATGTACCGTACGTCGCCTAAAATAGATAGTTTACTCGCAGATGGTGCCCGCAGTAGCGGGCAGGCGCTAGGAGGGATCTCGATGTTGTAATAGTAGCTGTTCCCGAATTTCTCCTATGTCAGGTGCAGAGTAGCACACCGTGTGGTTTAAGTCGTTCCCATTCTGACACACCACTCCTCAGTAAAGCCCGATGGGGCGACGGGCTGAGGAGGTTGCCAAACGTTGAAAAAAAAAAGTATATATCACATTTCATATACATAGGCCGTTTATGGTCACTGTTTGTATTTAATATTTAATTATTTTTATAGTGAGCATGTTGTGATCTCCTACAATTAAGGAAGCACAAGCAAAAGACATGAAATTTTAATTTTATTATATCCTTTATAATAAACAATTTAATAAAAAAAAAACAATTTAGCAATATATTGTACTAATCACCATAAAAAGCGAAAATTATTCGTAGTTCGAAACGATATCGCAAATTTTCAATATTTTTTTATTATTTCAAGTATACTATCATAGAATATTCACCAATTGGTCTTATGGATATTAGTTATGGACATAATGATGTGGTTCCAATCTAACTTGAATGACGGAATTAAAGAGAATAGTGGCCCCGTCCACCTTTAGCCAGTTGATAGTAGTTCCGTCAAGATCTGTTGCTCTTTACTTCCAATGACGCTTTTATTTGACTATAATCTTAATGAGTTCATGTTTTATAATACGTGTACTGTATGTAATAATAATATTGGAAACTTTAAGGTAACTGTTTCACTACTGTCAGTTTAAAGTTTCTTCAGATAGGAGTTCCCCAAGTATTGAATGAACTTATTTGATTCTGACTAAAGCCTATTAAGGATTTAAAGTCTCTCTAAATACGTACAGAAGTCCATAAAACACGATTAAATGGGACATCAGTATAATTGTTGAATAATATTCTATGTTCAGGAATAGTTGGCATTCCAGTGGTGACGCAGCCCTTTCTCCATATTCTTTATTTGGATAGTAAAAACAATTTGAAATATAGAATAATAGGGCATTAATTTGTTTTTATTAAGTTTTTTAAATTTATTTGTGTTCAAAACAAAGAATTATCGTGTTTATCTAGGCTACGACCTGGATTACTAAAATAGCATTAAATACAAATAATTTAAAGTGATAAACTAAGAAAACACGTGCTAATATTTATAGTTTTATCTGCTTTTTCAAGACCAAAAAACTCCGTTGAAGAGAATGGTATCGTGGTGCATTAAGTAAAAGACGAAGGGATGATCAGCATCGAAGGATTTATAAACAGGCGTAGCGTTGATAGAAGTTATACCACACATACCAAATTCTGTAAGAATAAAGTAAACATTAAAATAAATATTCTCGTCTTAAGTGTAACTTATTGAAAGTCAGGATACTGGAGACAAGATTTTAATTATAAAAAAAAAACAAGTCGTAAATAATGCAAGGTCATTATAATTCTTTAAGAATGTCTTCCACAACATATAAATCAATGAACACTCCAAAGACTTTTCAATAGTTGTTTGTGTAACTGATTCATATAGACGGTGGTGTTATGATTTTATCTTAAACCATGAACTTAAAACATAAAGCTAAAATAACTACAATCTACATATATCAGGTAGGTGAATTCTAGCTTCATCCGTCTCTAGAACCAAGCCGTGAACCTATGATCTGGTCTTTTAAAATCACTCGTTAATTCAAAAGCATTTATACTTACTGTTAGCGGCAGCTGCTTCGGTACCCTTTTCGTCCACTTCTATGAAAGCTTTCTGAATGGCATCACTCACATATGGAGCACATTTATCTCCTATAAGATTGTCAAGTTGAGCTTGCCCTTTTATAAATAATTGTTTAATATTGATCTGAAAATTGTTAAAAGCAAATTAGCGTTATTAGCTGATAGTTCTTTTTAAATTTATTTATTTTCAGGTTCTTACACTTAAGAAATATATTTTATTTATAAGTTACTTAGTATAAGATAGAAGGGTTACATAATGTTCACAAAATTCAAGAGACATATGTTCCCTCATTATACATAAAAATTAAATGCTATTCGTTAATCTCATTAAAACTCAGAAACGAGTAGATCGATTTGGCTGATTTTATTCATAAAATATTTATGGAAATACAGAGTAAGTTTAATATACGAAAAAATATGGAAAAGATTATTATAATGAGTCACTAATATATAATACCAGAAGTCAAATTTTACACATACAAAGTAACAGGCACACTCCATCATCCAGAATGCAAGTTGATCTTAATAAGGATGTCTTAATAACAAATCGGTATTGGCTATCGGTACGGCTATCTTATGATTAAATTAACATTCAATATTTAGTTATACTTATAACATACAATAGGAATAATACTTAATACGGTGAATGACACTTACTTTTTGGAGAACCCCTTTAAGATCAGTTGTAGTTTCAATTTTGAACTTTGGCAAAGAAACGTGAACTTTTTCTGTGGACATATTATTCCGTGCCTTCGTAAATGCTGCTGGATCTTCAAGTTTTTCCAGTACTGATTTAATACCATCATATTGTCTGGGAAGTACGACGATAAAGGATGTTTCACCTCCTTCATAAGGCATTTTAAGAAGCTGAAACATATTGTAATGTAGTTGGAACATATTCGTTTTATAAACACTTTTAATAGATTGAATTTTAGGTTCAAATATTGTGTATTGATAATACAAATTAGTTAACATTTGAAAATCGTATAAAAAAACTATTTTATATTTTATAAAAATCGTTTACAAGGAAGTTGATTAGTTAGATTGTATTTTTTAAAAATTACATCATTTAAATGACCACCGTTTTAACGTTTGCACTCTTCTAAGTGAGCACCGTAATTATCGAATACTCGTTGGCAAAGAGACCGCGAGATATTGTCATTATAACGAAGACCTAAGTACACGATGCTACCTAAAGCAAAGCAGAGGCGATTCTAAAGGAGCTAAAGAGCAACAGATCTTGACGAAACTACTAGCAACTGGCTAATGGTAAACGAGACCACTATTCTCTTTAATTCCGTTATTCAAGTTAGATCGGAGCCATATCAATACGGCCATAACTGATACCCATAAGACCATTTGACGAATACATTCAGCTCCCATATTACATTCATCTAAATCACAAGACAATAAAATCTTGTTTATACTTCAAAAAAGTAGATCAGTGACTTGCAGAAAAAAAAAAAAATATTTGGGTAAATGTGACTTAAGCAGCGGAGCATACTTTTTGTGCTAATATGGCGAATTGCTTATATATGGCATATGGCAATATGCTTTACATTTAGTGTAGATCCCGTCTCTTGAAACTTGCTTACCTGTTTCTTTATTAAAGGAGCACTCGGATACTGATTTAAGTTGTGCAAATCGTAGTCGATATAAAATAAGCGTTTCACAGTAATAAGCGAACTGTTGTTTAAATATTATTTCACGTAGTAAGCGTGCTGCAGCCCCGTAAAGCGATCCACTGCGACAAAATTTTCGAGAAATGAGCTAGTGGTCAGTTGTTTGCGCGGGATGTTAGATACAAATGTTAATGAATTCTGGGTTTACTTTGTATATTGATTTTTTAGGTTTTACATTTTTGGGTTAAGTACTTGTAAGAGGTAAAATTTAGCTTGTTTATTTCAAATTTTTATTTTTACATTTCCTGTCGCGTAATGTTCCCTTTTCTTTATGATGTACGGGACAAACGGGGTCCCTTGATATAAAAGTAAAAACACACAGTGGTAGCATGTTAGCTTTCCAAGTGTTAGGGATTAATCTTTTGGAACGAGGCGCATTGGTCGGTAAATCGTATCCGGTATCAGTCCGTCCTAGTAACTCTCCATGCAACCTCCATGACTATAATGTAGAGTGGAGACAACTTTATATGAAAAAATAATTGCAATCAGAATTGTATCAACTCAATTACTATTTATTATGACAAAATTTTGATGATTTTAAATTCACATCGAAGCGGCTAAACGTATGTGAACCGCTAATACGCTCTTTTGGCTGAAGCGCTTCAAGTTAAAATTAAATATATTATAACTATTACCTTAGCATCTAATTCTTCACTATCGCCGTATTCGAATGTATCAGATAGATGCATCATGGGCATTGCGACTTTTTGGCCAACAGTTACAAAAAAATCACGCTTTCTCGTTCTATACTGCTCAAAAGGAGTCTGCCAGTTGCCCTGTTTTAACATAAATTTGTGATTTAATCATCAATATTAGTAATCTATATTTTAACACTATATATTGAAATTGCAATTTTTATGGAAAGGTTTTACCTTGAAGTAGATGGCATTGACAAGAACAGCTACACTCTCTGCAGTAAGCGTAGAAGGGTCCACTAAGTTCTTAATACGTTGATTTGTTTTAGTTTCGACCTGTAATTTGGCATTGTAATTATCTATAGGTTTCTGGTTTATGTATTTCCATATTTATTTTAACATACGAGTACATGTTTTATTAAACTACAGGTCGTGAATTCGAATTCCACCTACAAAAAATAATAGTATGATTAAAGCGATTATTCCGGTCATCTGGGTGTAATTTATCTTTACTTTGTACTCATTTTTAGATATCTTTAAATATTTATCAGCAGTTTGATTACAACAGTAGACAGATTTACCTTAGGACCAGACTGCCACGTATGAGATGTATCAAACAGTATTGTTATCGTGAATGTACATGTCGTGTATATACGTGCATCTATAAGTACACAAGTACATAAAAATTTATGGAAACAGAAAATGTACATGAATTTTTGTGTTTGATTACATTCATTCATGGATATTGTTTGTGTCAATATAATAGGAGGCGACACCTTTTATTACCTGCTTAAAAAAATTGAATAGTTTCAAATGTGAGTAGTTTGATAGAAAGATCGAGAGATACTGACCCATATATTCATTTCAGCAGCAGCACTTCGAGAGTCCATAAAATTGATACTTTGGACTTCTGAATTAAAAACAGCTTTTGTAATAGCAGCAAAGTCCTGGTTTAAACTGTAACCGTTGTGAACATACACTTTGCTTGCCTGCTTCAGCTCCACCCCCTTTACTTTTTGTATTCTGGTGTTCACATCAGAGAACACTTCTTTTGTCTAAAACATACCATATACGTCACAAAATTTGATGAGGTAATAAAATTTTCCTATCTTTTCTGATGAACGGATTGAGGTTACCAGACAGTGTAATTTTTATAAATTTCACGACACAGAAAAAATCACCGGGGTTTAGAAGTTTTAAGACTAGGTTTATTTATTGTGTACATTTTATATCTTCCAAATGATGTTATAAATATTGAATGAAAATAATAGTTAGTAATTCATAATTTTATGTATATTGTTGGACAAACATATTAAATAGTAACTCACCACGTTATCGTTGGGCATACCTATAGCTATTAAGATCTCATCGTGAGTCGGCCCCACTGACGCCAAGGCTAATTGTGCAAGAGGAGATAGTACTGAAAAAGCTGATAGTACGAAACTTTTACTTGTTTGGTTTTTCGAGATTTCCTGAAAATAGAAAAACATAGTGTAAAGCATTAAGTATCAAACTTGTGCATGCGTGTTGTATCTTTCTTCAAAGAACACAAAAGAAAAACAGTTCATGATTTGTATTTTTAAGTTCTGTTTTATTTTTTTTGCACGTCATTTTGCAAAATCTGCAGAGAAAAATTATAAACACAAATTGTTGACATACCTAATTCTTCTTCTAAGGTGAAAAACGTACTCTAGCAAAATTATGTAATTGGTATCTTACGTGTAAAAATTTTGCTGTGAACTGGTCATTTCCCACTCTTAGGATCTCTTGTACATTTGATTCTGCCATCGTTGTGGATGCCTCGAGAGTCAATACTGTGTCTGTATATATATCTATACTGTCAATATTTTACAAATGTTAATTTGCATGTTATACTTATTTCTCAAGAGCTAATGTATCAAATATATAATCTTACGTTTACTGCAACTGAATTCCAAGACAGGCAAAGTCAGACAAACAAGTAAATTACATGCAATTATAGAATGACTACAAGGTAGTGTAAGTTTACACGGTAGGGTCCTGAGGTGTTCTAGTAAGGTTTAAAAGTAATATTTCTCCATACACTTCAATTACCATGAACTATTATTGCCTGGTATTGTATGTCTAGGATCTAGCTTTTTTTCTAATTTATATCAACAAACTTTTCAAAGGAAATATGACAATTGCAAAAAAATAACAGACACTGATGTTATGTATTCCAATTAATGGATGTGGATGAAACTAATTTCAATCACACCACAGTTTACATTAAGACAGCTTTGTCCGCAGTACTCTGGCTGGCTTTCGCGATATCTCCTGATACATACACATACATATAAAAACCAAGCGCCTCACTTTTGAACTTAACTCAGTTCTGACCTTCTAGATAAAATTGTTTATAATCACGTTATAGTTAAATCTCAAATTACTACATGTGCATATTGACGTTTCAATATTTAGCAACTTAAATCTTGACGTATAAAAAATGAACATTTTTATTTTTTAAAGTATCTATTACTAAATAAAGGGGCACACTAAATAGACGAATGAGTGTGTAGTATCGATTGTGTTCTTAATTTAAAACTTAGGAATTTATAAATCTTACTTTGAACTTTGTATAGTTTAACAAACAGGCGACTCTCTTTATTAAATCATAGACGTAAATAAATTATCGACTACACGCATCGTGCACCTTTCATATGTATCAGTCGTGTGTCATTTGTTTGTGATAAGCGTTAGTCGGAATAGGTAGGTCGATAAGCATAATATGGCATTTTCCTTATATTGTGTTATCTTAACATGGACATTCTGAGGAAAAAAACAAATTAAAAACTAGTACTTACTAAGTTAGGGTTTCATGAATGTACTTTGCTTTTTCTTCATTTTATGCAAGACTTGAGGACACAGTAATCATATCGGTTAAAGAAGTTACTAATCACGTCACTTAATTATATTTATTATATTTTAAAACCTAAGTAAACAATATTGTAATTTTACCTTATTTGGCACAACCATCGACAGAGTGGTTTTAAAAATCTTAGAGACACATAATATTGCATATGAAATCGTTATATGATGAAAAAATTCCACCACATTGTGAAAAGTAAAGTTAAGAGTATAAGTTCAATTTTTAATGACCTGTTTCATGATCTATTGGTTAATGACCCTGACTCTTAAAACAGAGGTTTTGGGTTTGATTTCGACTCAGGTAAAATAATTGATCTCAATTAAAACGTGATAAATACGATTCGGTATGGTACGGTTCCATAATAGACAGCAAAAGTTCAATGACTACATACAGTTCACTATTCTATCCATATGTATTAAATATTAATACAGAGAGGGCCAAAAATTTGTTAACATTTGCAAACAAATAAATACCGAACGGAACGTGGGGATGGGTCTAACCACTAGCTCGTTTCTCGGCAATTTAGTCGCAATGGATCGCTTTACGGTACCGAAGCGCGCTTACTGTGTGAAACAATTATATTTAAACAATATTTCGCTTATTACTGTGAGACACTTCTTTCACATTGAATCCGATTTACACGAGTGCTTCTTTAATAAAAAAATGAGTGAAGAAGTTCGAAGAGGCGGCACCTACGCTAAATGTGAAGTAAACTGAAGGCCCACGGACTTCTCGGACCGAAGGGAACGTGCAGCAGGTTTCCGCTTCTGTTTGACGTAATCCAGATTTATCGACGCGCAAAACATTAGGCTAAATTAGGGTTATCCTGCACATTAATACGCTGTATTTTGAAATTATATTTGAAATTACGTCCATATAAGATCCAGAGAGGGCAGGAACTAAAACCTAATGATTATTACTACTAAATTGCCGCAAGTTGTATGCCGAAACAATTTTAGAATGATTCAGTACAGTGTCTGCATCTTATATTCTGATGAAACTCATTTTCACCTTAACGGAGATCTAAAGAAACAAAATTGCAGATGTAGTGACTTGTCTGAATTTTATTTGTCTACTTATATATTTATATACATAATATATTATTTATTTAAATTATGAATACAAACTGACTGTATTGGTAGATATCATTTTGTTGTCATCGGCCGGCGCAGTTATGACACATCTATTGTCCATCGACCGGTCGACCGGCTACGTCACGCGAGCCGGTGCGTGTGGTCGAGACGGTAATATCTTACTGTTGCGCTTGCGCACACGCACCGCGCCAGCGCGAGATTTGAGGACGGACAGTACCTTCCTGGTTCTACCGCCGATAACTCGCTGCGCCTTGATACGCTATTTCTTTATTAATTTTATGTTCGCTCGATCCGTCATTTCTATCACTCCTTCTATCCTAAACTAAACTTGTGTAGTGTAAAATCTGTTCAATAAACTTTCATTCTGTTTCTTGTGCACCTTGGACTATTTATTTCTTACTCCTTTTTCATACATCTCAACTCACTACACTGCACAGGTATTGGAGCAGTGAAAATTTCAAAGTTAAACTTAAGAGGCCACTTCATTCTCCTAAGGTAACTGGAGGTATGGGCTGCAATTTCAGTAAAAGGAATCATTGGACTCTTCTTTTTCGAAAATTTTTGCGGCTGTTCAGTTACTGTTAATTCTGCAGAATATGAAAAAATGTTACGGGAATTCTTGGGACTGATGCTACTGGAATTTGCTGGCTACAATCGTAACACATGGTTTCAATAAGATGAATACTACTACTTGTCACACATCCAATGAGTCCCTGCAGGCTTTACATTTACATTTAAAATAATGAATATACGAACAAGTATCCACAGTAACACATACGTTTATTTCACTCATCTTACATCATTATGAATTTGATGATAAGTGACTTGATAAGTGATAAGAGTGGTTTTATCATTAAATCGGTTCTGCATCGCACAAAATTAATTAATAAAACAAAAAAGTACCCCGGGGAAATATATCTTTTTTAATAGTGAAAGAGTTTTCAAAATCAGACCAGTAGATTTCAGATTTGAAATATACTAGCGTGTTGTGGTCGCCGATAATTAAGAAAGCACAACACATGAAATTTTAATTTAATTTTTTCTGTTATAAATTTAACATTTAAGATGTATTCCTTGTCAGAGATCTCTTTTAAATAAAATATATATATTTTTTCACACTTAGTGTATTTAGCAATATACTGTACTAATCACCATAAAAAGTGAAAATTATTCGTAGTCCGGTACGTTATTGTAAATTTTTCACTGTAGCATAAAGAGTATGCCCGCTCCCTAAGTCACGTTTATCCAAATATTTTAATTTAGTTCTCCAAGTCACTGATCTACTTTCTTTTCACAAAAAAACAAGGTTTATTGTCTTGTCATTTAGATGAACGTGATTTGAAGAGCAGAGCATTTTTTTTATAATTTTAAAAATATCATTATAGAATATTCCTCAAATGGTGTTATGGTTACCGGTTATGGCCGTACTGTTGTGGTTCCTATCTAACTAGGATAACAGAATTAAAGAGGATAATGGTGCCGCCTGCCTTTAACCAGTTGATAGTAGTTTCGTCAAGATCTATTGCTCTTTAGCTGGTTAGGAACCGCGTCTGCCATCGTATACTTATGTCTTCATTGTAATGACATTTTTACTTATCTGTATTTTTGATGGGTTCATGTTTCATAATATATGTACTGTATGTAATTATCATCTGAAACCTTGAGGTAACTCTTTCACCATTGTCAGTTTTAAGTTTTTAGACAGGAGCTCCCTAAGTGACGAGTGAACTTGTTTGATTCTGTCTGAAGCCTAATAAAGATTTAAAGTCTGTCTAAATCATTGTATAGGAGACCATAAAACTTGAATAATTAGATACCAGAATAATTACTTTAAATAAGTTGAATAATATTCTATGGTCAGCAATAGTTGGGATTTTAGTGGTGACGTAACCCTTTCTCTGTAATCTTTATGTTCTGTTCTCTTTTTCTTCTTTTTTAAAAGACAACGCTCACACTAGGAATAAATCCTGCGTCGCACTGGACTTTACAAATATACAAAAACTGGACACAAGGAACACTCAGACTCAGAACAACAATTTGTGGATCATACAAAGTGTTGTCTCATGTGGGGTTTGAACTCATGACTTAGCGCAATAAAGAGCAGCGTAGTGACTGCTTAAACTAATATACTTACCTACCGTGCTTTCATTATCTGCATAGTACAAACAATTGTTTGTACTATGCAGATAATGAACGTAAAATAAAAGAGAATTTATTTATTTTTAACCTTTTGGCCTTTGATCGGGTCTGACAGAAGGCACTACTTAGTAAGCTGCCAGCATACGGCATGCGTACTGAGCTCTGCGACTGGATATATCACTTCCTGAGGGAACGGCCGATTCGAATTATTATGGATGGCTGCTTTGCCGATCTAATGGCAATCAATGCTGTGGTACCTCAGGGATCAGTTTTCTCTGCAACCTTGTATCTGCTGCACATAAACGATCTTTTAACACCCGGTATTATTAGCTACGCCGATGACAGCACCGTAATTGAGAGGCATATGTCCAACTCGCGAGTTTGTCCAGAGGAAATACGGTCTTTGAGAGAGTCCCTGATTGAACGAGTGAACGTGATATTGTAGTGGGTGTCCAATTAGGGTGACGCCAATCTTGTCCAGTTCAAAACACAGGCGTATCTTTAGTAGAGTGGCTTTGATTTAATATCCACTTTCGAAAGTGTATCCTAACCAATTATTAACCGTCTAGAACACCGAGGTATTACCATCACCACTAAACCTCTCAACAGCTGTTTAATCTTTACAGTGCCCGAGTTCGATCCTGCATGGAATACTGCAGTTACATCTTGGGCGGTGCAACCAAATATCTTCCAGATGCTTTGGACTCAGTTGACCGAAGAACCCGTAGGTTAATTGACACCAAAAAGCTCTCAAATAGCAGACTACACACCCTTGAGCATCGTCGTCGATTTGCCAGCTTATCGATTTTTTATAGGATACACTTTGGAGAATGCTCGAAGGCTCTTTTTGAACTGATTGAGCCATCTCCGTTCCTTTATCAGACTACTAGGCGCAGGCAAAAGTTTCATCCACACACACACGTTGGTGACATACCCAAAACTCGAACTAAATGGTTTGACAGCTCGTTTTTGGTGAGAGTCACCAAGATTTGGAACGACCTGTTTGAGTCTATTTTTTCTGATGAGTTTACTCTCTAACACTACTTTTAAGAGTAGAGTGAACAGGTTTCTTCTGGATGGGCGTGTACCACCTTCGTCTTCATCTACAATTTCCATCAGGTTACACGATCGTATTTATAAAAAAAACAAGTTGTACGTAATATAAAGTTGTTAAAATTCTTTAAGAACGTTTATTATAGTTATATGTGTTAGTTATATATGTAATTGGTTCATATGTATTTAAAAGAAAAACATGGAACTCTTACTTCACAATTTCGCATAACCCTAAAATTACTACCTCATCGAGGTAAATTCTGGCTTCATTCGTCTCTGGTACCAAGCAGTGAACCGATGATCTGGTTTTTAAGATCACTCGTTAAATCAAAGATATTTACGCTTACCGTTAGCGGCAGCTGCTTCGGTACCCTTTTCGTCCACTTCTATGAAAGTTTTCTGAGTGGCATCATTCACAAATAGAGTAAATTTATCTTCAATAAGATTGTCGAGTTGAGCTTTCCCTTTTACAAATAATTGCTAAATATTGATCTGAAAATTATTAATAGCAAATGTGCGTTCTTAGCTTTTTATTCCTGTTAAATATATTTAATTTTCAAGGATTTGAATTTAAGAAACATGTTTTATTTAGAAGTTACGTTTAGTTTAGTTTACGTAATGTTCACAAAGTTCAAGAAACACCAGTGTTATAGTTTGTAAAGCCAAAATATCTTCGTATCGTTATCTTATACATAAAAATAAATTGTTATTCGTTAAACTCCTCAAAACTCAGAAATGACTAGATCGATTTGATTGATTTTATTCATAAAATATTTATGTCAGTACAGAGAAAATTTAAACGATGTGAAAATGTGAAAAAGTTATTATAGTGAGTCCATAATGCATAATACCAGAAGTCAAATTTTACACATACGAAGTAACAGGCATAGCTACTCAAACATATATTCAGGATGCAGGTTGATCGTACAAAAGATGCTTTTACTAACAGATTTGTACTGGCTAATGGTATCGTTAGTAGTGCATTTATGATTAAATTAACATTGAATTCTGAGTTATACTTATAACACACAACAGGCATAATTCTCAAAACGGTGAATAATTCTTACTTTTTGGAGAATTTCTTTGATCAGTTGTAGTTTCGATTTTGAACTTTGGCAAAGAAACGTGAACTTTTTCTGTGGACATATTACTCCATGCCTTCGAGAATGCTGCTGGATCTTTAAGCTTTTCCAGTATTAATTTAAAAGCATCATATTGGTTGGGAAGTACGACGAGAAATGATGTTTCACCTCTTTCATAAGGCATTTTAAAGAGCTGAAATAAATTGTGATGTAGATGAAATATATTCGTTTTAAGAACACATTTAATGGATTTAATTTTATCTTGACAATTGTGTAACGACAATATATTCATTTATTTATTTTTTACATTTTGGGTAAGTTACTATAATACAATTTTTTATTTTTGCCTTTTCTTTCATACAATGTTCTCTTTTCTTAATAGTTTAGGGGACAAACGGAGTTCTCTGATACAAAAGTTAATGCACATAGTGGTGGCATATTAGCTATCCAAGTGACATGGATTAATCTTTTGGTACGAGGTGCGATGGTCGGTAAATCGTGGCCAATATTAGTCCGTCCTAATAACTCTTCGGAGCAATCTCTATGACACAAAATATAGATTATGTAGAACGAAGTCAACTCTATATGAAAAATCAAATTGGAATTAAAATTATGTCAACTCCGTTGTTATGCAATATGATTTTATTAAGATTTCATACTCACATAGGTACAGCTAAATGTATGTGAACCGTTAACGAAGCGCTTAGAATTCAATAAAAAAAGAGTTGTTGCTTTTACCTTAGCCTCTAATTCTTCACAATCTCCGTATTCGAAAGTACCAGATCGATGCATCATGGGTATTGTGATTTTTTAATCAACTGTTACAAAAAACTCACGATTTCTCGTTTTATGCTTATCAAAAGGAGTCTGCCAGTTGCCCTGTTATATAATATATTTATAATTTACTAATCGATATTAGTAATCTATATTTCAATAGTACATACATTTACATTTAAAATAATGAATATACGAACAAGTATCCACAGTAACACATACGTTTATTTCACTCATCTTACATCATTATGAATTTGATGATAAGTGACTTGATAAGTGATAAGAGTGGTTTTATCATTAAATCGGTTCTGCATCGCACAAAATTAATTAATAAAACAAAAAAGTACCCCGGGGAAATATATCTTTTTTAATAGTGAAAGAGTTTTCAAAATCAGACCAGTAGATTTCAGATTTGAAATATACTAGCGTGTTGTGGTCGCCGATAATTAAGAAAGCACAACACATGAAATTTTAATTTAATTTTTTCTGTTATAAATTTAACATTTAAGATGTATTCCTTGTCAGAGATCTCTTTTAAATAAAATATATATATTTTTTCACACTTAGTGTATTTAGCAATATACTGTACTAATCACCATAAAAAGTGAAAATTATTCGTAGTCCGGTACGTTATTGTAAATTTTTCACTGTAGCATAAAGAGTATGCCCGCTCCCTAAGTCACGTTTATCCAAATATTTTAATTTAGTTCTCCAAGTCACTGATCTACTTTCTTTTCACAAAAAAACAAGGTTTATTGTCTTGTCATTTAGATGAACGTGATTTGAAGAGCAGAGCATTTTTTTTATAATTTTAAAAATATCATTATAGAATATTCCTCAAATGGTGTTATGGTTACCGGTTATGGCCGTACTGTTGTGGTTCCTATCTAACTAGGATAACAGAATTAAAGAGGATAATGGTGCCGCCTGCCTTTAACCAGTTGATAGTAGTTTCGTCAAGATCTATTGCTCTTTAGCTGGTTAGGAACCGCGTCTGCCATCGTATACTTATGTCTTCATTGTAATGACATTTTTACTTATCTGTATTTTTGATGGGTTCATGTTTCATAATATATGTACTGTATGTAATTATCATCTGAAACCTTGAGGTAACTCTTTCACCATTGTCAGTTTTAAGTTTTTAGACAGGAGCTCCCTAAGTGACGAGTGAACTTGTTTGATTCTGTCTGAAGCCTAATAAAGATTTAAAGTCTGTCTAAATCATTGTATAGGAGACCATAAAACTTGAATAATTAGATACCAGAATAATTACTTTAAATAAGTTGAATAATATTCTATGGTCAGCAATAGTTGGGATTTTAGTGGTGACGTAACCCTTTCTCTGTAATCTTTATGTTCTGTTCTCTTTTTCTTCTTTTTTAAAAGACAACGCTCACACTAGGAATAAATCCTGCGTCGCACTGGACTTTACAAATATACAAAAACTGGACACAAGGAACACTCAGACTCAGAACAACAATTTGTGGATCATACAAAGTGTTGTCTCATGTGGGGTTTGAACTCATGACTTAGCGCAATAAAGAGCAGCGTAGTGACTGCTTAAACTAATATACTTACCTACCGTGCTTTCATTATCTGCATAGTACAAACAATTGTTTGTACTATGCAGATAATGAACGTAAAATAAAAGAGAATTTATTTATTTTTAACCTTTTGGCCTTTGATCGGGTCTGACAGAAGGCACTACTTAGTAAGCTGCCAGCATACGGCATGCGTACTGAGCTCTGCGACTGGATATATCACTTCCTGAGGGAACGGCCGATTCGAATTATTATGGATGGCTGCTTTGCCGATCTAATGGCAATCAATGCTGTGGTACCTCAGGGATCAGTTTTCTCTGCAACCTTGTATCTGCTGCACATAAACGATCTTTTAACACCCGGTATTATTAGCTACGCCGATGACAGCACCGTAATTGAGAGGCATATGTCCAACTCGCGAGTTTGTCCAGAGGAAATACGGTCTTTGAGAGAGTCCCTGATTGAACGAGTGAACGTGATATTGTAGTGGGTGTCCAATTAGGGTGACGCCAATCTTGTCCAGTTCAAAACACAGGCGTATCTTTAGTAGAGTGGCTTTGATTTAATATCCACTTTCGAAAGTGTATCCTAACCAATTATTAACCGTCTAGAACACCGAGGTATTACCATCACCACTAAACCTCTCAACAGCTGTTTAATCTTTACAGTGCCCGAGTTCGATCCTGCATGGAATACTGCAGTTACATCTTGGGCGGTGCAACCAAATATCTTCCAGATGCTTTGGACTCAGTTGACCGAAGAACCCGTAGGTTAATTGACACCAAAAAGCTCTCAAATAGCAGACTACACACCCTTGAGCATCGTCGTCGATTTGCCAGCTTATCGATTTTTTATAGGATACACTTTGGAGAATGCTCGAAGGCTCTTTTTGAACTGATTGAGCCATCTCCGTTCCTTTATCAGACTACTAGGCGCAGGCAAAAGTTTCATCCACACACACACGTTGGTGACATACCCAAAACTCGAACTAAATGGTTTGACAGCTCGTTTTTGGTGAGAGTCACCAAGATTTGGAACGACCTGTTTGAGTCTATTTTTTCTGATGAGTTTACTCTCTAACACTACTTTTAAGAGTAGAGTGAACAGGTTTCTTCTGGATGGGCGTGTACCACCTTCGTCTTCATCTACAATTTCCATCAGGTTACACGATCGTATTTATAAAAAAAACAAGTTGTACGTAATATAAAGTTGTTAAAATTCTTTAAGAACGTTTATTATAGTTATATGTGTTAGTTATATATGTAATTGGTTCATATGTATTTAAAAGAAAAACATGGAACTCTTACTTCACAATTTCGCATAACCCTAAAATTACTACCTCATCGAGGTAAATTCTGGCTTCATTCGTCTCTGGTACCAAGCAGTGAACCGATGATCTGGTTTTTAAGATCACTCGTTAAATCAAAGATATTTACGCTTACCGTTAGCGGCAGCTGCTTCGGTACCCTTTTCGTCCACTTCTATGAAAGTTTTCTGAGTGGCATCATTCACAAATAGAGTAAATTTATCTTCAATAAGATTGTCGAGTTGAGCTTTCCCTTTTACAAATAATTGCTAAATATTGATCTGAAAATTATTAATAGCAAATGTGCGTTCTTAGCTTTTTATTCCTGTTAAATATATTTAATTTTCAAGGATTTGAATTTAAGAAACATGTTTTATTTAGAAGTTACGTTTAGTTTAGTTTACGTAATGTTCACAAAGTTCAAGAAACACCAGTGTTATAGTTTGTAAAGCCAAAATATCTTCGTATCGTTATCTTATACATAAAAATAAATTGTTATTCGTTAAACTCCTCAAAACTCAGAAATGACTAGATCGATTTGATTGATTTTATTCATAAAATATTTATGTCAGTACAGAGAAAATTTAAACGATGTGAAAATGTGAAAAAGTTATTATAGTGAGTCCATAATGCATAATACCAGAAGTCAAATTTTACACATACGAAGTAACAGGCATAGCTACTCAAACATATATTCAGGATGCAGGTTGATCGTACAAAAGATGCTTTTACTAACAGATTTGTACTGGCTAATGGTATCGTTAGTAGTGCATTTATGATTAAATTAACATTGAATTCTGAGTTATACTTATAACACACAACAGGCATAATTCTCAAAACGGTGAATAATTCTTACTTTTTGGAGAATTTCTTTGATCAGTTGTAGTTTCGATTTTGAACTTTGGCAAAGAAACGTGAACTTTTTCTGTGGACATATTACTCCATGCCTTCGAGAATGCTGCTGGATCTTTAAGCTTTTCCAGTATTAATTTAAAAGCATCATATTGGTTGGGAAGTACGACGAGAAATGATGTTTCACCTCTTTCATAAGGCATTTTAAAGAGCTGAAATAAATTGTGATGTAGATGAAATATATTCGTTTTAAGAACACATTTAATGGATTTAATTTTATCTTGACAATTGTGTAACGACAATATATTCATTTATTTATTTTTTACATTTTGGGTAAGTTACTATAATACAATTTTTTATTTTTGCCTTTTCTTTCATACAATGTTCTCTTTTCTTAATAGTTTAGGGGACAAACGGAGTTCTCTGATACAAAAGTTAATGCACATAGTGGTGGCATATTAGCTATCCAAGTGACATGGATTAATCTTTTGGTACGAGGTGCGATGGTCGGTAAATCGTGGCCAATATTAGTCCGTCCTAATAACTCTTCGGAGCAATCTCTATGACACAAAATATAGATTATGTAGAACGAAGTCAACTCTATATGAAAAATCAAATTGGAATTAAAATTATGTCAACTCCGTTGTTATGCAATATGATTTTATTAAGATTTCATACTCACATAGGTACAGCTAAATGTATGTGAACCGTTAACGAAGCGCTTAGAATTCAATAAAAAAAGAGTTGTTGCTTTTACCTTAGCCTCTAATTCTTCACAATCTCCGTATTCGAAAGTACCAGATCGATGCATCATGGGTATTGTGATTTTTTGATCAACTGTTACAAAAAACTCACGATTTCTCGTTTTATGCTTATCAAAAGGAGTCTGCCAGTTGCCCTGTTATATAATATATTTATAATTTACTAATCGATATTAGTAATCTATATTTCAATAGTACATATCAATTTTGCAATATTTATGGACAGGACAACCACACTCTTTTCAGTAAGCGTAGACGGATTCACTAAGTTCTTAATACGCCGATTTGTTTTAGTTTCGACCTGTTATGTGGAATTGTAATTATCTGTAGGTTTATGTATTAAAATATTTATTTTAACATACATGTTTCAGATTACTAATCTAATGGCTGTACTAAGCTAAAGGTTGTGAATTCGAATTCCATCTACAAAAGTCAATTGAAAGATGAAAACGATTATGCGTGTTGTCTGGGTGTAATTTATCAGCAATTTGATTATCGTAACACAGATTTACCTTTGAATTACCTATCGTATAGATACATACATGTATCAGTACACAAGTACGAGTACATAAAAATATATACATATGGCAAGAAAAAATGTACATTAATTATTGTGTTCGATTACATGCATTCATGGATATTGTTTGTGTCAATGTAATAGGAGAATACACATTTTATTATCTTCTTTAAAAAGTGCACTGGTATAAAACGAGAATAGTTTAATAGAAAGATCGAGATACTAACCCATTTATTCATTTCAGCAGCAGCTCTTCGGGAGTCCGTAAAATTGATACTTTGGACTTCTGAATTAAAAACATCATTTTAAATAGCAACAAAGTCCTTCTTTAAGCTATAATCGTTGCTAACATACACTTTGCTTGCCTGCTTTAGTTTTACCCCTTTTACTTTCTGTATTCTGGTATTCATATCAGAGAACACTTCTTTTGTCTAGAACATACTATATAGAAGAACGTCCAAAAATTTGACAAAGTAATAAAATTTTCCTATTTTTATTGAATTGAGATTACCGGATACTGTCATTTTCATAAATATGACGATATAGAAAAAAAATTGAGTCTAAAAGAAGCACTTAAAACTAGGTTTATTTTCTGTATGCATTTTATAACCTAGAAGTTATAAAATGCATACAGAAAATTTGAAAATTAAATTTTAAAGGAAAATAACAGTAAGTATTTTAAAATTTTATATATATGATATGTACACTGTTGGATAAAAACATACTAAACAATAACTCACCACTTTATCGTTGGGCATACCTATAGCTGTTAAGATCTCATCGTGAGTCGGCCCCACTGACGCCAAGGCCAATTGTGCAAGAGGAGATAGTACTGAAAAAGCTGACAGTACGAAGCTTTTACTTGCTTGGCTTTCTGAGATTTCTTGAAAATAGAAAGAAATGTGTAAAGTATTAAGTATTAAAATTTATGATTGGGTATTATATCATTTTCTTCTAAGAATGCAAAAAAAAAACCAAGTTTCTCATTTGTAGTCGCAAATTCTTGGATCTTGTTTTACAAAATTCGCAGAAAAATTTATAAACACAACTTGTTGACATAATTCTTCTTCTAAAGTGAAAAACGTATGCTAACAAATGAAATATAATTGACAACTTACGTATAGAAATTTCGCTGTGAACTGGTCATTTCCCTCCCTCTTTCAGGATATCTCGTGCATTTAATTTTGACATTATAGTTGGTGCGTCGAGAGTTAAAACTGTGATTCTACATATTAAACAAAGATTAATTAATTTATCATAGTTATTCCTTAAGTAATAAAGTACCGAATGTAATATATCATCTTAAATTTAGATGATAGTTAAATAGAAGACATACAAATGCCAATATTCAGAAATCACGTGCAATTATCGAATGACTATAAATAATAAAGTTTATACAGAAATATCATTAAGTGTACTAGCAAGGCTTAAAAGTAATATTTCTCCCTATACTTTAATTGCCATAGTCCATCATTGCCTGGCATTGTATGTCTAGGGTCAATCTCTTTTCTGTATTAATTTATATAACAAACTTTTTAAATTGACTATGAAAACTGAAAGAAAATAACACACACCAATATTACGTGTTCCAATTAGTAGATGTGGATGGAACTAAATGGAATTACATTCCACTTTATAATAAGATAGCTTTATCTACAGTTACTGGCTGACTTTCACAGCATCTTCTGGTACTAAACGTATAAAAAATCAAGTGCCTCACTTTTGAACTCGAGTTAGTTCCGCCCTTCTAGATGAAATTGTCCATAATTATGTTATGGTTAAATCTAAATTACTGTGTGTATATATTAGTGTTCCTATATTTCAGTAACTTCAGCAACATTTTTATTTTTTTATTTTAAGAGTCTGGCAAAGTGACTCTACTCTACCTGATGGAAAGCGTAAATAGAATCCAAGAGTTATGGTCACCATACTCATTGCGAATGCAGGATTTTGACGCATTAAAGTATTAAGGTTTTAATTTTTTCAATTATCTATTATTATATATACAATCTCACTAAATAGGTGGTTAAGTGTGTAGTATCAATTGTGTACTTAATTTAAAACTTGGAAACTTATAAATCTTACTTTGAACTTTGTATAGTTTAACAAAACAGGTGACTGCCTGTGTTCAATTCTAGATGTAAATAAATCATCAGTTACGCGCGTCGTGCATGTTTTATATGTACCACTCGTGTGTCATTTGTTTGTGATAAGCGCTAGTTGGAATAGGTCGATAAATATGATATGGCATTTTCCTTATATCGTGTTGTCTTAACATAGACATTCTAAGGAAGAAACGTAATCAAAAACTAATATTCATTTAAGTCAGGTCTAATAAATAAACTTTATTTCTTCCTAAATTTTATAGAAGATCTGATGAGGCAGTAATCATAATACTCAAAGAAATTACTAATCACGTCACTTATTTTCAAAATATAAAAAATAATACTATAGAGTAATTTCTGTCTCATTCGACAAGCCATCTATAGTTATAAATAATCAGTTATTGTTACATACAAATATCAAAAATATAGCCAGAAAGTTTAAATATCAATAAGTACAAAAAATGAATCAATCTGAGAATTATCCATTCAGAGAATATGCCGTTCTGAGAATTAGGCTTTCAGTGAATTGATTTAGAGATTTAGAGATTTTACCAATCAGAGAACTCTATGTTTAGAGAATTTAACAAGAAGTTAAGAACTAATATTTTTGTGACTCTACTGCAATTTTGAGGGATTTAATTTTTGAAAAAATTTAAAATAGTGAAATACGAACACGTATCCATATTAACACATATGTTAATATCATTTATCTTAAATCGTTAGTAATTTGGTGATAGTGACATGATAAGTGATAAGGGTGATTTTATCATTAAATCGATTTTGCATTGTACCGAATTGATTAACACAGGGAATCTTACTAGTACTATATTACTATACTATAGTACTCCGGGGAAATATATCTTTGTAATAGTAAAAGAATTTTCAAAATTATTTCAGTAGTGCTGAAGATTATTTAACATGCAAAAGTTACAAAGTTTACCTCTTGAAATCTTAATTAGTACTGGTAAATACTACTGAATGTTTATTAGCATAGCATACTAATTTTATAAAAAGTTAGTAAGCTTGTTTGTTGGAACGCACTAATCTCACTAATCGCTTGTTTCAATTGAAAAATTATATTACTGTTGAATGATCCGTTTGCCAAGGAAGTATATTTATTGCCTGTCAATCAAGAGGTCACGGGTTCGTTTCCCAGGTTGGGTCAAAAATGTTATTATTTTTTTTTGGTTACAGAATTGTTTAATAACAGCACGGAATTTGGCAGTTGGGGTCTTAACCCTCGTGCCTCAGAGAGCACGTAAAGCTGTTAGTTCTGCATCTGATATTCGCCCGGCCGTGTCGGATACGGTTCCGTCGGATTGAGAGTGAGGAGTGCACTTATGTTGGCACACACACTTGTGCACAATAAAATCATGTCCATAGATGGCTGACTTTCGTTGACACTGGCCACCGTGGCCGAAATTAGCTAAGAATATGTAATCATATAACATTACACTATGACGTTCAACTAGCGACCTGAATGATATGCAGCCTGTTGATCAAACATCTAGGCAAATTACTTGTGTGCAAATTACTAAATCGAAAACGTTTAACTGCTAGCCTAGCCTATCCATTTGAATTTAGTTTTATTTTCTGACTGTAAGCCGGTTGTCAATCAGTGTCACAATAAGAAGTGTTCTTATCTTAATTAAAAACAAATTTCATTGCGGATTTTAACGCTATGGAAGTTTGTTACAAATGTGCATACTTTGTTATTATGTTACGCTATTTTACTTCGTGTTTTCCAAATAACAATATATTAAATTAATTAAGTTAATAATTTCTCATGTCAGATATGCCATTTTTTTGTCTCAAAGTCCTCTTCTTCTGTGAATGGCCTAAGCATTGGCCAACCAGTAATAAATATTGTAATAGAGGCTATGGCTAAGTATCGCTCAGGCCGCAAGTTGAATGGTATCGTATAATAAAGAGGGTAGTCTGTTAGTTAATCGGCTAACTAAGAAAGTTGGTTGCCACGGAGATATCACGTAATATATAGTTTACGTTACGGAATGTAATTTTAAAGTATCATTATTACTTACACGTATCTATATTATACATATCGTGTACATTTGATTCTACACATCTTAATATATTTTTTAAAAATTGTTTATTTACAAGAAAGCTAATTAATTAAAATTAATTTTAAGTTAAAATTTTGCTGTCAAAATTACTGAATCGTTCTAACATTGTTTCGGTATGCAACTTACGCAAATTTTAATCATCAGGCAGTTCTTGCGTTATCTGAATTGTAGATGAATATAATTGCAAATGTAACTCCAAAACACGGCGTAATGATGTGTGAGATAACTCTAATTTAGCTGAATGCTTGCGCGTCGACAAATCTGGATTACGTCGAACTGAAGCGGAAACTTGCTCCACTTACTCTTCCGTTCGAGAAGTCCGTGGGCCTCCAGTTTGCTTCACATTTAGCGTAGATCCCGTCTCTTCGAATTTCTTCATCCATTTTTTTATTAAAAGAGCATTCGGACACTGATTTAAGTCGTGTAAATTGTATTCATCGCTAAATACACACAGGTTCGACCTCACATGGAGTATTGCTGTCATCTCTGGGCGGGAGCACCGAAGTACCAGCTTGAGCCTTTCGATTCAGTTCAGAGACGTGCTGTGAGAATAGTCGACGATCCTGATCTCACAGACGGTATCGAGCCACTAAGTCTTAGGAGAGACTTTGCCTCCTTGTGTGTGCTCTATCGTCTCTACAATGGGCTGTGTTCTGAAGAATTGTTTGATATGATGCCCACAGCCACTTTCTACCATCGCACCGCTCACCATCGTCAGGGAGCTCATCCACATACATTGGAACCTAAATGGTCGCGCACAGTGCGGTTTCAGAGAAATTTTCTCCCGCGAACAATCCCGTTATGGAATGAGCTCCCTGCCGAGGTTTTCCCTGGAAACTACAGTATGGGGCTCTTCAAGAAGGGGGTAAATAGGTTTTTAAAGGGTCGGCAACGCGCACGTGATGCCCTTGGTGCCGCAGGCGTTCATAGGCTGCGGTAACCGCTTACCATCAGGCGGACCGTATGCTTGTTTGCCACCGTCGTGGTATAAAAAAAATAAAAAATAAAAAAATAAGTACTCACCTGGTATTACTATATCTTATAGTGGTAATATGTATGCACGGACATGTATGAGTTAAATGTATGTGTATGTATTTATGTAAGTATATTTGGTTATTCATGATCGAACTAGTCTATATATATTAAATCTTCTGCCAATTACTTCTTATCCTTCAGTGCACCTACTTCATATTTTCTCTGCGTCGCCCAATCGGTTGACCGGCAGAAAATGCCTTAGGCATTAAGTCCGCCGATGCATGTATTTGTGCATAAAGTTATAAATAAATAAATAAGTAAATAAATGCGGGATGTTAGATTCAAATGATAATGAATTCTTGGCCCACCCTGTAGTATGTAAAATGTATTCCTTATCGGAGATCTCTTCTAAATAAAAAATAAATCAATATAGCTATGTATTGTGTTATCTCTATCACCATAAAAAGGGGAAATAATACTCTATAACCTTGAGGTAACTCTTTCGCCACGGTCAGTTTTAAGTTTCTTCAGATAGAAGGTCCCCATTGAGTGAACTTATTTGATTCTGTCTAAAGCTCATTAAGGATTTATAGTTTGCCAAAATTAGTGTACAGAAGACTGTAAAACTTAAGTAAATGGGACACCAGAATAATTATTTAAAGTATGTGGAATAATATTTTATGATCAGCAATAGTTGGGATTTCAGTGAGAAAGTTACCCTTTCTATATATTGTTTATCTAGATAGTACAAACAACTTGGAATATAAAATAAAAGGGAATTTATTTATTTGTATTATATTTTTTTGAATTATTAGTATATAGAACGCTACGAGCCGGATTATCAAAATGGCATCAAAAGTAAAATTATTTAAGGTGATGAAATAAGAAAACACATAATAATATTTGTAGTTTTATTCGCTTTTTCAAGACTGAAAAACTCCGTTGAAGAGAATGTTATCGTGGTGCATTAAGTAAAAGACGAACGGATGGTCCGCATCGAAGGATTTATAAACAGGAAATTCACGGTTGAAACTTGAACCACATAAACCAAATTCTAAAAAAAAATACCATTAAATTAGATATTCTAGTCTTAAGCGTAAATTATTGAAAGTCTGGATATAGGAGAAAAGATCTTAATTATAAAAGGAAACAAGTTGTACGTAATACAAAGTTGTTAAAATTCTTTAAGAATGTTAATCATAGTTATATGTATTAGTTATATGTGTAATGGGTTCATATGTATTTAAAATAAAAACAAGGAACTCTTACTTCACAATTTCGCATAACCCTAAAATTACTACCTCATCGAGCTGAATTCTGGCTTCATTCCTCTCTGGTACCAAGCGGTGAACCTATGATCTGGTCTTTTAAGATCACACGTTAAATCAAAAGCGTTTACACTTACGGTTTGCGGCAGCTGCTTCGGTACCCTCTTCGTTCACTTCTATGAAAGTTTTCTGAATAGTATCACTCACATATAGAGCAAATTTATCTTCGATAAGCTTGTCAAGTTGAGCTTGCCCTTTTACAAATAATTGCTGAACACCGATCTGAAAATTGTTACAAGTAAATGTGCCGTCTTAGCTTATTATTCCTGTTAGATATATTTAATTTCCAAGATTTTGAACTTAAGAAACATGTTTTATTTATGAGTTAATTACTATCAGATGGAAGGTTCTCGTGATGTTCACAAACTTCAAGAGACACCAGTGTTATAGTTTGCAACGCTAAAATATCCTTATATCGTCATCTTATCTATAAAAATCAATTGTTATTCGTTAATCTCATTAAAACTCAGAAATGACTAGATTTAATTGATTTTATTCAAAGATATTTATAAAAGTACAGAGAAAATTTAAACGATGTGAAAATATAATGAAGATAATTATAGTAACCCCTAACACATAATACCAAAAGAAAAATTTTACACATACGAAGTAATGGGCACAGTTGCTTATACATATATTCAGGATGGGGGATCGTACAAAGGATGCTTTTACTAGGGGATTAGTACTGGCTATTGGTACGGTTAGCAATGTATTTATGATTAAATTAACATTCAATACTTAGTTATACTTATAACATACAATAGGAATAATACTTAATACGGTGAATAACTCTTACTTTTTGGAGAACCTGTTTGAGATTAGTTGTAGTTTCAATTTTGAACTTTGGTAGAGAAACGTGAACTTTTTCTGTGGACATATTACACCATGCCTTCGAAAATGCAGCTGGATCTTTAAGCTTTTCGAGTAATGAGTTAATACCATCATATTGTTTGGGAAGTACGACGACAAAGGATGTTTCGCCTCTTACATAAGGCATTTTAAGCAGCTGAAACATATTGTGACAAAGATGAAATATATACGTGCTATAAACATATTTAATGGATGTTATTTTATCTTGGAAAGTTGTGTCATGATAATATACTGGTTTATTTAGATTTTACACTTTGGTACTTGATTTTACTTGTAACAGGTTAAATTTGGCTCGTACTTGTCAAAATTTTTATTTTTACATGGCCTTTCTTACAGAGTTTCCTTTTCTTAATGATGTATGAGACAAACGGAGAACCCTGATATAAATCAAAAGCACACAGTGGTGGTGTGTTAGCTAGTCCAATGATTTGTATTAATCTTTTAGAACGAGGTACGATGGTCTGTAAACCGTGGTCGGTTAATGTTCATCCTAATAATTTTTCGGGGCAATTTCCATAGCACAAGATATACATTACGTAGAGTGAAGTTAACTCAATGCGTAAAATTAAATTGGAATCAAAATTGTATTAACTCAATTGTTGTTCAATACAAAAAAAATGATTAAAATTTCATACTCATAGATGCGGCTAAACTATGCGAACCGCTAATGAAGCGCTTAGAATTAGAAAAAAATTGTGGCTGTTACCTTAGCATCTGAGTTTTCACAATCACCGTATTTAAAAGTATCAGATTGATGCATCATTGGTATTGTGATTTTTTTATCAACAGTTACAAAAAAATCACGCTTTCTTGTTCCATCTTTATCAAAAGGAGTCTGCCCGTAACCCTGTTATAAAATAAACTTGTGATTTAATAATCAATATTAGTAATCTATATTTTAATAGTACGTATCAATTTTGCAATATTTATGAACAAGTTTTACCTTGAAGTACATGGCATTGACAAGAACAGCCACACTCTCTGCAGTAAGCGAAGAGGGATTCACTAAGTTCTTAATACGGCGATTTGTTTTAATTTCGACCTGTAATGTGAAATAGTAATTATCTGCAAATTTCTGTATTTAAATATTTATTTTAACAAACATGGTTACACGTCAACATATGAATCTAAAAAATAAATGCCGCACAAATAAAATCTACACCGGGCGCAGGGAAGGGTTTACTCGCGAGCTTATTTCTCAGAAGTTTTATCGCAACGGAGCCCTTTACGAGGCCACAGCGCGCTTAATGTGTGAAATAATTTTATTGAAACGATATTTCGCTTATTACTGTGAGACGATTATTTCGAGTTGAATACGATTTACGCGACTTAAATCAGTATCCGAGTGTTCATTTAATAAAGAAATGGGTGAATAATTTCGAAGAGAAGGGATCTACTCTAAATGTGAAGCAAACTGGAGGCCCACGGACTTCTCCGACCGAAGAGAACGTGCAGCAAGTTTCTGCATCTGTTCGACGTAATCTA
The DNA here is from genome assembly GCA_949316085.1 of Hypercompe scribonia. Lineage (NCBI taxonomy): Eukaryota > Metazoa > Arthropoda > Insecta > Lepidoptera > Erebidae > Hypercompe > Hypercompe scribonia. Next base: position 9,735,965 of record OX438967.1, on the reverse strand, counting down.
AATTCCAGATCGAGACGCGCAAATGATCAACTGAATTTGGGTTATCCCGCGCATGTATTTGGAAACTCTATTTGAAATTACATCCATATAAGATCCAGACAGTGCAGGAACTAAAATCTTATGAATTAAATTTGTACCATTCAATAATTTTAGCAACATTTTATTTTTCGTTGCAGGTATTGGAGAAGTAACAATCTCAAAATTAAGCACGAGAGGCCTTCTCATTCGCAGTTTGGTTGCTATTTCTTTTTTTTTTTGTAACGTGTGGAAACCTCCTCCGGCCGCCACCCCACCGGGGTTTACGGCGGCGTGGTGTGTCGGAATCGGACCGACTAAAACCACACGGTGTGCCACTCTGCGCCTGACATAGGAGGGATCCGGGAACAGCTGTTATTACGACATCCTGATCCCTCCTAGCGCCTGCCCGCTAACGCGGGCACCATCTGCGGATGAACTCTCTATTTAGGCGACGTACGGCACACGCGCACGGTACCTCCTCACTATAGGGGATGGAGGGCAAAACCCGTCCCGTCCACCCGCAGCCACACTCAAGGTGGCATGGGCGCTGGTAAGCGCGCCTCCGCCGCCCGGTTCGCCGGCGGCGAATTGGGTCCGAGGGGAAGGTCGTCCTCCCGGGCTCTCTCGCCGTTTCCTTCCGCGAAATTACGTCTTCGCAGAAGGTTGCGACTGCGGTAAAACAACTGTCACTACCGACCATGGAGCGTATAACGGCCGGTAGCGAGAGATCTCCTCCAATAACTGCAGTGAGGACCCCACGCTGCGTCGCCCAGGCGGAACAAGCCGCTAGCGTGTGCTGAGCCGAGTCCTCACTGTAGTCGCAGTGGTGACAGGCGGGACTCAATTCCCTCCTGGCGACCGAGTGCAGATACTTCCCGAAGCAATCGTGCCCGGCAAGAACCTGCGTCAGTTGGAAGGAAAGAGTCCCGTGCTGTCGCCCTGCCCACTCAGCAGTTTGGTTGCCATAGCACAGACTTGCCTTTAGATCAGATTGCCGTGTATGACATGTACCAAATATTATTATTATCGTGTATGTGTATGTCGTATATGTACATACATGTATAAGTACAGAAAAAAATATGGAAAAAAATGTACATTAATTATTTTTTCATGGATATTTTTTTGTGTCAATGTAATTAGAGGACACCTTTTATTATCTTCTTTAAAAAAGTTGACTGGTTTAAAATGTGAAAAGTTCGATAGAAAGATCGAGATACTGATCCATTTGTTCATTTCAGCAGCAGCACTTCGAGAGTCCATAAAATTGATACTTTGGACTTCTGAATTAAAAACAGTTTCTGAAATAGCAACAAAGTCCTGCCTTAAACTGTAATCGTCGTGAACATACACTTTGCTTGCCTGCTTCAGCTTCACCCCCTTTACTTTTTGTATTCTGGTATTGACATCAGAGAACACTTCTTTTATCTAGAACATACCATATACGTCATAAAATTTGACATGGTAATAAAATTTTCCTATCTTTATATATTCAGGTATGTATTCAGGTTACCGGATTGTGTCATTTTTATAAATATGAAGACACAGAGAAAAAATCTGGTCTTAAGTTCTTAAGGTTGGGTTTATTTTCTATATAAATTTTATATCGCCCGAATAAAACGTTAAATAAAAATAGTAGTAAGTAATTCTAAATTTATAGATGCCTCGGTGGCGTAACAGTAGTGAATACGACTGCTATGCTTGAAAACTCGGGTTAGATACTGGGTCGGATCAAATGTTTGTTTGACTTGCAAAAATTTGTTTCGAATTTTGAGTATTCTATGTAATACTATATACAAATGTATTTACAAAAAAAGGCATACACGAGTAAGTCGGAAAAAACTAAAAAATGGGTCAACTCAGCGTTTACGAACTTTTCTAATCACTTGTGTTCTGCATCTCATAACAAACACAAGTTGATATTGTATCGTTGTTTATCATTTGCTTCGGTGTTATTGCTTTGTTTAAAATAACAATGCCCGGATTTCGACGTCATATGGACCCGGAAACAGCTTCCAGAGCTGTAGTTTTGCTTCAAGAGGGCAATTCACAGAGATCGGTAGCTTCACGCCTCGGTGTGTCTAGGCATGCGATCCGAAATGTTTGGGAACGTTATCAGGAGACAGGTAGTGTTGCCAGGAGACGAGGTGGTGGTAGAAATCGGGCCACCACTTCCCAGGAAGATCGGTACGTTCGACTTACTGCACGTCGAGAGCACACTGTGACAGCGCGTACCTTACAAAATCGCTTACGTGATGCTACTGGTACCCGTGTAAGCGATCAAACCATACGGAACAGACTTCATGAAGACCAACAAAGATCCAGAATGCGCGCTGTGCGAATAAAATTAACCAGGGCACATCGTGCAGCGCGTTTAAGGTTTGCACGTGAACATCTCGAATGGACCATGGACAATTGGAGAACAGTGCTCTTTACAGATGAGTCTAAAGTTAAATTTTTCAGTGATGACAGACGGGTACGTGTCTGGAGAAAACCAGGGGAACGTTTTGAGGATCCTTGTATTCGAGAAACTGACCGTTTTGGTGGACCCAGTATTATGGTGTGGGGTGGAATCAGTCTACTGGGTAAAACTGAGCTGGTATTCTTGGATGAGGGCAACATAAACGCCGCCAGCTACGTCCAACAGGTCATCCAACCTCATGTCATCCCATATTCACAGCGAGTTGGTCAGAATTTCATCTTGATGCAAGATAATGCACGTCCTCACACTGCCCGTCTGACTCAAAGTGCTCTTTCGGACGCGAATATTAATGTTTTGCCTTGGCCTGCAATGAGTCCCGACCTAAACCCGATTGAACATTTATGGGATCAACTCAAACGAAGCCTTAAAGAAACTTATACCGCTATCCACAGTCGACAGGAATTGGTGAATGCATTAAAACATTGTTGGGAACAGATTCCTGATGAAAACGTGGCTCACCTGATAGAGAGCGTCCCTAACCGGCTCAGAGAATGTGTAAGGAGCAGAGGAGGTCCTACACGTTACTAAATACTAGAATTAATCAACATCCGGCACCTTATCATCACATTAAATTGAAGTGCGTGTCGGGAAAATGATGGTTTAAAGTTTAGTGAATGTGAGTGAATTTATGAAAATTGTGATTTGCACATTTTTTTTGTGGTAACCGTAATAACTTGGACACATTTAGTTCTTATAGAACATGTAATTCATTTTTTTAAGTAAAAAATAACATAAGTTGTACGCATTTTTAATTAATTAATTTTTATTACCAAAAATGCAGGTGGGCCCTAAGTTGTTTTGAGTAGTTTATTAAACAAAGATTTTTTGTCTATTATAGTTATTCCTTAAGTAATAATGTACCGAATGTAATATATCATTTTAAGTTTACATGATAGTTGAATTCAAAGACATGCAATTACCAACATACATAAATACGTAATAATGTACCGAATGTAATAGATCATCTTAAATTTAGATGATAGTTAAATTAGAAGACATGCAATTGCCAATATTCAGAAATCACGTGCATTTATCAAACGACTATAAGTAATAAAGTTTATACAGAAGGATCATCAAGTGTACTAGCAAGGCTTAAAAGTTATATTTCTCCATACACTTCAATTGCCATAGTCCATCATTGCCTGGCATTTGTATGTCTAGGGTCAATCTCTTTTCTATATTAATTTATATAACAAACTTTTTAAATTGACTATAAAGACTGAAAGAAAATAACACACGTCGGTGTTACGTGTTCCAATTAGTAGATGTGGATGGAGCTAATTGGAATTACATCCAATTTATACAAAGACAACTTTGTCTATAGTACACTGGCTGACTCTCACGGTGTCTTCTGACAGTAGACGTATAAAAAACCAAGCACCTCACTTTTAAGTTCAACTCAGTGCCGCCCTTCTAGATGAAATTGTTTATAATCACGTTATAGTTAAATCTAAATTACTGTATGTGTATTTAAATGTTCCTATGCTACAGTAACTTTATCAATTTGAATTTCGACGTTTCAAAATATTAAGGTTTTAAATTTTTTCAAGTATCTATTCGTAAATAAAGGGACAAACTAAGTAGACGGATGAGTGTGTAGCATCAATTGTGCTCTTAATTTTAAACTTACAAATTTATAAATCTTACTTTGAAGTTTGTATAGTTTAATAAAACAGACGACTCCCTGTATTCAACCCTAGATGTAAATAAATCATCAGCTACGCGCGTCGTGTACTTTTTATATGTATCACTCGTGTGTCATTTGTTTGTGATAAGCGTTAGTCGGAATAGGTAGGTCAATAAATATGATATGGCATTTTTCTTATACTGTGTTGTCTTAACATGGACATTCTAAGGTGAAATCAAAAATTAATACTTATTTAAGTAAAGTTTAATAATACAAATAAATAATATTGTATAGCAATTTCAACTTATTCGACACAACCATGGATTGAAAGGTACTATAATCCTTAGAGAAACTTAACATTTTATATGAAATCGTTATGTGATGAAAACATTTCACTACATTGTGAAAAGTTAAGCTAAGAATACCAGTTTAATTTTCATGACCTTCATAATTTATTGGTTAATGACTTTTACTGTTAAAACAGAGGTCTTGGATTCGATTTCGACCCAGGTAAAATAATTGTAGCTTATTTAAAACGTGATGAATACGATTCAGTATGGTACACATCCATATATGTATATAATAAAACAATATAAATAAAAATTATTAAGTTGGTTCATATATGCTTCAAAAATTGTTTGAACCTATTTTTTGTCTGACTTGTTCTTCATTTGTCATCAATACAATTAATGTTTAATTATGCTACAACGAGTACTATATATAAATATAAAAAAAATAGTCTGAAAAGTTAAATATCAATAAATACAAAACATGTATCATTTTAAGAATTATCCATTTAGAGAATAGGTCATTCTGAGAATTTGACTTTCAGTGAATGCATTATTCTGAGAATAAGGTATTTGGATATTTTGCTAATCATAGAACTATGTGTTTAGAAAGTTTAACATTATAAGAATTAATCCTTTTGTGACTCCGTTGCTATATATATATTATTCTTTATACTTTTTAAATAATGGAATACGAACACGCATCCATATTAACACATACGTTTATATCAGTCATCTTAAATCATTAGTAATTTGGTGATAAGTGACATGATAAGTGATAACAGTGGTTTAGGTTAACAAAGGGTATCTTTAAGTTATAAATGTTTATCTAAACAAAAAAATGTACATAGTACTCCGGAGAAATATCTCTTTATAATAGATAAAGTATTTTCAAAATCAGATCGGTAGTGCTGAGGACTTAATATTCAAAGTCACAAAATTTACCTCTCGAAATCTTGATTAGCAGCTGGTTAGAATTACTGAATGTGTACATAGATTAGTCATATATCCATACTAATTTTATAAAAAGTTGGAGAGATTATTTGTTTGAACGCGCTAATCTCACTGGTCGCCCATTTACTAAGGAAGGTTATATATTGCCTGCTTCGATGATCTAGCTGTTAGCGTATACCGGTCAAAAAGTGTTATTGAGTGTTTCTGGTCACAAAACAGCCAGGAGTTTGGAAGTTGGGATCTTAACCCTCTTGCCTCGGAGAGCACATAAAGCCGTTAGTCTTGCATCTCATCTCTCCCGGTTGTGTCGGATAACGGTCTCATCGAATTATGAGAATGAGGGAAAGGATGCACTCGTGTATTGCGCATGCACTTGTTCACAATAATATATCGTGTATAGATGGTTGATTTTCGTTGAGATTGAACACCGTGGCCAAATTTAGCTAAGAGTATATAATCATAGGTTATACAGCATTACACTATGATCAGTAGGCGAAGTTTATCAATGAAAAATTGGGCCGAATTAATTCCTTTTAAGAGTCACAGACGAAGATGTGTGGGCCAGTTACTATTTATATACTCGTAAGTAGGTGTATGAATTTGTGCCACAAATATATCGAATGACAACGGTTGTATATTTCTGTTTATCTTCTTTAAGCCCTGAGTAATATTACAGAAATATTAAAAATCTATTGTTACTATTTAAATAAATATGTATATATTATATATTATTATAATATGTATTTAGTAATGGAGTTATGATTTTAATGGTACTCGTCACATTACAAAACGTCGTACCTAACTGAAAAAGCTCTCTTTAAACTTGTTTTTATTATTGGCTATGTACATAATACCCAATACGAAATATAAAATCTGTCTTGGTTAGAAATTCTATCTCTCGTACAAGAGACCCTAAAACTTTAGGAAATAAACCGGCATAACAGTGACGCCAATATATTTAATTAAAATTAAACGGTAATTAAAATTTCAGGCTATTCTCAGTGGTGACATAGCCATTTCGTTATACTCTTCATATAACTAGTTAAAACAACATAAAACTCATGAAATAAAAGAGTATTTATTTATTTTTATTATGCTTTTCAGATCTACTCGTATTTAAAATTCAACAAAATTGTATTAAAGTCCCTTATTTTGTCACAATATAGTTTAAGGTTAATTACTACTAAAACTCTCTGTTGAAGATAATGTTATCAAGGTGCATTAGGTAAAAGATAAATGGATAATCAACATAGTACAATTGACAAACAGGTCTTCCTTCGTTAAAAGTAATAAAATGTAGTCCAAGCTCTACAATAACATTTCAATTGAAGCCAATATACAAGTATAGTCTTAGGCTTAAATTGCAGCAGACTGGGATAAATTGATAAGGTTTTAATATTTTATGTGTAGCATAGTCTTAATAAAGATAAATGAAATTAAAAATTTTAAGAATGCTACAATTTGTACCAAACAATTTTCGATTTTTTACGAACGTTGTGTTACGAAGCTGTGATTGTACTCGATTTTGCTGCATCTAAAATAGTATTTTTGCCAAATGTAATGTGGAACTTGCAGATGTAACTTCACAGTTTTGCACAATCTTAAAACAACTAGGTAAGCGAGGCGAATTCTAACTTCATCCGTCTCTGATATCAAGCTGTGAGTTTACAATCTGGAATTTAAAGATCACTCGTTAAATCAAAACTATTCACACTTACTGTTGGTGGCAGCTGCTTGAGTTCCCTTTTCGTCCCCTTCTATAAAAGCTTTTTGAAGAGCGGCACTCTTGTACAAGTTAAATGCACCTTTCATAAGACTGTAGAGTTGAGCTTGCTCTTTCGAAAATAATTATTTAATACTGATCTGAAAGTTGTGAAAAACAAATGTGTTCTCAATTTCTCGTTTGGGTTAAGTAAATTTGAAAACATGTTTATTCATAAGGTGCTTCACGTTTGGCGCATACTGCTGGTTTTAATGGTTATTTTTTATGGCTTCCTAGCTGTTTCCGGTATATTACAGTTACTTTCATGAAAAATGAGGACCAAAACTGACGTGGAAAATAGACTAAAACAAACTTTGGAGCCATTTTGTATATTGTGTCAAAATTTGAGCTCAATCGGTACAGAAAATTTTAGGTTTTGGAGATCACTTCAACCATTTTAACATTTTCATATATAAATATAAGATATTTAGAACAAATGAGCAGACACAAATGTACTGCTGCATTTTTATCTCTTACGTTATAGCTTATGCCTCCACAAGATTTAGAAGAGAAACACGGTAGCGCTAGCAAACACAAGAGAAGAAATATGGTGCAGGATACTTACTTTTTCGAAAACGTCTTTAAGATCAGTTGTGGTTTCAATTTTAAACTTGAGTAAAGAAACGTGAACATCTTCTCTATACATGTTAGTGTGTGATTTTGAGAAAGTTACTGGATCTTTAAATTTTCGATTAGCGAATCAATACCATCACATAGTTTCGGAATAACGACAAAAGATGTTTCACTTCATTCAGATGGCATTTTAAGAAACAAATAAAAAGGTATGTAGAATATTTTCATTCCGTAAGCAACCAATATAAGTCAGTGAATTTAATCTTATTTAAATGAAATAGCAAACAGCGTGCAATGATGAAATATTAATTGTAAGTTAATAACTTCCAAAATTTAGTTTATGTGTATCAAATTTTAATTCTAGCATTTTCTTTTCTTCACAATTATTAATATTTTATATTAATATTTTTTAATGATGTATTGCTGTCAAACGACTGCAACTCAGATGTCACAAGCCGTTTTGCTAGCCTTTGAAGTAGAAGTACATTCTTTTCTAGTAGATTTTGAGGCTGTATTGGTCCGGGAATAGCAGAGGACAGATAAACTTGTACGACAGGATAGGCTAGGTTAGGTGTGAAACTAAAAGATTTTTGAAAATCACATAACGGTGGAATTTTACTTATTTACACTATTTAAGTAACAGGGATGAACGTTTTGCGCCGTGGGAAAATGACAGAAAGCCATGGCTGGTATTAGTCCATTCAAACAATGCCACGCAGCACTTTGCACGATACAAGAAATAGATAATACAGAGTGAAACCCATTTTACATGGAATACCAAGGGTTCAAAGCGATCAGATATATTCCAGTCGATGACAGGTTTTGCGTCGAATGCGTTAAGAAACATATTCTATTTGATGTTTAACTTATGTTCTGTAAAGTGGCCGGTCGGAGTAAAATACTATCTCGATCTGTTTAGTACACCTAATTTATATTTATCTTCATTTCTCATCTGCAACTATGATGGATCCTCAAACTAAGAGTCAAACACTGAACTACATATCTGGTCTTACCAGTCCTACCACTGACTCATTCGAATTTTCTCCAGTGCCTCCTGAGGATATCAAAAAAATTATCCTATCTATTCATTCTAATGCTCTAGGATGCGATGGCATAAGTCGTCGCATGATTGTTACCATCCTGGACTGTATCCTCTTAGCAATCACTCACATCATCAATTTCTCTCTCGACTCCGGCACCTTTCCCTCTCTATGGCGAAAGGCTTATATCATTCCTCTTCCAAAAATCAATAATCCTTCCCTCCCTGAACACTTCCGTCCTATTTCTATTCTTCCCTTTCTGTCTAAAGTACTCGAGGCCTGTGTTCATAAGCAACTTTCCCAATTTGTTCACAGAAACCAGCTATTAAGCCCTCTACAATCTGGCTTTAGGGCTGGTCACAGCACAGTTACTGCTCTCCTTAAAGTGACTGGTGATATTAGAAAGGGCATGGAGGACACCAAAGTCACAGTACTTGTACTAGTCGATTTTTCCAATGCCTTTAATACCGTCAGTCATGAAATCCTTTTATCTATCCTTAAATATCTCATGGTTACCTCTGGGGTACTGGAATGGTTCTCCACTTATCTTCAGGGGCGACAACAGAGTGTTCACGTTGCTGACTCGACATCGAGCTGGTGCGATCTCCTCGCTGGCGTCCCTCAAGGCGGCATTCTATCTCCTCTCTTATTCTCAATTTTTATAAATCTCATTACTCAACAACTTCTGAGTGCGTATCACCTATACGCCGACGATCTGCAAGTGTATACACAGTCAAGGGTGGAAGATATAACACAAGCTGTTAACATGGTCAACAGAGACTTGGAGATCATAAACTCGTGGTCGACGAATTTCGGATTGACGGTTAACCCAACCAAGTGTCAGGCGATCATAGTGGGCAGCAAACGCATTATGAGCAGACTCGATACTGCCTCAATCTCACCAATCATCTTTAACGGATCAGTCGTACCGTTCAGCCCCGTAGTCAAAGATCTGGGCTTACTCATCGACTCTACCCTTGACTGGCGAGCTCAAGTTACTCATGTCAGCCAGAAAGTAACGAGAAATCTGCGAACATTATATCGTCTAAAGAACTTCCTGCCTTCTAATACCAAAATTACTCTCATGCAGTCCTTAATAATCCCAATAATCGACTATGGTGATGTGTGTTATTACGACCTGAATGCAGACCTTCTTAACAAACTAGACCGACTCCTCAATAGCTGCATTCGATACATTTTTAATCTTCGAAAGTATGATCATGTGTCTGCTTTACGTTCCCAATTAAAATGGTTACCTATTCGCCAGCGCCGCAATCTGCGAGCACTAACTGCGCTATTCTCATTTCTCAACTCACCGTTTTCACCTACATATCTGACTCCGTACCTCCGTTATCTATCCTCTAACCACGACAGAAACCTTCGCTCAGAAAATAATCTGCTTCTCTTATGTCCCTCTCACAACTCTGATTTCGTGAACTCTTCGTTCTTTGTTCAGGCAGTACTACTCTGGAATGCGCTCCCGCTCGAAGTCAGGATGTCCACAAACCGTTTTACATTAAAAAAGAATGTACACAATCTCCTTTTTAACGAGATTGAAGAATCGTCTTATCGATAGTTGGCTCAGCTTACAGTCAAGTTGTCATAGTGTACGAATATAATCTAAATGTGTGTGTATGTGTATATTTATGTATATATGTGTATATTTGTATGTGTATTTATAACGTATGTATTGTATGTGTTCATGTATGTATACGTACTCATGTATTATATATCTTAATTGTCAAAATAACCGCTGTGCACCTCCCTTACAATATTTCTATACCACCTTAAGGTTGACTGGAAGAGAATGCCTTGGGCATTAAGTCCGCCGCTGTACAAAGTGCATAAAGTGTAAATAAATAAATAAATAAATAAATACGGTAATTAATTTGGCCTCTAGGAGGTAACAACACCAAATTTTGTACAAGTAACACTAAATTTTTATAATTTAAGCATCAAACTTATACTAATTCAACTGTTATTGAATGTGTAAATTTTAATGTGACTCTATACCTATTTAGAAACGGCTGAACATATGCGAGCTGCTAATACCCTCTTTTGACTGAAATGCTTGTATTGGATAATTGGTACTTCATCATTCTACTCTTTTCAAAGCAATTTTGCCTCGCACACCAATCTGTGTAACAAATTATTCTCTGTGGTAATTCGGAATCGGTATGTTCTAATCTTAAAGAAAAGAGTTTTGAGTGAGAAACGCGTTCGTGACTCCTGAATTTTAGGCGTTCATGGGCGGGGGTAATCAATTTCACTATTGCCTTGGCATCTACGTAATTCATTACAATCACCGTATTAGAATTTACCAAATCTATAGATTTTGTAATTTACAAAGGGAGTCTACCAGTTGCCCTGGTCAAAAATATGTAAATTAATGATAAGTGACAACATCTAAAACTACAAAAACTACACTAATGTAGTTTTTGTCATTTGTTAAATCTGGGTGTAATTCTATAATATATATGTATTTTTCTTGATATTTGTATAATATCATGTTATTAATTAGTCTGGTTCTATAGCACAGGCTCTGTATAGTTTGGATAAGACTGCCGTGTGTCAGATTTGTAAGTAAACTAATTTGTACGATTTATACATATATTTTCGTAATTATACTACTACTAATTTTGTACATAATTGTAAGAAATACTTGTGATACTAGCGAGTTGGGTAATTTATTTTATTAGTTTCAAATTTGCACCTAATACAGCTCTGCTACATCCAAGGGTGCGACTTATAAAAAATGACTGCTGCGTTAAGTCTACTTAATGCAAAATAGCAGTATTTGAAGCCTTTTATGTAACAATTATTTTCAAATTCTCTAGTGGCAAAGTTGTTAAGCTTATGTTACGTATATATTAATTTTATGTATATATTAATTTTAAATATATAATTTTAATTTTTCATGTACATATTAACTTTAAATTATTTGCAATAATTTAAAAAAAAATCTCTTGATTTTATTTTTAGTAATCTGAAAGTACGAAAATTACGAATTCATATCCATATTATCCATATCATGTACATTTTGGTTTGATTCATCTTAAATCAATATATCCTTGGTTATAAGCGATAAGAGAGATTTATCAGTAAATAACAATAATCATTTTAGAAATTAATAATTTAAGTAAAAACTCATAAAATTATTAAAAAAAACCCACCAAATAAATAATAGCTACTGTATCTATGTTATCTGTATATGACCTGTAAAATTGAGGTTACTAAGTTTTGAGATGACAGCGTACTGGAAAGCGTTGCGTTGGTGACCAGGTGAGGGTCGTGGAACACGTGGTGCCATGGGACCGGCTATTGTGGAGAACCTTAAGGGTGGCCTATGTTCAGCAATGGACGTCTCTTGCTTTTGACGACGTGTTGGCTGAGATGAATGAATGATGCACGAACCTTTGGTGTCAAGATTTGGTAGAATAAAAATAAGTTGAGACATAACAGTTTTATGGACGCCTGTACTTGACTATATAGTCTAATATAAGAGTGGTTCTAGTATGTTAAATAATATTCCAATCAATGACAATAGCTTAAATGCCAGGGTTCATTGCCAGTGACGTTATAATCATATTATGAAAACTCTTTAAAAGAATTAAAAGAAACAAAGAATTAAAAACAAAAAAAAAACAAAGAACTCCTCTCGTTATCGTGGTCATAAGATAGTTTTTCTTGAAAATCAAAATCAGGTATTTTTCATTTCAGTTTATGTAGTATATAGTAGGTATATTGTTTTTGACCTCTTCACATGTTTTTCGGTCGTAAGAAAATATATTACAAATATCTTACCTGTTTCCTTATTGTATCACCTTAAATTATTTGTTTGTTTATTTCTGTTCATTGCATATATAAAGAAACAAAAGAAGAAATGAGTTACTAAATATATCAATGGAACAATCGGTGGTCTTATCGCTCACGGCGATTTCTTTCAGACAACCTTAACATGGATATCAGGTGTTTGAATATTTTAGGGTAGTTTACACACAAGTAGCACATTATGATGAGAATATTTAAATATCAATAGAGACTCGTACACAAATAGAGACCCTTATATATTACACATATGTATACCAATATACGAGTTCATACGTACACCTACACAAATACATGTATATATATTTATTACTTAGTCTTTAACAAAAAAATACTGATTTTTTACTTCTTTTTAAAGCCTTAATTGCATCAATTTATGATTAGAAACTTATATCACGGTATGTGTACGCCAAAAACTAAAGTTATCTTTGGGTAATAGTGCATTAGTATTTACTTTAAATTCATCTGTTAGGTAGACTATAACAATAATGAGTACATGTTATGCAAACTAGAATGGCATCGATGTAGATATAATATCTAATTATTGTAACAGTGTACCATGGACAATCACATCTCGTGGACGAGTCACCCCAAACAGACTGCAAACTCTAATAATAATTGATAGCACTGCAAGAATATTACTTTTTGATGTTCCGAAATAATCAATTTCATGAGTCATGGCAAAGTCATGAGCCTTAATAATAATTTTATTTATCTTAATTAAAAGCAATATTTAATAAAATTATAGTATTTATACATTCGCCTTACATGTCGTAGCAGCGGGGCGTTGCTGCCATGACATGTAAACATCTTACCATAAATTTTCTTCAAGTTAGTTTATTCTATTGGTCAAATATAATACGAAAAACAGTAAAGTTTCTAAACTAAATATAAACGTATATCTATAAAATCAGGTCACATGTATGATGAATAAGTCACCATAGATAGTGCTGTATGAAAAGGCACGTTTTTTGTCTCCGACGGCATTGAGCAAACCCATATTACAAATTTCTTGTAAACAATGACAAATTTCGGCGAAAAAAAACTTTTAAATTAAAAAAAAAACTTTACCAATGACAACCATTTCATTGAGTTAATACAAGGAGTACGCTAGGAGTGAGGTGTATTTAAAGAGATAAATAAAAAGTTTTTTTGCATTCATATCTTTTTTACTGAACAAATCTGAAAGCCGTTTCATGTATCCGTTTCTATATTTTTCTCACTTATTTATGATTGAAACACTCCGTTGAAGATAATGTTATCAAGATACATTAAGTAAAAGACGAACGGATGATCAGCATTGAAGGTTTCATAATAAGGAGCAAAGACAGCCGAAAAAGTAGAGACGCCAAACGCTGTAACAACATTTTTTTAATTAAAATTTACATTCAAGTATGAGGTCCAAATTGAAGATTTCAGATTGTGAACTAGGTCAGAGCCCCTTACGTAATTTAAAACATAAACATAAATGTTATAAATGTGTAATATTTAAAAAAAAAATATAATGTGTATTGTTAGCCAAGAACTTACACAAAATAATTTAAGACTAAGGAAAGAAATTCATCTTTTTCTCACCAAATATTATTAGATATCTCATATTTGTAGAAACATAAGAAATTTCTATGACTTAATCAATTCGACAAATTTCGTAATAAAAATAAAAAAAATTCAAATAGAAACTTTACCAGGGAATCCGTTTAGGACATGAACCAGTAATTACTTTTTATTGATATGTAAAGTCAAATTAATTTAGCTTACCGTTAGCTGCAGCTGCTTCAGTTCCATCTTCGTCCACATCTATGAAGGCTTTTTGAATAGCGTCACTCACATATAGGTCAGATACACCTTGTATAAGATTGTCAAGATGAGCTTTCCCTGCCTCAAATACTTGCTTAACATCGACCTAGAATTTTTTGGAAACCCTTGTTTATTCATTGTTTATTGTTTCTTTTAAGAAAAGTTGTTCACATGAGCAGTAATAAGGCATAAATTGGCAGACTTATCATTACAAGGCATTCACTTACAGTAATTTAATAGAAATACGAGGTCATGAATAATTTAGGCATAAAAAGCATAAAAGAATGATAAAGTTACTTGTACAGCTTATAACACTGAGTTTGTGAATTTACATGAACGAAACAGTCCAAATGAACGAAGTTAGTAGGAAAGAGAAGGCAAAGGCAGAAAGTGACATACTGCCACCCTATCCGTTCAACGATGACCGGTTGAATAATATCTAAGGCAATCCAGTAGTCCTGTGAAAAATGTAAATAAACACTTCCACTCGCCAATCAATCTCTCATCTTCTTTACCTTTGTCATAACACTGAGTTTTAGTTTAGTTTAATTAGTATTTAATAGCCCCGATCTATACCGAATACATTTTGATATGAACAATGAATGATTATTAATTTATTGAATAGGTAATTAAAACGTTAAATCAAGTAATCGTTGTCATTGTAACTTGTCACTGTCACGAATGTATAATGTTTTGTTTTACGCATGCGATTTGTCTGCAAAAAATTAACAACTATGTAGTATCTGTAGTGCTGTACCAATTAAAGGAGATTAATATTTTTACACTGAATACTATACTATTACTAAATACGAATATTCTTATTACTTACTTTTTGGAGAACTTGCTTAAGATTAGTCGTAGTTTCAATTCTGAATTTAGGCAAAGTAACATTAACATCTACTGTATTCATATTATTTCGTGATTTCGGGAATGCTGCTGGATCTTTAAGCTTCTCCATCAGGGACTTAATACCATCATTTTGTCTGGGAAGTACGGCGACAAAGGATGTTTCTTGTCCTTCATATGGCAATTCAAGGAGCTGAAATACATTATAAGATAAAGAAAATAAAATATTTAATGAGATATTGTAAAGTAAAGCAATTTTTTATGGGATACAATTAAAAATATAATAATAATTCAAGATAGGTATAGTATATTTGTATAAATGGCCCGACTGGGGAAGGACCTCCGCCTTACAGAAAACCACAACCAAATAGCACAGCGTTTTTCGGCAGTGCTGTGTTCCTGTGGTGAGTAAGGTATCCAGAGCTCTAGAGGGTTCGCTGTTTTGACAACGGGGGACCAGTGGTGCTTATAATACTGCTACTGGCTCGTGTGGGCGCGGGATGTGGGCGCGGCGGTCAGGAAGACCCGCTGAAACGGTTGTCCGCTGGCCGCCCGCAGGATAGATGGGTTCCCGAACCCAGGGATCACTACAACCTCCACCCTGGGAGGCCGAACCGCCAGCCTGCGAAAAATCCCTGCAGTAGTAGTCGTGCCGGAGGAGGAGACCGGAGTGGAACCCGGTTGCTGCTGCAGGAGGGGAGCGGGGGCCCTTTCGTACGCCGCGCCGACAAATCGCACTACCCGCATCAGCCATGTGCGGATTGGCACCACCCCATTGCCCCCTTAGCTGTCAACACAGTAAATCCTCACAAACCAATTGAACCCCCCCAAAAAAAATGACAAAGAAAAGTAGAAAAAGAGTATCTACAGCGGCATCCTCTTCCACGTATATGGACTTCTGCAATATCAGGGGACTTCACTCCAACCTGAACGCAGTCCACCTTCATCTGGAGATTGCGCAGCCGACCCTCTTATTTCTTACGGAGACACAGATATCCTGCCCGGCCGATACATCATACCTACACTACCCCGGCTACAAACTCGAACACAAATTCCTGAGACGTGCCGGTGTATGCATGTACGTCCGGGAGGATATCTGCTGTCGCCGTCTTCATTTTTATGAAGACAGGGACCTGTCAGTAATGTGGGTGCGCGTAGACTACGGAGGTCAGACTCGAATCTATGCGTGCCTATACAGGTCTCATAGCGGCGACAGGGAGACTGGAGCACTCTTTGAGCACCTGCAAGTGACGACTGACAAAGTTCTTGAGCAGTACCCCCGTGCTGAGTTGGTGATTTTAGGAGACTTTAATGCCCACCACTGTGAGTGGCTAAACTCTCGATCCACCGACTTTGCGGGAAGGTCTACTCATGAATTTGCTCTGGCCCATGGCCTCTCACAACTGGTACATTCCCCAACAAGGATACCTGATATTGAGAGCCATGCGCACTCTTTGCTGGACCTTCTGCTGACGACGCATCCGGACGACTACACTATCACAGTGGACGCACCTCTCGGCTCATCCGACCACTGCCTCGTCCGGACCGTAGTCCCATGCGCGCGGCATATTCCACCTCGCCCAGCCGATTTGTGCCGCATGTGGCAATATAAATCAGCAGACTGGGATGGATTGCGTGAATTTTACGCATCGTACCCGTGGAGGCAGCTTTGTTTCGCGTCAGAAGACCCCGACCCCTGCGCAGCCGCTGTCACTGAGACGATCCTGGTGGGTATGGAGTATTTTATTCCTAACTCATCAGTAGCTGCGGGAAAACAAAAGCGACCGTGGTTTAACCGGCTCTGCAAGGAAGCCAGACTAGTCAAGCAGACTGCCTACAGGGCTTGGACCACGGCCCGTGCTAATAAGGATCCGAACATCTCTGATGTGAGACGCAAACTAAATGCTGCCTCGAGATCCTGCAAAAAGACAATTGCCAGAGCCAAATTCGGTTTCATCGGCGGGATTGGTGAGCGACTTACGGGCTACCCCTCTGGGAGTCGTGCCTTTTGGTCTCTTGCTAAGGCGGCCGAAGGAAACTTTTGCCAGTCGTCTTTACCACCATTGCGAAATGCCGATGGTAACTTGGCCCACAGTGCCAAAGAGAAAGCCGACCTACTTGGGCAACTCTTTGCCTCAAACTCGACCATGAACGAGGATGGAAGTGCGGTACCGCCTACTAACCCGCCGTGCCAACACTCTTTGCCGGAAATACACATTTCGCAAAGAGAAGTGCGGCGGGAACTAAACTGTCTAGACGTTCATAAGTCGAGTGGGCCAGACGGCATACCTGCAGTGGTGCTCAAGCAGTGTGCTCCTGAGTTGTGCCCTGTACTAACGCGACTTTTCGCGCTTTCCTACCGCAAAAGGCAAGTGCCGTCTTCGTGGAAGACTGCCCATGTGCATCCAGTGCCAAAAAAGGGTGATAGATCGGACCCATCGAATTACAGGCCTATAGCTATAACTTCCCTTCTCTCTAAGGTGATGGAGCGTGTGATCAACACACGGCTCCTCAGTTACCTAGAGGAGCACGATTTGATCAGCGACCGCCAGTATGGTTTCCGCCACGGTCGCTCGACTGGTGATCTTCTAGTGTATCTCACTCACCGGTGGGCTTCAGCCATTGAGAGTCAAGGTGAGGCAATGGCAGTTAGCCTGGATATAGCAGAGGCGTTCGATCGGGTCTGGCACAGGGGTCTTCTATCGAAGTTACCATCCTACGGCCTGCCCGAGGGTTTGTGCAAGTGGGTGGCTAGCTTTTTGTCCGGCAGACGCATAAAAGCCGTCGTCGATGGTAGCTGTTCCGATAGCATGGACATAAACGCTGGTGTCCCGCAAGGCTCCGTGCTATCTCCAACGCTGTTCTTGCTGCATATCAATGATATGCTGTCCACGGATGGTATCCATTGTTATGCGGACGACAGTACTGGAGATGCGTATTACACGGGCCGAGCTAACATCCCTCGTACCGTTGTAGTAGAAAGTCGCGAACAACTTGTGTCTCAAATCGAGAGCACCTTACACAGAGTCTCCGATTGGGGTCGGGATAACCTGGTCCAATTTAACCCCTCTAAGACAGAAGTCTGTGCGTTTACCGCTAAGAAAACCCCGTTCACTGTGGTTCCACAATTCCAGAATACACCCCTTACCATCTCACAGAGTATTGGAATCCTCGTTGTCGACATCTCCAGTGACGTCCAATTTCGAGCTCATTTGGAAGAGAAGGTCAAGCTGGCATCAAAAAAGCTTGGTGTTCTGAATAGAGCGAAGCGATACTTCACACCGGCACAAAGGCTACTACTTTACAAAACACAAGTTCGACCTCACATGGAGTATTGCTGTCATCTCTGGGCGGGAGCACCGAAGTACCAGCTTGAGCCTTTCGATTCAGTTCAGAGACGTGCTGTGAGAATAGTCAACGATCCTGATCTCACAGACGGTATCGAGCCACTAAGTCTTAGGAGAGACTTTGCCTCCTTGTGTGTGCTCCATCGTCTCTACAATGGGCTGTGTTCTGAAGAATTGTTTGATATGATGCCCACAGCCACTTTCTACCATCGCACCGCTCGCCATCGTCAGGGAGCTCATCCACATACATTGGAACCTAAATGGTCGCGCACAGTGCGGTTTCAGAGAAATTTTCTCCCGCGAACAATCCCGTTATGGAATGAGCTCCCTGCCGAGGTTTTCCCCGGAAACTACAGTATGGGGCTCTTCAAGAAGGGGGTAAATAGGTTTTTAAAGGGTCGGCAACGCGCACGTGATGCCCCTGGTGCCGCAGGCGTTCATAGGCTGCGGTAACCGCTTACCATCAGGCGGGCCGTATGCTTGTTTGCCAACGTCGTGGTATAAAAAAAAAAAAAAAAAAATCTTATATTAGATAGTTATCGTGGTAACTGTGTAAGCCTTACACTGTCACAATGACTGTTATGCCTTTTATGTAGGCCATACTGTATTGTCTGCATTTAGAATGAGTATGTTGCCCACAACTCTTGGCTTCTATTCCTGCTTTCCATCAGGCAGAGTAGAGTCACTTTGGCAGGCTCTTAATATAGAAAAAAACTAATTTGCAATTGAATTTAACGCTCAATACTTTTGCATGTATCGCTCTATTTACTTATTAGCATCAAAAGCTGAATTGTTTACACCCTCCTTTTACTATAGTGTTTCGAAAAATTACGCAATAAAGTTAACCGTAACTTTTACCTGAGCGTCTAATTCGTCATTATCGTCGTATCTGAAACTACCAATTTGATGCATCATGGGTATTTTGACGTTTTGATCTCTGGTTACAAAAAAGTCACCGTCTTGCGTGCCATACTCTTCAAACGGAGATAGCCAGTTACCCTGTTTGAAAGATGAGAATAAATTTTTGATGAATTATTTTTCCTTAATAGTATAGATTACAATATTTTTAGATATATTACCTTGAAGAAAATGGCATTGACAAGAATTGCCGTTGTGTCCACAGTAAGTGTTGAGGGGTCCACTAAGTCTTTAATGTGATTATTGGTGTTTTCTTCGACCTGTAATAAGTGCAATTTTGAAAATTTTGATTGAAGGAACACAGATTTCTAATAAAGGTATAGATAGTATACATTAAAGATACTAACCCATGTATTTATTTCATCAGCAGCTGCTTTTGATTTCAAAAAGTTGATATTTTGGACTTCCGACTTGAAAACAGATCTTGAAACGGAAACAAATTCTTTGTTTAAATTTTCACCATCGCGAACATATACTTTGTCTGCCTGCTTTAGCTCAACACCCTTTATTGACCGTGTTTGGCATTTCAAGTTGGAGAACACTTGTTTTGTCTAGAAAATATTTAAAAATCACTAATGATAATTCTGTCTTAAAATATCATTTCAAAAATGTGCAGAATGAGGTTACTGGATGGTGCCATTTTCGTATAAAGAAGGTGTTTTTCAAGTTGGATGGCCGCTATTCACATAGATTTTGTTCTGTGTACATCTTATAATATTACATACACTAGATTACAACACATTTTACAAACAATATCAAATATTTTACTATTTCCTAAGATAATATTTGCGTAAACCAAAGAAATAACGACACAAATTTGAAAATAACTCACAACGTTGTCATTGGGCATGCCTATTGCTCTTAGTAATTCATTATGAGAATCTCCCACAGACGCTAAGGCTAGTTGTGCAAGAGGAGTCATTACTGAGTAAGCCGACATTACAAAACTTTTATCTGCTTGTTCTTCCGAAATTGCCTGAAAGTAAAACACATTTCATTTTAAATCGTCCAGTAATATTATTTTAATACTATAAAGATGGTTTGATTTGAGGAAATTTGAAATGTGATAAAGCTATTATGTTATCTCAATAGTGGCTTACTTCACTTAATTTTATTTTGCTGTCACATTTTTTCTTAATCCGAATTGATAGAGTTATATGTTTTACATAGCAATGAAACTAGTATCGTATTGTAACAACTTACATGAAAAAGTTTTGCTGTGAACTGATCATTTCCATTTTTCAAGAGGTTTTGCACGTTTGTTTCTGATAAAGCTGTTGATGCAATGATAACCAATACTGTAAGGCAAAAAGTATAGATTTATTATGACATTCTTCAAAACCCAACGCATCATGTTAGTTCATTTGAGTTGTGGTAATTTAAAAAAGCAAGATTGTTTCCATAAAAGTATTAGTGTATGAAAGACTAATCAAACACGAGAGCCATGTTACGGGCACAAACTAGGTGACCTGCCTGGCTGTTTTAACTCTTTTTGTTCTTTTGCTTCGTCCTCCGTAAAAAGTAGTCTATGAGCTATTTTGATGTATGAACTATATTACTGTAAAGTTTCAAATAAATCCTTTTAGTAGCTCTACGTAAAAGAATAACAAACATTCACACATCCTCACAAACTTTCGTTTTAATAATATTATTATAGTTGAAAGACTGCTCGAAATATTGGTCAAGTAACAGAACTGTCAAGTTAATAGTGGTGTCAAATCAGTACAAATTTCTAAAAAGTTATAGAGATTTGAATATCTTTAGGTGTACGATTTTGCAATAAAATTTAAACATTTTACAGAAAAGTTTCTAACTACTTCACAAGAACTTTGACTAACGATTTAATTTATTGTTAATTTTTTAGACACGGAATAACCTATTTCGGTTCACCCATTTTTGTGGCAATATAATGTAAACGAAAATTTACGAATAAAATTTAACAGTATAACGAAGTGAAAAGATAATTTCATTTCATTAACTACAGTACGTAATAATACTATAGAAAATATTCTGCACTGTATAGAATTAAGTATTTGCTCTTTTATACTCATAGCTGTGAACACAGTGACCATGACGTAATCACATGACATTCTTGTAGACCACGATGTCAGGTTTGATAATGGTGTATTCAATTGTCTTATGTATACCTATATCTATATCATCGAACATGTACAAGTCATAACTTAATTTAAAATTTATTTAAAATTATCAGAACGTAAATTCTCTACATGTGCTTTTTCCATCTTGAATTATTGTTTCAGGTGTGATGTTGAAGAAAATGAACCAGGTTATGGCAAGTTAGGAGTATAAAAACTGAACATTGTCACAGTATCTGATTAGAAATGAGTTTTGTCTTGAGATGAGAGAAGAAAGACATTGTTGTTAGTTGTTCAAGCAACGGTTATACAAAATGATAGTACCTTTTCAACTTGATTATTGTTCTAAGTCCCAAACATTTATTATAATAGAAATAAGTACTTTCATATATCCTTTATAAAATCTAAATTCAAATTAATAGTGATTTTTCTTTATCTTATACATAAAGTGAACATAAAAACTAGTATGCTTTACATATATTACTCGTACATATACATACATATACACCAATAAACACTTACTATACACACAAAGACTATCTACATAATACAGATAAAATAAATATGTTCGCTTATAATTAAAAAATGTAAAGTTAAAGTATAAACGAGAACCTAGACACATAAATAAAATATTTAAACATGTAAAACTCACTAAACGGGTAAATCTTCATTTTCGTAGAGGTGTGTTACCGGCTCTTTGACAGAAACTGAGAACAACATGGATGTGCTGTGCGTTTATATATAAACTACAAGTTCAAACAAGTTTCGAGGAAGTGAGTTCATGTAAACAAAAAATTCTACAGGTAATTCTGTTTGAGCTCTGTTCATGAATAAGGCAAAACTTTTTCAATATTATATCTTATTTGTTTCGTGATATTTATGATGTACCGACTTAAAGAGGTATGAGTATAAATAGACCAACAGTTATCGAATTATTTTATTATATAATTTCTGTTTTTACAAAAAAAATAGAATATTCTCAATACTGTTATAAACTGTCACTTATAAAGCTGTTAAATTAAATTAATTAAAATAATATTTTTAATTTGCTAGGACATATTTCTTGTTTAGTCTATCATCATTTAACCTCTCTTTCGGGGAAAAAAAATACAATAGCCATTACGGTTGCCTTGGTATCTACTTCATTACAATCACAGCATTAGAAATTATCAGATGCATAGGTTTTATGTTTCACAAAGGGAGACTCCCTATGTCTTGTTGCCTTGTTCAAAAATAAGTTAGTGATTAGTGACATCATCTTAATAGTATACAATGATTGAAATATTTAAATAGCACTGACCAGAACAGCCACAGTATAGTATAGTAGGCATAAAGGGACTACTAGCAGTTTGATGTGTCTATTTATGTTAACTTCGACCTGTATTGTTCAATATCATATATTTTTAAGGTTACAAATTTAAAATTTAATAGTGAACTGTTTGTCTAGTATTTACTGATGCTGACTGCAAAGTCGGATATTGTGGATTCAATGAAAATAGAATTGATTGATTCAATGAGAATCGCACAATATGTGTGTGATGTGATGTGATGAGACCTCAAAGCAAATTATTGTGTGATGAGCATGATTATTTATTAAGAATGTAGGAGTAATTTATCTATGATCCTGGGTCTCAAGCATCGCCATAGCGTGGATCATTATACTGAATTTTCTGCATTCATAATGATTATGGCGACCACCACTCTCAGATTATGGTCATGCTTCCCATCAGGTAGAGTAGAGTCATTTTGGTAAGTGTTTATAAGAATAGACAGAGAAGTATAAATATACATCTGTGTGCGTCTTAAATTTGAAATCTTCAAAAACGAATGTTAAGTGCAAATACGTAAGGAAGTAATTTCAACACACGAAGAAATTTTGTTCAGTACAACTACTACAACTTGTTGCTGTCCGTTTTGTATGATGATAAACACGAATTAAACAATAATTCACCTTATAATTGGGTATATATATAACTGTTAGGGTCTCATGACGAGTGGGCCCCACAGACTCTGAGGCTAGTTACAGAAGAGGAGACAGTACTAACATAAACGCACAAAATTATTATTTCTTTCACTTTTCGTAATTTTCTGTAAATACATATATAGAAAAAAAATCTTAAGAGTTAAGTATGAAGGGTTTGCGGTACGTATTGTTTTGTTTTCTTCCAAGGTTGCTTTCATTTGCAGAAATCAATAAGAATTGAAAAAAAATTAGGACTCCTCACTTAACGTAATTTTATTTTGTTACCCTTCTGCAAAAGTGAAAGAGGTACATAATCCACTCCAACAATAAAAATAATATTAAGTTACGAATAGGAATTTCACTGTGAATTCGTAATTACCAGTAACTATGACCTTTAGTACATTTACGAGGGTAAGTTTTTAAGTTCGCGGAATGACAGTGAAAAAGGCGGGTAAACGCGCTCTTTTGATGCCTACCGTATTCAGTGACTCATAATTAGTCTGCATAGTAAAATTTGTTGTGATTGGATCATTAGTTATTAAACTATCGTTGACCAAGTATTTTAATCGGGAACGAAGTGAAAAAAATGGAGAAAATTGAATTCCGTGCGGTGATAAAGTTCCTTACTAAGCAAGGAAAGTCTGTTCAAACCATACTCAATGAGATGTCATCGGTTTACGGGGATTCTTGCCCAGGAAAAACAATGGTCTACAAGTGGCATAGTTTATTTAAACAAGGCAGGGAATCACTTGAAGACGACCCGAGGCCGGGGCGCTCCGTTGAGGTGACTACGCCAGAAGTTATTGCAAAAGTAGAAAAAATTGTATTGGAAGATGCTCGACTAAAAAAGAAACAACTCGCAGAAATGGTTGGAGTATCGGATACAACAATTTTTAAAATTTTACACGATCATCTTGGCATGACTAAGGTTAGCGCACGGTGGGTGCCGAGAATGCTCACGCCATTGCAAAAACAACAGCGCGTGGAATGTTCACGTGCGTTTTTGGACCTCTGCAATGAAGACAAGGATGGCGTATTGAATCAAATTGTTACTGTGGATGAAACTTGGGTTCATCATTATGAACCCGAGTCCAAACAAGACTCCATGCAGTGGCACAAAAAGGGCACAGCACCACCCAAGAAATTTAAGGTTTCACAGTCGGCTGGGAAACTCATGGCAACGATTTTTTGGGACTCAGAAGGAATATTATTGATAGATTATAAAGATAAAGGCATTTCTATAACGGGGGAATACTACGCTTCAATCTTAGAACAGTTAAAAGAAGCCATCAAAGAAAAAAGACGGGGAAAATTAACGAAAGGTGTCCTGCTATTGCATGACAATGCTCCCGTTCACAAGAGCCGAGTCGCACTGGCTGCCCTGCATAAGGTGGGCTTCGATATTTTGAATCACCCACCCTACAGTCCAGATTTGGCTCCGAGTAATTATTATCTCTTTCCAAAAATGAAAAAAGAATTACGTGGTAAGAAATTTTCAACTGATGAGGAGGTTAAGGAGGCGGTTTCGGCGTATTTTTCAGACAAAGATAAAACTTTTTTTTACGAGGGAATAAAAAAACTAATTGAAAGATCTGAAAAATGTATTCGTGTTGCAGGGGAATATATAGAAAAAGAAAAATAAATTTGTGTTTTTATTATTACTCAATACCCTCCATTCCGCGAACTTAAAAACGCCCCCTCGTAGTTGTGTCGTTGTTGTTGATGCGACTGTAGTGTAAGAGTCAGAAGCTTATTTATTATCATAATCCAAAAAAAAAATTTTAAAAATGTTATTTCATTACAGTTTAATGTATACATTTAGTTTTTACTATATTTATCAAAAAGAAGTTTCTTTATTTATCAAATAAATTGAATACACAGTTTTGCCTAACATATGATTCTAATATTGCAAACAGTAAAATTATTAGATTTTTTTATCACATAACTTTCTGATCTATATATCGGTCTAGCGATTAGTGGCCGTGACTTGTGGCAGAAATTTTCTGTTACATTCCCACTCAGAATAAATTTTTGTGTGATGAGCCTGATCATTTGTTAAATCTGGGTGTAATTCTGTAATATATATTTTTTTTTATACGTTTATGTAATCCTGTTAATAATTAGTCTGGTTCTATAGCACAGGCTCTGCCTAGTTTGAAAAAGACTGCCATGTGTAAGATTTATATTTATTATTTGAAGTTAATCATTTCTGAATTTGATGAAAATGAAGTTAATCATTATCAAGTTAATTCATTTACATATTTTCATAATTATACTACTATTAATTTAGAACATATTTGTAGGAAATACTTGTGATATTAGTGAGTTGGGTAATTAATTTTATTGGTTTCATATTTGCACCTAACATGGCTCTGCTATATCCAAAGGTGCGGGTTACAAAAAATGACTGCTGCATTAAGTCTACTTGATGCAAAATAGCAGTATTTAAAGCCTTTTGACACGTTAACTGCCATACGAGTATACTCGTAGTATTTTTTTTTATGGCTATTGCCACCATACAAAATGGTAAGTACGTGTATACTCGTAGTTGGCAGTGGATCCTAGTTTTAACTACGAGTTTACTCGTAGTATGGCAATAAAATAGGATTTTTATTAACTATTGCCAAACTACGAGTATAGTCGTAAATAATTTGGCGCGAAAACTTGCGCTCCCATGCTCTGTCAATCGGGAACTGAGGGCGCCGTACGATTGCTCTGACTCTGGCGCTCGCGTTGCTTCGGGTAGGATCGTAAAGCTTCGGTATTGTTCATGTTGTGTCGCGGCACGTGCGAGATTCGTCGTGTGCATCAAAACTTTTGACAATTAGTGTGCAGTTTGTTTACATGCGCTCGGGAAAAAAGGTGACAAATTATCATAATTATTGTAATTTTGATTTACGATGTCTCGCAAACGTAGATTGTTTGAATTGAGTAAGTCGGAAGACAGTCGTAAAGGAGATTTTTCTGCTGACGACGATGATTATGACTATCATCCTACAGCCGATGAGGAAGGGTCAAATGAAGATTCATTGAGCGAGATTGAAGAAGATTCAAGCTGCCAGCGACGTTGTGGTTCACGATTGTTTACTTTACCCTTGGAGAGCGAAAACAGCGACATTTTATCCGTCGAAAATGGTGAACCTGGAACTCTCCCTCAATCTAAAGAGAGGGGTGATAGTGAGTCCTCTGACGAAATATTTTCTGTTCGTAGCCCTCTCATGATACCGAATCGCCGTCCTAAGCACCGCATATTGGAAGATTCATCAAGTGCCGAGGAGGAAAAAGGACAAGTAAAACCGCGAGCAAGTAGCAAAAGAGAGGCCTGTCCCATGCAGCCTATCCGTCGGGTATCAGTAAGTTCAGTTTTGTCACAAGAAGACCACGTATCCCAACAAGTTTCTACTGTACATGACATATCAAAACCACCTTCTCCTGCGAACGTTGTAGATCTCAATTCTAATTTGAACCCACCTATATTGAATGTGGTGAATCCTTCTGTTTCTCGACCACCGTCACCGCAAGACGAAGATAATTGGGTAGATGTAGACAGCAATGATGAAGAGACTCCTCCAGACTTTCCGTTCACTGCTGATCCTGGTTTCAAAATTCAGTCTGCTGGATGGAGCAACGTAAGTCAGCTAATCGATTTATATTTTACAGACGATTTTATTAATCTTCTTGTTGCCCAAACTAATCTATATGCTAATCAGTGCTTGAATTATCGGCGTATTGGGCGCAATTCACGGCTGAAAGCCTGGAAAGGTACTACTTTAACAGAGATGCGAGTTTTCCTGGGTTTACTATTACATATGGGTACTGTCAATTTGCCATCTCTTGAACATTATTGGAAAAAAGACGATCTGTATTATATGCCACTTTTTAGTGAGATAATGAGCCGGAATAGATTTCAATTGATACTCCGACACCTTCATTTTGCTAATAATGAAGAAGACGATGGAACTCCACTTTACAAGCTTCAGTTTGTGCTAGATCACTTCAATAAAGTAATGTCGGACATATATACACCCAAAGTTAACATTTGTATTGATGAATCAATGATGTTGTGGAGAGGTCGTTTGGTGTTTCGACAATATATAAAAAATAAAAAACACAAATACGGAATTAAACTCTATAAACTGTGTGAGTCGAATGGGATTGTTTTAAAAATTCGTATATACACTGGCAAGAACAACGAAGCAATCCTTAGAAATTTCAGAGTCGAATATAACCACTCCACACAAATAGTGATGAATCTTTTGCAGGGTTACCTTGACAAAGGGTACAAACTTTACACCGACAACTTCTACAACTCTGTTTTACTCACTAAGTTACTAACTGAAAGATCGACATATGTCTGCGGAACTTTGAGAAAAAATCGCAAAGGAAACCCTAAAACTCTGTTGAGCACCAAACTGAAAAAAGGCCACAAAGAGAACTAACAATATTTTCGTGTGCAACTGGAAGGATAAGAGAGAGGTGTTATGTATCTCTAATATGCATAAACCTATTCTGGTTCCCGTGTCAAATAAAAACGGTAGGGTTTCAATAAAACCTAATGTAGTTAGAGATTATAACAACGGAATGTCCGGGATCGATCTTTCAGATCAAATGCTCTCGTACTACTCAGCTCTTAGAAAGACATTGTTTTGGTACAAAAAACTAGCGATCCACATTTTTGAAATTTTCATTCATAACGGATGCATGATCTACAACCAACAAGCCAATCTTCCACCAGAAAAGAAATTAGATGCTCTTTCGTTCAAAGATGAGGTTGTAAAATATCTTTTAGGCGAGAAATTCATAAAACACAGTCATCATGAGCAGAAAAAGCAAGTAGAATTACATTACTTAGAGCGTTTACCACCTACCCAAAAAAAACAAAAACCGACGAAGCCGTGTCGTGTCTGCACCAAAGAAAAAAAACGCAAAGAAACAGTTTACTATTGTCCGGTATGTCCTGAAAAACCTGCCTTATGCGTTGAAAATTGTTTTAAAATTTTTCACTCCTTTGTGAATTCACAGTGATGTACCTAATTTTTTTTCTATTAAACTTAATTTTCTGATTTAAGTAATGTTTTATTCCAAATGCCAAAGAATTTAACCCCGTCCTCCTTACACGGCCACTGGTTTAAAATTCGTCAGAAATCGCATACAATCAACTACGAAAATACTCGTAGTTGGCGGTGCAGCCCAGATCATGTACTACGAGTATACTCGTAGGTTGGCAGGCAACGTGTTAAGTAATAATTATTTTCAAATTCACGAGCGGCAAAGTGGTTAAACTTGTGTTATTTGCAATAATTTCAAAATTATTTTGCTCTTGATTATATTTTTCGTAATCTGAAAGTACGCAAAAACCGAAATCATATCCACATTATTCATATCATATAAAATTGGGTTTCACTCATCTTAAATAAATATATTCTTGGTCATAAATGATAAGAGCGTTTTATCACTAAATAACTTCAGAAAAACCGTTTTGTAATGTATCAAATTTATTATTACCAGATTCATAAATAATATCAATAATCATATTATTATAGAAATTAATAAAAATAAAAATAATGAACACCAAATAAATAATACGCAGACAGCATTACACCTCTCTTAGGAGCAGAGTAGTAACTACAAACATCGGTGAAACTGTGTGAAACGAGTAATGGTTTGCTAAAGCCTTGTTTTAACATTTGAAATGCTAAAACTTTGAGAAGATTTCCTTCTATTTGGTAAAGTAAATAAATGACTTAAGCTATACAATCTCATGTTGTAAGTCTTAGGATATTTTAGTTAAATATTTATATTTGTTGGGTTGCCGCGATGGCCGATGGGGCCATAAAGTTTTTAAGTGACGATCGCGTACTAGAAAGCACAGCGTCGGTAGGCCTCTTACGACCTGAAGAGGGTCGTGGAACATGTGACGGTTTGGAACCAGCTATTGTGGCGAACCTTGGGGGAGGCCTATGTCCAGCCTTGGCTCAGCACACGCTAGCGGTTTGTTCCGCCTGGGCGGCGCAGTGTGGGGTCCTCACTGCAGTTATTGGAGGAGATCTCTCGCTACTGGCCGTTATACGCTCCATGGTCGGTAGCGACAATTGTTTAATCGCGGTCACAACCTTCTGCGAAGACCTAATTTCTCGGAAGGAGGCGGCGGAGAAGGCCCGGGAGGATGATATCCACTCGGACCCAATTCGCCGCCGGCGAGCCGGGCGGCGGAGGCGCGCATACCAGCGCCTCATGCCGTCTTGAGTGTGGCCGCGGGTGGACGGGATGGGTTTTCCCCTCCATCTGCTACAATAGGCCAGCCGCGAAGAGGCGACGTTCGCGTGTGCCATACGTCGCCTAAAATAGAGAGTTTACCCGTAGATGGTGCCCGCGGGTGTGGGCAGGCGCTAGGAGGGATCTGGCTGTCGTAATGGCAGCTGTTCTCGGATCTCTTCTATATCAGGCGCAGAGTGGCACACCGTGTCGTTTTAGTCGGTCCGATACCGACACACCACCCCACCGTAAACCCCGGTGGGGTGACGGCCCGAGGGGGTTTCCACACGTTAAAAAAAGTCCTATAACCCTATGTCCCGCAGAGCACTGGACGTCTCTTGGCGGAGATGAATGAATGATACACGAATGTTTGATTGCTACATTTGATAGATTAAAAGTAAATTGAGACATAAGAGTTTTATGGTCGCCTGCATTTGACTATAGAGTCTAGTATAAGA
Source organism: Hypercompe scribonia (assembly GCA_949316085.1). Lineage (NCBI taxonomy): Eukaryota > Metazoa > Arthropoda > Insecta > Lepidoptera > Erebidae > Hypercompe > Hypercompe scribonia. The sequence continues at coordinate 9,705,717 of OX438967.1, read as the reverse complement.
GTGATTCTAGTATGTTAAATAATATTCTAATCAACGACAATAGCTAAAATGCCAGGCTTCATTCTCAGTGATGGTATAACCGTATTATGAGAACTATTTAAAAGACTTAAAAGAAACAAAGAATCAAAATGCTTATCGTAGCCAAAAGACAGTTTTTCTAGAAAATTAAAATCACGTAATTTTCATTTAAGTTTATACATATAATATATTGTTGTATTTGTATATTTTCATAATGGCTGCTAGCTCAATTTTTGCTCTGTACCTTCAAGTTTTAGTAAATAATTCTTACATACACATGAAAAATGTTTATGATTGTGACAGATATTGTAACTGTCAAATTGACGCCTCACTGTTCTTGTTTGTCATTGGTAGCGGTGCGTTCCGTTTTTCGCAATGTTTAGATGTCACTAATTTAGTCTTTTCTATTTAATTTTGTTTTGTTTTAGTTTTATTTCGTAATTTACTTGCTTATACATAGATTATACCTTTAAATTTTGTTTACTTTCTATCATAATTTGTTACAACTGTTACTACTGACATCTATCAAGATTACGTTTTATTTTCTTCGTTGGAGTGCATTCAATAGATATTAAATCAGCCACAACGATGAAAGTGTGTCTGAATTCAGTTTTTTCTTATTCCTTTTGTTTTTATTAATTCATGTTCATTTTGATTGTGTGTGTTTTTTTTTACTCTTTTCTCTGTCTTATTCTATTACGTTAGTTATTCATTGCATTGTTTTAATGTTACAAAGTTATTCTTGGAAATACAACATTAATTTTGTTTGTATACCTGCTGGCGGGTGGTAGAGATATACTATCTGGTAATTCTTTTTCTTTTTTTTTTTAATTACACAGTAATTTTATATTAAAATAGTATTTTTATAGGTTTTCTTTATATTTTTTTTTATAGATATATATTTGGATATTAGTACTTATGAGCGATAATGGATCTGATGTATTCTTTTCTGCTGAAGATTCTTCAGACGACGTTAGTTTCAGTTCCATGACTGAGACGCTGGGTGAGCAATTGCGGCACATATTTCACACTAAATCTCGTCCTTATTTTAATGTTTGTCACATAAACGCACAAAGTGTCCCCAGTCATTACGATGATTTAGCTGAGACCTTCTCTGATGATAATATTCATGCCATTCTGATTTCGGAGACCTGGCTCAAACCCCACTTACCCTCCACCTCATACGCTCTCCCTGGATTTGTCCTTATCCGAAATGATCGTTTGGATAAAAGAGGTGGCGGTGTTGCCGTTTACCTTCGCAGCTCCTTACCCTATAAAATAGTCGCCTCTTCTACTTTTCATCTCACCACCACTGCGGAATATATTTTCCTACAGGTTTGTGTCAAGGGAGTTAATGTCATTCTAGGTGTAGTTTATTGCCCTCCAACTGTTAACTACTTCTCCAGTCTGGAAACAGTTCTGGAATCTTTAGGGTCGGAATATTCTCATCACATCATCATGGGAGATTTTAACACTGATATCCTAGCCTCAAACTCAAGTCGCACACGCAGCCTCCTTCACATCAAACAAGCAACCAGCCTCCACGTCCTGCCCCTTCAAGCCACTCATCACAACATAGACTATCAGGACACCTGGCTTGATCTAATCCTCACCTCTTCCCCACACCTTGTCTCTTCCGACGGTCAACTGCCAGCCCCTGGTTTTTCCCATCACGACTTGATTTTCCTTTCCTATATCCTGAAACCATCCAAATCACCACCTAAAGTCATGCAGACTCGCAGTTTCCGACGCATGGATGTTGAAAAATTACATGCAGATGCTGTTAGGATAGACTGGACGAACATGGCAGCTGCTACTGACGTAGACAACAAAGTGTCTATTTTTAATGACACCATTGTCAAACTATACGACCTCCATGCTCCAATTAAGTCTGTAAAGGTAAAACGGGCACCGGCGCCTTGGATGACGGAGGAGGCCCGAACAGCTATGAGGCGACGGGATCAGTCATTTCGTCGGTTCAAACAAAATCGTTGCGAAGACAAATGGAACCAATATAAGGCTGCTAGGAATCGGTGCAACCAGGTGATACGCAACGCTAAACGCCGACATATTCTTCAAAACATAGAGTCTTCTTCTTCTTCCAGTATCTGGAAATTTCTTAATACCTTAGGTATTGGTAAAGAACAACAGCTCACTTTCAGTAATACAATTAGTTTGAATGATATAAATCTGCATTTCTCATCTGCAACTATGATGGATCCTCAAACTAAGTGCCAAACACTGAACTACATATCTGGTCTTACCAGTCCTACCACTGACTCATTCGAATTTTCTCCATTGCCTCCTGAGGATATCAAAAAAATTATCCTATCTATCCATTCTAATGCTGTAGGATGCGATGGCATAAGTCGTCGCATGATTGTTACCGTCCTGGACTGTATCCTCTTAGCAATCACTTACATCATCAATTTCTCTCTCGACTCTGGCACCTTTCCCTCTCTATGGCGAAAGGCTTATATCATTCCTCTTCCAAAAACCAATAATCCTTCCCTCCCTGAACACTTCCGTCCTATTTCTAGTCTTCCCTTTCTGTCTAAAGTACTCGAGGCCTGTGTTCATAAGCAACTTTCCCAATTTGTTCACAGAAACCAGCTATTAAGCCCTCTACAATCTGGCTTTAGGGCTGGTCACAGCACAGTAACTGCTCTCCTTAAAGTGACTGGTGATATTAGAAAGGGCATGGAGGACACCAAAGTCACAGTACTTGTACTAGTCGATTTTTCCAATGCCTTTAATACCGTCAGTCATGAAATCCTTTTATCTATCCTTAAATATCTCATGGTTACCTCTGGGGCACTGGAATGGTTCTCCACTTATCTTCAGGGGCGACAACAGAGTGTTCACGTTGCTGACTCGACATCGAGCTGGTGCGATCTCCTCGCTGGCGTCCTTCAAGGCGGCATTCTATCTCCTCTCTTATTCTCAATTTTTATAAATCTCATTACTCAACAACTCCAGAGTGCGTATCACCTATACGCCGACGATCTGCAAGTGTATACACAGTCAAGGGTGGAAGATATAACACAAGCTGTTAACATGGTCAACAGAGACCATAAACTCGTGGTCGACGAATTTCGGATTGACGGTTAACCCAACCAAGTGTCAGGCGATCATAGTGGGCAGCAAACGCATTATGAGCAGACTCGATACTGCCTCAATCTCACCAATCATCTTTAACGGATCAGTCGTACCGTTCAGCCCCGTAGTCAAAGATCTGGGCTTACTCATCGACTCTACCCTTGATTGGCGAGCTCAAGTTACTCATGTCAGCCAGAAAGTAACGAGAAATCTGCGAACATTATATCGTCTGAAGAACTTCCTGCCTTCAAATACCAAAATTACTCTCATGCAGTCCTTAATAATCCCAATAATCGACTATGGTGATGTGTGTTATTACGACCTGAATGCAGACCTTCTTAACAAACTAGACCGACTTCTCAATAGCTGCATTCGATACATTTTTAATCTTCGAACGTATGATCATGTATCTGCTTTACGTTCCCAATTAAAATGGTTACCTATTCGCCAACGCCGCAATCTGCGAGCACTAACTGCACTATTCTCATTTCTCAACTCACCGTTTTCACCTACATATCTGACTCCGTACCTCCGTTATCTATCCTCTAACCACGACAGAAACCTTCGCTCAGAAAATAATCTGCTTCTCTTATGTCCCTCTCACAACTCTGATTTCGTGAACTCTTCGTTCTTTGTTCAGGCAGTACTACTCTGGAATGCGCTCCCGCTCGAAGTCAGGATGTCCACAAACCGTTTTACATTCAAAAAGAATGTACACAATCTCCTTTTTAACGAGATTGAAGAATTGTCTTATCGATAGTTGGCTCAGCTTACAGTCAAGTTGTCATAGTGTACGAATATAATCTAAATGTGTGTGTATGTGTATATTTATGTATATATATGTATATTTATATGTGTATTTATAACGTATGTATTGTATGTGTTCATGTATGTATACGTACTCATGTATTATATATCTTAATTGTCAATATAACCGCTGTGCACCTCCCTTACAATATTTCTATACCACCTTAAGGTTGGCTGGAAGAGAATGCCTTGGGCATTAAGTCCGCCGCTGTACAAAGTGCATAAAGTGTAAATAAATAAATAAATAAATAAATAAATAAATATAATATTAACTATTGCTCGCGCTTCGCTCGCGTGGAATTAGGTTTGCCACATTAAGTTTCACAATTTTGGTCATAGTGGCTTCCATATAAAAAGAAGATAAATGCTATCGCGGCTTTTTAATAAGACCTATTCAAGGCAAGCATCATTTTCTACTATGTTGAGTGTTGCTAGTTTAAGCCTCACATGAGACAATACTTTCATTGATTCACAAATTATTGCTCGGAGTCTGGGTGTTTTTTGTATATGTTTTTGTAAATCTGTGAAGTCTCCTGCGACACAACATATGTATATTTCTAATGCGGACGTAGTCTTTCACATAAAAATATAGATTTTCACTTTTTTATTTTTAAACCCTTAATTAAATTAATTTATGAAATATACTATAATAAAATAATATATATTTAGTTTTAAATTTTAAAATATTTTTAATAAAAATAATAAGTTTCTACGTTATTTCTCTTCCTATTAGAAACTATATATCATAATATGTGTATTAGTATTTACTTTAAATTCATCTGTTAGGTAGACAATAACAATAATGGGTACATGTTATGCAAACTAGAATGGCTTCGATGTAGATCTCTTATCTAATTATTTTTACAGTGTACCACGGACAATCACATCTCGTGGACGAGTCACCCCAAACAGACTGCAAACTCTAGTAATAATTGATAGCACTGTAAGAAAAATACTTTTTGATGGTATGGAACAATCAATTTCCATAGAAATCAATGTTAGATTTCATTACATCTACTAATTTCATGAGCCTTAATATTAATTTTATTTATCTTAATTAATATTTATTGACTTAAAAGCTTGAGGAAGAAGCACTTTGTATTAATATTATAGTATTATATTATGAGATGTAAACATCTTACCATAAATTTTCATCAAACGGGTTTATTCTATTGGTCGAATATAATATGATAAACATTAAAGTTTTTGAACTGAAAAGGAACGTTTATCTATGAAATGAGGTCACATGTATGATGAATAAATCACCATAGATACTTTTCTAGGAAAAGGCACTTACGCTTTTATCTGCGACGGTATTGAACAAACCAATACTACAAAATTTCTTGCAAACAATGACAAACTTCGGCAAAAAAAATAAACAACGGCAAATTTCTTTCATCAATGATATAACCGTTTCATTTAGTTAAACAAGGACTATGCTAGGAGTAGGGTGTACTCAAAGAGTTAAATAAAAAAAAAATGTTTTTATATTTTTTTACTGAACAAATCTGAAAGCCGTGTCGTGTGTCCGTTTCTATATTTTTCCCACTTATTTATGATTGATACACTCCGTTGAACAGAATGTTTTCTTCATGCATTAAGTAAAAGACGAACGGATGATCAGCCTTGAAGGTTGCATAATTAGAAAAAATGATATCCGAAATAATAGTGACACCAAACGCTGTAACAACAATTTTTTTAATTAAAATTTACATTCCAGTATCCTCATACTTGGAGATTTCAGATTGTGAACTAAGACTGATCCTGTTATGTAACTTAAAACATGTAAATATAGTAAATGTGTAATAATTTAAAAACATACATAACGTGTATTGTTAGCTAAGTACTTACACAAATAATTTAAGAGTAAAGAAAGAAATTCATCTTTTTCTCGCCAAATATTATAAGATATATCATATTTGTAGAAACATAAAAAGATTTCTAACTTAAATTAACTAAAATATCGTAATTAAAAAAAAAAAATCAAATAGAAATTTTATCAGGGAACCCGTCTTGGATATAAACCAGTAATTACTTTTGATTGAATTATAAAGTCAAATTAATTGTGCTTACCGTTGGCTGCAGCTGCTGTAGTTCCCTGTTCGTCCACTTGTATGAAAGTCTTTTGAACAGCGTCACTCAAATATAGGTCAGATGCACCTTCTACAAGATTGTCAAGATGAGCTTTCCCTGCCTCAAATAATAGCTTCACATCAACCTAGAATTTTTTAAAAACCAATATTTATTCGCTGTTTAGTGTTTCTTTTAAGACAAGTTTTTCATATGAGTAGTAATAAAGCAAAAAATGGCAGACTTATCATTACAAGGCAATCTCTGACAGTAAATCTTTAGATGCATTAATTGACAATAGAAATACGATCTCATGAGTAATTTAGGCATTAAAAGCGTAAAAGAATGACAAAAGTATTTATACAGATTACAAAATTGGTTTTGTGAATTTAAATGAACGAAACAGTCCAAATGAACGAAGTTAGTAGGAAAGAAAATGCAAAGGAAGAAAGTGACATACTGCTACCCTATCCATTTAATGATGACTGGTTGAATCTAAGACCATACAGTAGTCTTCCGAAAAATGTAAACACTTTCACTTGTCAAACAATCTACTATCTTCTTTACCTTTATCATAATATTTAGTTTTAGTTTAATTAAGCCCTGGCCTATGTTTGAACACATTTTGATATGTACACTGAATTATTCTTAATTTATTGAATAGTTAAATAAATCGTTAATCATTGTCATATTTTTTTGTTTGTACAAAAAAAAATCAAAAACTAGTTTCTGCATTGCTGTACCTATCAAAAAAAAAATTATATTGAATACTACACTCTTACTAAATACGAATATTCTTATTACTTACTTTTTGTAGAACTTCTTTAAGATCAGTCGTAGTTTCAATTTCGAACTTAGGCAAAGTAACATGAACACCTGTTATACTCATATTATTTCGTGCTTTCGAGAATGCTGCTGGATCTTTAAGCTTCTCCGTCAGGGACTTCATACAATCTTTTTGTCTGGGAAGTACGGCGATAAAGGATGTTTCTTGTCCTTCATATGGCAATTCAAGAAGCTGAAATATATCATAAGATAAAGAAAAAAAACAATGAGGTATTGCTAAGTGATACAACTTTATACAGTATACAATTAAAACTAAAATAATATTTCAAAATAGCACATTTTTTGAAAATTTTACATTACGACCTGACTTATATCATTATCAGTTAAAGACATGTTGTTACTGCACATAGGTTGAGATCTGGACATATTCCGCTCAACAAGTTTGGTTTCTTAATGAAGAAAGTCAGTAGTCCTAACTGTGAACAATGTGGAATTGTTGAAGATGTCCATCACTTGTTAGTGGAATGTGTTCGATACAGAAAAGAAAGGGAAACATTATTGTCCAGCTTAAAAATTAATGTCTTAAATGTAGGTACTTTCCAGTACATCTTGTCCAAGCCGTGCAGTGAGGATGCAATCAAAATTTACGAGCTTATTTACAATTTAAAGAAGATTTGATTGTCTGCCCAAATTATGAATTTAGATTTGAATCTTTGCTGTTGTTGTTATATTCATGTTATTATGTAAACATAATTTTAGAAATTTCCTGTATGATGTGGCTGGTTATTGTGGGATATAATGAGGCTGGCATAATCATGTTTGATTAAAAGCCTCTACATTATATATGTAACCAATAAAGATAAAAAAAAAGGACCTGACTTAATTAGCCACGATCACAGATATACTGAAATCATTGTGTTAATTCAATTACAAATCCACAATTATATGTTATACAGCATTTTGCTGTTTACTAATTTTTTTATAATTGTTCAAATTCACATGGAATAAACTAATTTGTAATTGAATTTAATGCTCATTAATTTTACATGTATCGCTCTATTCGTGTAGTAGCACCGAAAGCTGAATTATTGACACCCCCCTTTCACTATAGTGCTTCGAAAAATGATTCAATTAAGTTAACCGCAACTTTTACCTGAGCGTCTAATTCATCATTATCGTCGTATCTGAAACCATCAGTTTGATGCATCATGGGTATTTTGACGTTTTGATCTTTTGTTACATAAAAGTCACCGTCTTGCGTGCTATAATTTTGAAACGGAGACTGCCAGTTACCCTGTTTGAAAGATAAAAATAAATTTAACGCCCTTTAAAGTATAGATTACAATAATTATAGTTATGTAGATTACAATATTACCTTGAATAAAATGGTATTGACAAGAAATGCCGTTGTGTCCGCATTAAGTTTTGAGGAGTCCACTAAGTCCTTAATGTAATTATCGGTGTTTTTTTCAACCTGTAATAAGTGCCATTTTCAAAATTTTGATTTAATTTTAGTATTCATGAATAAATCACTCAAAGAAAATATTGTAATGAAGGAAAACAGGTTTTAAATAAAGATATAGATAGTATACATTCAAGATACCAACCCATGTATTTATTTTATCAGCAGCTGCGTCCGAGTTCATAAAGTTGATATTTTCGACTTCCGTATTGAAAACAGATCTTGAAACGGAAAGAAATTCTTTGTTTAAATTTTCACCATCGCGAATATATACTTTGTCTGCCTGCTTCAGCTCAACACCCGTTATTGACCGGGTTTGGCATTTCAAGTTGGAGAACACTTGTTTTGTCTAGAAAATATTTAAAAATCCCAAATGTTAATTCTGTCTTAAATTATTATTTCAAAAAGTAAAAACCAGAAATTCAGTCTGATGTGCACAATGAGGTGTTATTTTCGTATAGAGAAGGTGTTTTTCAAGTTTCATATTCATAAAGATTTTGTTCAGTGTACATCTTACAATATTATATACACTAGATTACAACACAATTTACAAACAATATTAAGTATTTTACCATTTTCTAAGGTAATATTTGCTTAAACCAAAGAAACAATACCATGAATTAGAAAATAACTCACCACGTCGTCATTGGGCATGCCTATTGCTGTTAGAATCTCGTTATGAGAATCTCCCACAGACGCTAAGGCTAGTTGTGCAAGAGGAGTCATTACTGAGTAAGCTGATATTACAAAACTTTTATCTGCTTGTTCTTCCGAAATTGTCTAAAAGTAAAACACATTTTATTTTTAATCGTCCAGTAATATTATTTTAATACTATAAATATGATTTGATTTAAGAAAGTTTAAAATAATGCAATAAAGCTATTTTGTTACCTCAATAGTGGCTCACTTCACTTAATTTTATTTTGCTGTCACAATTTTTCTTAATCAGAATTGATAGAGTTGTATATTTTACATAGCAATCAAACTAGTATCGTATTGTAACAACTTACATGAAAAAGTTTTGCCGTGAACTGATCATTTCCATTTTTTAAGAGGTTTTGCACATTTGTTTCTGATAAAGCTGTTGATGCAATGATAACCAATACTGTAAGGTAAAAAGTATAGTTTTATTATAATATTACTGATGTGTTTCAACAACCAATGTAACATGTTGGTTCATTCGAATTGTATGCACTGTGGCAATTCGAAAATACTAAATTGTTTGTTTATGAAAAACAAATGAAACACGGGAGGGCCACGTTACGGACACAAATTGAGTAATCTACCTTGTTGTTTTTCTCTTGTTATAATAAAAACTTACTTTTACCGGCATTTAAAAAGTAGTGTTTGAGCTATTTTGATACATAAACTATGTTACTGTAAAGTTTCAAATAAATTCATTCAGTAGTTTGACGTGAAAGATTGACAAACATTCACACACCCTCACAAACTTTCGATTTTATAAAATTATTATAGTTGGAAGACTGCTTGAAATATTGGCCAAGTAACAGAACTGTCAAGTTAATAGTGGTGTCAAATCACAATCACATAAAAAGTTATAGAGATTTGAATATCTTTAGGTGTACGATTTTGCAATAAAATTTAGACATTTTACAGAAAAGTTTCTTACTACTTCACAAGAAATTTGACTAACGATTAAATTCATTGTTAATTTTTAGACACGGAATAACCTATTTCGGTTCACCCATTTTTGTGGCAATATAATGTAAACGAAAATTTATTAATAAAATTTAACAGTATAACATAGTGAAAAGATAATTTCATTTCATTAACTACAGTACGTAATAATACTATAGAAAATATTCTGCACTGTATTGAATTAAGTATTTGCTCTTTTATACTCATAGCTGTGAACACAGTGATCATGACGTAATCACATGACATTCTTGTAGAACACGATGTCAGGTTTTAATGGTGTATTCAATTGTCGTATGTATACCTATATCTATGTCATCGATCATGTACAAGTCATAACTTAATTTTAAATTTATTTAAAATTATCAGAACATAAATTCTCTACATGTGCTTTTTCCATCTTGAATTATTGTTTTAGGCGTAATGTGAAGAAAATTGGTCAGGTTATTACAAGTTACGAGTACAAAAACTAAACATTGTCACAGTATCTGATTAGAAATGAGTTTTGTCTTGAGATGAGAGAAGAAAGACATTGTTGTTAGTTGTTCAAGCAACGGTTGCATAAAATAATAGTGCCTTTTCAACTTGATTATTGTTCTAAATCCTAAGCTTTATTATAACAGAAATATGTTGTTTTTGTATATCTTACTCCGTTACTCATACATATACACACACACTAATATACACTTACTATACACACAAAGACTATCTATATAATACAGATAAAATGAACATGTTCGCTTATAATAAAAAAATGGAAGGATTAAGTATAAACGAGAACCTAGAAACGTAAATAAAATATTTAAACATATAAAACTCACTGAATGGGTAAATCTTCATTTTCGTAGACGTGTGTTACCGGCTCTTTGACAGGAACTGAGAACAACATGGATGTGCTGTGCGTTTATATATAAACTACTAGTTCAAATAAGTTTTGAGTAATTGAGTTCGTGTAAACAAAAAATTCTATAGGTAATTCTGTTTGAGCTCTGTTCATGAATAAGGTAAAACTTTTTCAATAATATTTCTTATTTGTTTCTTTTTATATGATGTACCGGCTAAAAGAGGTACCAGTATAAAAAGATCAACAGTTATCGAATTATATGATAATATAATTATTATTTTTAACTCACTACAAAAAAAGAGAATGTTCTCAATACTGTTATAAAACGGCACGTATAAAGCTTATTAATTCAAACAATGTTTTTTATTTGTGAGGACATATTCCTTGCTTAGTCTGTGTCAACGTCTGCGTGCCTTCACTGCAGAGGCAGCCGCGAGAAGACTGCCCTCCATGTTCTAGTGGAGTGCTCAGTAGGGATGTAGCAACGCTCTGACTTCGAGACAGCTATAGTAGCAAGTAGGTAACCCCTCACTAGAGACTATAGCTCTCTCTAAGGTCCTGAGGGAGTGCGTGAGATTTCACTGTTTCTTTTAAAAGTAATTGAGAGGGAAACGAGTGAGGGCTAATACTCTCTCGTCCGGCAGAAGTGCTACCAAGACGCCGAAAAGCGCATAATGATCTCTGATACTAAACTATAGTGTTAATTGTATCTCTATATCGCTAAGGAAATTACAAACACACAGAAAAATGGCTATTACCGATTTAATCCACCTGTCTATCCTTTTAATTAACAGCATCAAACCATATTAATATTGATAGCATAAAGTAAAATTTTCTTAATTTACTGTTTTATTCACTTATTATTCTTTATTTTTTATTGACTCATATTCCATATCAAGCATATTAAACAATGTTACAGAAACAATTAAAAACATATATAGTAATATAAGTGTTTGTATAAGACTTTTAAAATGTGGTTGTAACTGAAAATGAATGAATGAATTAGTAAACTGCTGATCATTCTCCATAGTCACATTGTTAAATTTAAATTAAATTCAGTCTTATGGATACATAAGATTGAATTTTTAGGTATTAACGAAATGACTATACCAAAATATGTACACCAGATATGGTGTACCAAACTGTACCAAAATATGTACACCAGATATGGTGTACCTAACTGTACCAAAATATGTACACCAGATATCGTGTACATATTTTAGTACAGTTATTTCGTTATTATTACTATTAATGTTTTTAATTTTGTACAATATTGAAATAAATTTTATATTCGTAGGAATATAGAAGCATTTAAGATGTACATAATGTGAGAATTGTGTGGTCATTGTGTTGATTCAAGTGGACGATGGCTAAGTTGCGAGACTATTTATACTTTAATGACAATACATAGCAATTTCCTGACTTTGCAGTTGTAGCAGTAAGCATTGTTACCAAAAACTTGTTTAAACATATTGAAAATAAGTGTTGACTGTGTATGCACTTCTTTTATTTGGATGATATTTTATTTTGGAACATTTTGTTTTAATTTTTATTACCTACCAATGCAAGGTTATCAACAAATTTTTAAACGTTATAATTTATGACAATACTATAATATCATCAGAATACGTCCAAAAATTGAATCGTTCAATTTTTGGACGTACACAGAGGTGAACAGTCCATCACGCACCTCACCATTATTAGTCCCGTAGTAGTAAACGAAATAGATCAAAAAACTGCACTTTCAAATTTTTGATTACAATTAAGTTTCAAAAGTTTCGGGAAAGAAAAGCAAATAACTTAAGAGTTTACAGTCTGGAACAACAATAACAACAATAACAAAAGATATACAAGTTTTTTTCAACCTTAAATAAATGATCTTTAATATTTTAATTACCTAGTAAGAATCACTCTTTCGTCGATTTAAATGGATCTTTGTTATATATTTTTATTTTTATTTATAATAGTAGTAGTAGTATTTATAATATATAATAGTATAGTATTTACAAATGCAGAATATATACAAGATAACCAGTAGATTGAACTGCCACCCATAGTGAGTACTAACATCTTGGCTACAGTTGAGCTGTATTGTATTGTGTCAATTGATGAATCAAGTAGCGGATATTGCGGGCAAAGAGTAAATAAATCTTATAACAACCCGTCTGGATAGCGTAGGATAGTACTTCAAAATCTCTTTTCTAATGAGAGGCCAGCTGTGGACTGTTAAAGTTTGTTGATATGATAACAATGACATCCACAGGTCAGTTGAAGTAATGATCTACGCAAGATGGCTGGCAGGAGCTGGATGTAAGAAACTGAGGGTCGAATAAAGTGACATGTCTAAAGTTGAGAGGACTATGCCCAACACTGGACTACGATAGGCTGGTAACGAAAATAATTGAAATTCTGTAATGGATTTAATAATATTCTGTGATAGGCAACAGCAAACTTTTGGGAACAACGACATAACCGCTTCATTCAGTGCTAGATGCATAACGAACAAATTAAAAAAGCATACATTTCTTTAATTTTTTTACTGAATAAAGCCTAGAAGTGAGGTGTGTCTTTCGTAGTAATATGATTGTTCTTTAACAAAATAGTTTTAAGTGAAGCTACATAACTCGGCGTAACGAAAAGACACGACTCCTTTGCTTACGATCGAAATATTCCATTGAAGAGAATGTTATCGTGGTACATTAAATAAAAGACGAACGGATGATCGGCATTAAAAACTTCATGATTAGGTGGTTCAACAACAAAAGAAGCACCTACTCCAAACGCTGTAACAATAAAATTATAATTAGTATTTATAGTCAGTTCTAAAGGCCTAGTTACTATGCCAGTGGTCTACTATTGGTGGCTTTTTCGTCAACAATGACAACGGGTAATTGAGTCTTGCCATGCAAAGTAACCAGCGGCTTCTAGGAACCTTAACACCCAAATCAAAGAAATAGAGGGGGGATATCGAGAATGTGGTCAGAATTCTAGTTTATTCAATAAAAGGTGTCATAGAGAAAAGGCAGGCATTACATCGCTAACATATTTGTAATTTGTTCTAAAAACCAAGAAACTAAATAAGTAGGAGATAAATTAAAAATCCAGAGATTTAAAGATCTGTGTTCTTTAAGAGAAATCTATTCACTGAACTTGTCAAGTTGGTTGAATTACGTTGAAGATGGGTCCACTAGTTTAGTAAACAGACTTAGAAATATTTTAATATTTCTTAAGAATGTTTATCTCAAAGCGGCCTTTTTTGAATTAGTAATTTCGTCGTTAAAGTCAATGGCAAAGTCAAAAAAATATCCTTACCATTGGCTGCAGCTGCTTCGGTTCCTAATTCGTCCACAAGTATGAAGGCTTTTTGAATAGCGCCACTTACATACAGGTCAGATTCACCTTCTATAAGATTATCAAGATGAGCTTTCCCTTTAACGAATAAGTCTTTAATGTTGATCTGGAAAGTGTCAAGGAGTAATGTGTTGATTTTAATTATTATATTACATTGAGTTTGTTAATGACAGACATTTATTTATAGGAACACGTAAATATTAATAAGCCCGCCATTTGGTGATATTTATGAAAAGACAGAAGATATTTTAGGCAAATTATAAATGAAGATGTCAGTGAACACTCTTTGACCATTTTCTTATAAACACGCAAAATTTAACATAGTCTGACAGTATATGTAGTAAACAATTTTTGTAGAATTTGCTGCAGTGGTTTGATACTACTAGGGTCAGGGATTTACATGACGGCTTAAACATGTGTGAAACCAGAATGATTCTCTAAATAAAATTAAAATTGATCAAATGGAAATCTATACAGTATCAAAGAATATTAGAATCCCGTCGAAGGTAAATTGCGAGTAATAAGTATGTTTCAATATTCAAATACTTGATCATATTTGCGCAACCCTAATACAAACATACTACTAAAGTTTCGTAGGTGCTCCAGTGTTTCGAGTTGCTCCTCAGTCAAGATAATTGACACCAGTATAGTCGAGTATAGAGGGATTATGTCAGTGCAATTTCAGTGACCATTGGGAGAAAATTTATTAGTTTTTGCAGGTATTTTGTTGAATCCAATAATTTTCGATTGACCTTCGCAAATTTTATATTATCAATTTAAATTCGTGGATTTTTTAACACCTTAACACAATATGTTGGGTAGTTCATCGTAATCTATAGCTTAATATCAGATCTATTCATGCAATATCATTTTTACTTAATTTTTCATTTGACTATAATTTTGTTAAACATTACATTCTGATGGCATTCGTAATATAAATTTAAGTATACTAATTAAATTTTATCTTTTTATAATATTACTGGACTGTTCCAGTAGGATTATATATTTTTTTATTACTTTGAGAGCCTACTAAAGTGACTCTGCTCTACCTGATGGAAAGCATGAATAGAATCTAAAAGTTATAGTCATCATGTCATTGTGAATGCTGATAATTGAGTATGGTGACCCACACTATGACGGCCTATTAAGATGCTTTTTTACGCCTCACTTAGGGACTAAAAAGCATGACAGTCATCGTGGTATTGTATTGCACATATTTACCACGACAACTGTCACCCCTGCATCAAGGGGCCTCCGGTCTCACACTCACCAACGAAACACGACAGCAGGGATGCTAATGATTTTTGGAGTGTATATGTTTATATATGTTTTGGCACGTCCTGCCACCATTTAAATTGCCACCAATTGCGACTTATGCAATCATTAAACGTCTGCACACATCCAAAAATTTCGTAATTCACAAGTTGTAATTGTTTTATAATTTTATAATAGTTACAATAAATTTTTCATTGTCAGTCCGTCTTACTGGCCTATTCTAAATCTCTAAGACCTGTCACTTTCTATGAACGAAGTATAAAAGATTTACACATGTATTTCGTGCAGTGAATAAATTAAAAACTATGTAACTACTCTGTAATGTTATCATAATTCAAGACAATTCATATTTTATCGTCGCTTACAAGTGACGTACTCTACAAGCAATCATAATACTAACTTTTTGGAGAACTCCTCTAAGGTCAGTTGTAGTCTCAATTTTGAACCTAGGTAGAGAAACGTGAACATTTACAGTACGCATAGAACTCCGTGCTTTCGGGAATGCTGCTGGATCTTTAAGTTTCTCGATCAGCGACTCAATTCCATCTTTTTGATTTGGAAGTACAACGACAAAAGACGTTTCACCTCCTACATATGGCATTTCCAGAAGCTGAAATACATTATGAAAATAAGATACATAGAAGTATACAAATATATATTTTTTCATTTATATACTAAAGCATATAGTTCTAATAACTCTTATTTTGCAAATTAGTGTGCAATATTCAATTTTTTTTTGTCTAATATCATACGTACAGGAATAAAATTTGGGCTCACACATGTTCTTTTTCGTGTATTTTTCTTAATTCAATTTTGCTTTTATAGTATGGGGCTAATATTTGTGCTAGCTATAGTTATTTATGATAATATAAATGTAATATTTTATTCTTTTATAGTTTAGCTTCTGGTATTTAAACTCATAATTACAAGCATTAATAAATTTGTATACTTTTGGGTAGCACTCGAAATATTATTACAGGTATGCATTTGTTGTTGTTTTAATTGTCTTAAATGTTTCCGTATTTATATTACAGAATAATAAAGTTTAACAGTTATGAGAAGTATTGCAATAACTCAAATTTATGTTTAGTTAATTGAATTAAAATTGAGCACTGGTTTTATATACGTAGTAGCATCAGAAGCCAAGCTGGTAAAGTTGTCTTTTCACTAAGGCTCTTTGAAAAATTATCCTATTAAATTAGCCACAAGTTTTACCGCGGCATCTAATTCTTCATTATTGTTGTATTTGAATTCATCCATTTGATCCATCATTTTCACTGTAATGTTTCTATTTTCAGATACAAAAAAATAACGATCTTGCGTAGTATATAATGGAAAAGTAGACGCCCATTTTCCCTGTTTGAAAGAAATATTTTTTAGTCAATGATTATATCTTATAAGCATATTGCATTTTTTTTGGACAGACATTACCTTGAAGAAAATAGCATTGACAAGAACAACAGCAGTGTCAGCTGATAGTGAAGATGGATTCACAAGATTCTTAATGCGATTGTTGGTGTTCGCTTCGACCTGAAACGTGAGAATTGAAATTTATAGAAAAAGAGAGGTCGATTACCACGTTTAATTAGTTAATTAGCAATTTCATTTCATAAATTTGTTTCTTCTGCTTTTTTGTTTTTTTATCACTTAACATGTCAATATTTACAGATGAATAGGATCACCTAATGAAAAGTGACTATCGTTGCCCATGAACGTTTGCAACTCAGAATTCCTAAACACATTGCCGTCTTTTGAGATAGTAGTACACTCTTTTCTTGAACATTGTAATGGTCCAGAAATTTCTTGAAGGATAATTTTATTTGTACCACAGAATGGCTTGGGGAGGTAACAAGTATCTTCAAAAGGGCACAGTGAATAGAATTTATATAAAATTTAAGGTACGAACCCACATATTCATTTCATGAGCAGCTGCTTCTGAGTTCCCGAAGTTAATATTTTGAACTTCCGAATTGAAAACAGTTCTTGAAACGACAGCAAATTCCTTGTCTAAACTGGCACCATCACGAACATATACTTTGTTTGCCTGCTTCAGTTCAACACCATTTATTGATCGTACTTTACTATTTATATCAGCGAATACTTCTTTTGTCTGTAAAAAACATAAAAGTGAATAGTTCATAAGGATTTGATTCTCTGTACACCTAAATTCTTGTATTCTTCAAAATAAACCTTAGATGCTAAAAATACTTAGTTATAAGTTAAAAAAGAACATGAATTCAATAATAACTCACCACATCGTCGTCGGGCATACCTATAGCTGTTAGTATCTCATCGTGAGAATCCCCCACAGACGCTAGGGCTAGTTGTGCAAGAGGAGATAGAACAGAATAAGCTGATATTATGAAACTTTGATCTGTTTGTTCTTTCGATACTTCCTGAAAATTAAAAACTCTTTTAAAGCATTGAGTTATAATTTCAAGGTCATTCATGTTATTTTAGATTTCATTTAATGTTTCATTTTATTGTGGAGTTGCTCAATTTAAGAAAGTTTAAAATAACGCGATAAGACTAATTTCTTTCTTGTTTAGTTTAATAGCACTTAATATTATAACGTTGTTATAATTTTACTTGACCTAAAGTGAATACCATATATGTTTCACTTACATAAAAAAAATTAGCCGTGAATATGTTATTTCCATTTTGCAGGACATCGTTGACACTTGTTTGTGAAGTTACTGTTGATGCGACGAAACCCAATACTGTTGTGCAAAAGACAGAGGCTTATTGTAACATAATTCTTATTGTTCAAAAAAAAAGTATCATCACTTCATCATTATCAAGAGCTTTCAAAAGCCCACTGCTAGGCATAGGCCTCTCCTTTGAAATGATGTTTTTCTGTACTTTATCACGCTGGCTAGACGGGGCGATATAATGTTTTTATCAAGTTTTATTTCTCTTTGTCGTGTTGTTAGGCGTAGTTTACTCTTTTAATTACCTTTCACTACACTCATGGGATGTATGTCAATGACATTCAATTTTCTAAATCTGTCACCACACTAAGAACCGGAGATTCATCATTTGGTTAAAGATAATTCAAAACCGAAGGGAACACAAAAATGTGACATTGTTCGGATGTAAATAACGACCTCTATTTGTTGCTAAAGCTAATTCCCAGACGAGGCGACATTCCATTGCTACCCCGAAGTCCAGTTATATCCACAGCAGACTTCTTTTTATGAAATTATTTGAAGAATCGTATCTACATCAATAAACCAAATATAACAGATGTTTTTCTGCCTATTAACATTTTATTAAATATTTTTTTACTGAGTATTATAGTTGTTGTTTCTCATCCTCATCATCATAGGCCTCCCCCCTAGAACGCCACGCCGTACGACTGGACGCCAACTGCATCCATCGGCTTCCTGCGACTCGGACTATGTCGTCGGTCCATATAGTGGGGTGCCTACCTACGCTTCGTCTTCAGGTACGCGGTCGACACTCGAAAACCTTTCTTCCTCAACGGTTGTCGGTTCTACGAGCGGTGTGGCCTGCCCATTGCCACTTCAACTTGCTTATTCGGAGAGCTATGTCGAGCTATGCGATATTGTTTCTAAATAGCCTTTAAATCACAAATTGAATCTTAGTTTATAGAACAAAGTATTACATGAGTACAGCTAATCTGTGTTAAGGTAAGTGATTATTGGCGTCAGGGTTCGTGTCATCGAACAGATTGGAAACGATAGTTATTTAGTTTTTGTTTGGTCACAGTTAAATTGATTGAAACGATAAAAATAAAACAAGTCATCTCACAAAATTACATACTACGACGTCATTTTTTTAATTCATCCCAGTGTTTATATTACATTCATTCCAGTACAGTTCAATCTAAATGTGCAGATATTAGAAAGACGTAGAAAAAGTTATGTAATTTACAGTTTTATTTCAAGATTTTTGCTACATATTTATGTGAACAATGACACATATTTTCCAATTGTTTTATCTCAAGTAACCTGCTTCTCATGTCGTTTTCAAAAGTCACTTCAACATTACATAAGTTTATATTCTTATTACTATTATCAACAGATTTTAATATTCCAGTGCTAGACATGACCTTCTCTTTAATATGGAGGTTTTGGCCTACTATAACACACTAGTCAGAACTATTAAATGCTCTTTACAACGATACTTTAGTTAAAATAAGTACTATATAAACAAATTACAATTACAAGTACAGCACAATTATGTTGTAATATTTCTACTGTTAAATATGGTTTTAAAAAACCTATAATTAAAGCTATTATATTTTACTTTTGTTTATTTTAAGTATGTAAACGTATAGTATGTATGTCTATGTCTAGCAGTTGACTGGTAAAGGTTGTTGATGATGATAACCTTGAGATGTGGAACTAAAGTCTGATGTTTTAAGGTCTAATGACAACATATTTTAAGTAACAGAACTACAGTGATGTAAAATCAGCTCAAATTTTTAAGTCTGTTCAATATTAGTGTAGCATTTACATATTAACGAATGATACGATGACAAAATTAAAATTGATAATTAATGGACAATAAATTTGATTTAGGATTAAGTTTATTGATCAATCGCTCAGAAACTGGTCCCTGGTTATTTTTGCCTGACCCTTTCTTGACAAGTATCAAAATAGAATGTAATATGATTCTCTGATATATTTTTATTTTATCAAACTACAATACACAAATGCAGTAAAATAACATTTTTCATATAATTGGGTTAAAGTTCTTATGTACTCATGATTCTGAACACTATTATCATGACATAACACTCTTAAATGATAACCTTGTACAGTATGATGTCAGTTTTGATAATAAACGAGACTTTATTATCATATTCAATTGTCGTACATAAAACTGTTTCTCATAAATCATGTACAAGGCATAATTATACTTAAATATTATTATAGAATTATTAGAATATGCTAAAGACATCTACATATGTGTCGAATCCAGATGAACTAAAGCCGGTTAGACTAGATGTAAACGGAACAGGATCACGTGCTGTCATGTAAATTATGAGAGGAAATAATAAAAGTGATATATAAGGGTATGTACTCAGAAATTAGTTTTGCTTTAGGTTGATATTATTAATTATAAATTGTTCAAATAACAAATGTACAAAAAAAGCGCAATACCTTAACAATTTGATTACATTTTTAAATCTATCCAAACCTTTTTTGTTGAATACGATATTTACAACTTCTTACTAAAGAACATGAACTAGTGTTTTTCTAGCTAGTGTAGTTTAAAATAAATGTGAACAATGAAAATTCCACCAACATTGTTAAAAAGAAAATGTAATGTTATCTATCTATAACTACATATTTTAAAATTTGACTATTTTAAATATGGTGAGTATAGATTTTGGTTTTATGTTATGATTTCTTATAAATACTACACATATAATAAATATTACAAACTATTCCAAGAGATGTTGAACTTAGTGATGGAAATATGTGAAAAATATGTAATAAAAATATTATTAAAATGATAAATATTTAATTAGAAAGTAAAAAAATAACAAAAATAAAAAAAGCAAAATAAATACAGTGTTGTGGATGTGTAACGTTTAGACTATGAAAATAAATAAAAGATTTAAACATATAAAACTCACTGAACAGGTAAATCTTCATTTTCGTAGACGTGTGTTATCGGCTCTTTGATAGTAACTGAGAACAACACGGATGTACTATGTGTTTATATCAACTATAAACTAACGTGTAAATAAATAATGCCAATTCACATTTTAACTCTATTCACGAATGAGGAAAATGTTTTCAATATTTTTTTTGATTGCCGTCATGTTTAGAATATCACATACGAGTATGTATAAATATAAACGTCTATCACAGGCATAAGATATCAAAAATGTAGAAATATTTATAAAATACTATATAAGAGTTTTCAAGATAATTCACCTTAAAATAATGCATGACTCAACTCAATTTGTAAATATGTTATTGTGCTTGTTTACGAGATTCTATTGTTGGCTTGTTATAAAAAAAATTGGACATGTGATAGACTTCTGAGTAGCTTAACAAGTTTGTACATACAAGTTTTGTTAATGTTATACTGTTTAACACATTTTCAGTATGAAAATAACACAATGAATAAATATCTTAGAACACAGACCCTTTAATGTAAAATAAATATAGAAAATTTTGACCACATTATCATTTGTTAACCAGAGTTTATTGTTTAATTTAGGAATTGTGCATTTGGATATATTTTATAGGAAAGTTTAAGTATTAACTGTGAAGAATCATTATCTTTCTAAACTAAATTACATTTATAAAATTGCTTGAATTTTTTTTGACTCTGCCTGATGGAAAGCATGAGTAGAATCTAAGAGCGGTTGTCATCATACTCATTGCGATTGCATACAATGTAGCATGGTAAGCCATACTACGGCAGCCTAGTGAGATGTTTGTTTACGCTCCACTTATAAGATCCAGGATTATAGTGGGAAGGAAACACTTTAGCTGGTAGTGAGTTGCAGAGTTTGATTGATAGGCACATACCGGCACAGGCCGAAGTGTATGGTTCGAGAGTGTATGTCTACCACTTTAAAATGGTAACTTCCAAAGCCAGCACGTCTTTTCACGTAGAGAAAGGGCCAAGAAGGAATCAGTTTGAATAGTTTGTCGGAACTGTGTTGACTCTGTTTATTTAGTGAGTATATGTTATAAATATAACGTCTTTAGAAATCTTTACTTACTTCCTTTTAACCTTTAATTCAAATCAACTCTTATGTGCCAAGAAATTCTTGACCTTGACATTGAAATTATCTAGCCTTGACACCAGTATAATTAAGCTGTTCTGGCATTCACTTTTATTAAATAAATATGCACGATAATAATTTACGTTTTGCTGTTCAACTGAGGATGTATAATAATGTAAATGCGACCGAACAGTTATTAGGTCTACACGCAATTGAACGATTAGTCGTTTATTAAATACATGCTTAAATATTATCGATCAATATAAAATCAATGAGAAATGATTAATGATTTGTTGGCACGGGACATGCCGCAATTTTATGAACAATAATATTCAATTAGTGTCAAAACATGCTGCTATAATATGTTCTGAAAGTCTAAGTATTTTTTTTTGCTTTATGATTATTAGGTTAATTTAGGGTATTACTGTGATTGGTTTTCGGGCGGGGCGTTCGACGGTCGATGCTGTGCTGCGCCTGAGGGCCGTTACCGAAGAGGCAGTGAGCTGTGGCGGCGTGCTGTTGGCGGTGTCGTTGGACATCGCCAACGTATTTAATAGTCTGTCATTTAGCTGCATCAGGGAAGCACTCCACTACCACGGGGTGCCAGAGTACCTGAGGCGGCTTGTGGCAGACTATCTTGAGGAGCGTACCGTCGTGTACGAGGACCGAGATGGTATTCTGAGGCGGCGGCCCATGTCGTGCGGTGTTCCACAGGGGTCCGTCCTCGGACCACTCCTGTGGAATATGGGATACGACTGGGCCCTTCGAGGTCGTCTTCTCCCCGGGCTGGGCGTAATTTGTTACGCCGATGACACATTGGTCACGGCCCGGGGGGCGAACTTTCAAGAGGCGGCGCGCCTGGCCACCGTGGGAGTCTCTTTGGTGGTCGGGCGCATTGAGGCGCTGGGTTTACGGGTGGTCCTAGATAAGACGGAAGCCCTTTTGTTTCATGGGCCCCGTCGTGGTCCAGCCCCCGGTGCCTCTATCGTAGTCAATTCGGTCCTCGTACCGATTAAGGCCCAGATGAAGTATCTGGGCCTGATCCTCGACGGCAGGTGGCTCTTCGACGAGCACTTCCGACAGCTTACTCCAAAGCTGGTCGGCGCTGCTTCTGCTCTTGGGCGACTTTTGCCCAATTTGAGTGGAGCCAGCGTCGCGACGAGACGGCTATACACGGGGGTTGTTCGGTCAATGGCACTGTATGGTGCACCGGTGTGGGCGGCGGCTCTGACCGCCCAGAATAGGGCTCGCCTCTGGCGCTCTCAGAGGATATTGGCGATTAGAGCCATACGCGGTTACCGCACCGTATCGACGGAGGCGGCGTGCGCGTTGGCCGGAACTCCCCCGTGGGATTTGGAGGCGGAAGTGCTCGCTGAAGTTTATCGGCGAACGGCAGACTTTCGGGTGGGTAGCGGCATTTGGCCTCCGCCCGAAGAGATACGCGAGTGGCGAGAGGCCGTTCGTCGAGCCACGATGGCTCGTTGGTCGTCCCGGCTGGAGGCTCCGCGTGCTGGCTTTGCCACCGTGGAGGCTCTCCAGCCGGTCATCGCCGAGTGGGCAGGGCGGCAGCACGGGACCCTTTCCTTCCGACTGACGCAGATTCTTTCCGGGCACGGTTGCTTCGGGAAGTATCTGACTCGGTCGCCAGGAGGGAATTGAGTCCCGCCTGTCACCACTGCGACTACAGTGAGGACTCGGCTCAGCACACGCTAGCGGTTTGTTCCGCTTGGGCGGCGCAGCGTGGGGTCCTCACTGCAGTTATTGGAGATGATCTCTCGCTACCGGCCGTCATACGCTCCATGGCCGGTAGCGACACTTGTTTTACCGCGGTCCCAACCTTCTGCGAAGACGTTATTTCGCGGAAGGAGGCGGCGGAGAAGGCCCGGGAGGACGATATCCACTCGGACCCAATTCGCCGCCGGCGAGCCGGGCGGCGGAGGCGCGCATACCAGCGCCTCATGCCGCCTTGAGTGTGGCCGCGGGTGGACGGGACGGGTTTTCCCCTCCATCCGCTACAATGGCCAGCCACGAGGAGGCGACGTCCGTGTGTGCCGTACATCGCCTAAAAAGAGAGTTTATCCGCAGATGGTGCCCGCTTTAGCGGGCAGGCGCTAGGAGGGATCTGGATGTCGTAACAGCAGCGGTTCCCGGATCCCTCCTATCTCAGGCGCAGAGTGGCACACCGTGTGGTTTTAGTCGGTCTGATTCCGACACACCACCCCGCCGTAAACCCCGGTTGGGTGACGGCCCGAGGGGGTTTCCACACGTTAAAAAAAAAAAAGGTTATTACTGTGATTAAGATTATTAAATCTATATCCCCCCATTTTTTTACTTTTTATTTTGAGAGATGAGGCCAGCACTAAGAATATATTTCATGTTCCGAAGGATTTTACAAACATACATGAAAGAAATACAAAGAACTTCGAGGCTTAGAATAATAATTTGTGAATCACACAAAGTGTTATTCCGTGTAGGGATCGTACCCGCAACGCAGCAGTCTTTACTTCAAATTAACCTATCGCCACTGCTGAACGAAGGTCTCCCCCAAGGAGTGAAAATCATCCAGTTCTTGCGCAATCCATATCCATCCGTTCTTTATTTATGTTTATACTATTGTTATAATGTTATTGCTATTGTTTTTTTCTGTCATTAAAATAATCATAATGTTCAAGTGTACTTCGAGATGCTTATTTTATTTTAAATTTAATCCTAACTTGCTGCACCGATTTTCGTTTAGTTCACTTCTTTCGATTATTTTATGTTGTGTTCTGGGAGTTACGAAGATGATGTTTAGAAACTTTGGACTTTTCAACTAAAGATAGTCTAAAAATTTAACTGACAGTAATCTAAGTTATTGATACTTCCTAATTTTTAAGTATAAACTATAACTCTGTCTTACTATCCTTTCCTATCTAACTTTCCTTTTAATTTACTTCAATTATTCATTTTAAATATTCCAGTTTAAAAAAAAAAATATCACTACTGCCTATAGTCCTTAAAATATAGCTTAATATCTGTGACAGATGATTACTAAACCAACAAGAATTATTATGTTTTAGTAGTATACATTAGTAGTATAAATTTTTATTCTTTACCAGCTTTATCACAAATAAAGTGCAATACATGATAAATATAAAATGTACCTTGTAAATTCTATAATATTTACTAATTATTTTACAAAGTAATGACGAGAAATAATCAAAGAAGCAGAACGGTTATTATACGGTACGATACTATATCGATACGTTATTTAATATACAATTATAATACACGGTTAATTTATAAAATACGTAAATTGAGTTATTTTAGTGTTAAAAAAATATTTATAATATTTATTGTCACAGAATAATTAATAATAATTCTATGCACTCATTATTGACAATTAAACAAACATGTTTATTTAGAAAACAGTTGCAATTGATCGACTGACCTAAAGTCTGTCTGCTATTATTGCAACACTACGTAGTGACACCCGGTTGTCATGTTGGTCGCTGAATGTCATTCAGTACGAGCGCTGACGCCTTGTAACGTTTTTTAATTTTTTGGTTATTTTTTAAATAAGTTTAGTTATTATGTTTTATTGTTAAGTTTTGTTGTATATTCGTTAAATTTATTGCTTTTAGGTATCATTGTGCCAAAAAGGACAAGAAAGACTGTTCTGAACTGTTTCTGGTTTGCTTGGGGAATATTAGAGCGAGAACCAAAATAACAGATTGCTACTAGGTGGTTGTGTCGGCATCGAAACAGCTAAAAACTGCACGCCGTCTCATATATAAGTAGTCGAGAAACCCAGTGAACCTCGGGCCACCTACGGCTTGTAGATGGCCCTGTCCCAACACATTGTACCCATGGTAAATTTCCAATAATTAAAAAACTGTGTGCGTCTCTCAAAAAGGTAGATTTATTCAAAGGAAACCTTCTAAGTCTATCTAAAGTACTGAAAAAGATTTGAATTTAAAAAATGAATACAAGGAAAACTGTGATGACGAGAGCGGACATTGCTCTTGCTTGTATTGATTTTTTGCTGAGGTCCCTGAAGGATAGGGACAAACATTTAATAATTGTATATGTTTAAACATAAGCTGGTCTTGTAGCTAATTGTTTTTTGGTGTTTAAATCCATGAAAACCACAGAATATCACGAAGAAACGAGTTTCGAGAAAATTTAAATGTGATTCCAAAGTGTTTTTATTAACTTTAAAAAAACTTCACAAAGTCCTAATAGAAAATGTTTTTGATCATTTGGTATAAAAAGATAAAGCCCCACAACCAATAATCGTAAAAGTGAAATTATTTTTTTGGTTGCAAAACAAAGGAGTGGAGGTCAGGAAGTCACTGATTAAAGAAGGAGTTTTTTAAATTGGTGAATATTCACAAACCT
Organism: Hypercompe scribonia; assembly: GCA_949316085.1. NCBI lineage: Eukaryota > Metazoa > Arthropoda > Insecta > Lepidoptera > Erebidae > Hypercompe > Hypercompe scribonia. Next base: position 9,679,251 of record OX438967.1, on the reverse strand, counting down.
CGCACTTTTGTTTACATTTTGGGCGAAATTTCAAAAGAAATGGGACATACAGTTATCCGATTACTACCGTTACACTGGTAACATTTTGTAATCGAATTGATCTAGTTTCAAGTCAAAGGTTTGTGCCTAAACGAACTTTTACAGTTTATACTTTTGTTTATTTCTATAATAAACAATAATATAGATACATAATTTCAATGTAGTTGTAGCCACACTTCATAAAGTTTAATGACAAAATTACTGAAGCAAGGTGTATCGAAAACCATGTTGGCTACCAGATCTTGTGTGGTAGTTAGGTGGGTTAGGGTAATTACCTGATTACCCTAACCCACCATATACCGAGAGTTCTAAGGTGTTTGTGTTTGGAAGGCAGAGTACAAAACGATTAAGCCAGGGTGAATTTCCGAAACGAGGACTTCACTCCCTGAACAGTCCCAAATTTCTTGGTATAACAAGCCAAAAACGCCCGAGTGGTTAAAATCACACTACATATAAGTCGCAAAATCTGACGTGGTGACTATCACAACACACGAAGAAGTTTTCCGTTGTTGCAATGCAAGCTACTATCACGAAACAGGAAGTAAAAGGTCATCGGTGTGCGGTTATATTCTAGCTAATGACAGGTAATAATCAACACCAACTGACAATCGTCATCCGCCGACCGATCCACGCCCCACCATCGGTGACGGCTGACATTCAGTTCAAAATAACCGAGCACATATTCACCACTACATTTGTGAAATTAGTATTTTTCTATTATTATTTCAAATCACGCAGTTAGACACATAATATATGTGAGACACATAATGTGACACCGGACGATTGGAAGAATGTTGTTACCAAAACAAAAAAAAAACTTTATGAGATCATTGGCAGCGTGATTGCCATTTCCACATAAACGTGACCATGAATTTATCATCAACCTACAAAAATGTTTCAGTGACTCAGACTTAAATAGTGGCGATAACCTTGCATATATTCCTAAATGATTATAAAAATAAGCAATTAACGGGTTTAGTTTAATTAAAGCAATTGCAGCTGAATTTAAATTCGTAAAAATTTCCATAGTTTATTTTTCAATTATAATCTAAAATTGCCATTTCAAAAATAAATTGTTTTATCGACAAAAAGTATGGACTACGTCGTAACTAGTAACACTTGACAGAGACTGGCGCACTAGACTGTCATAGAGATCGAACTTTATGTTAAGTATGTAGATTGAAAACAATAATCGGCAAAATACAAACGTTTTATTCATTTCTGTCTACTCGTATGTATAAGTGTAGGAATGCATCCCAAGATAGGGTCTGACTAGGCGCAGCGTTGATTCTGGAGGGGACCTGAAATAATGTGGTCGCGGTCCCCTTCACAGAAGGACGCCTGAGACCGGCCGCCGGGGTGGTTTTTAGTGGAAACACCACATACTACTGGATCCTGCATCCTCGAGGAGCCGGAGATCCGAAGGGATTTTCCACCACGACAACAAAAAAAAAGTGTAGGAATATACGTATGGTATGTACATATGTTTTTTTTTGTTTTAAGAAAGACAACACCTGCACTAAAGGTCCTGTGTCGCAGGGGACTTTACAGACATACTAGAAACAGATATAAAGAACACCAAGACTCTGAACAATAATTTGTGTATCATACAAAGTGTTGTCCCATGTGATGTTTGAACTCATAACACTCAGCGCAGTAGAGAGCAACGTGGTGACCGCTTAAACCACATTTTTTTTTTTTTTTTCGTGTAGAAACCCCCTCGAGCCGTCACCCCACCGGGGTTTACGGCGGGGTGGTGTGTCGGAATCGGACCGACTAAAACCACACGGTGTGCCACTCTGCGCCTGTCATAGGAGGGATCCGGGAACAGCTGCTAGTACGTTATCCAAATCCCTCCTGGCGCCTGCCCGCTGCCGCGGGAACCTTCTACGGATAACCTCTCCATTTAGGCGACGTACGGCACACGCGGACGTCGCCTCCTCGCGGCTGGCCACTATAGCGGATGGAGGGGAACACCCGTCCCGTCCACCCGCGGCCACACTCAAGGCGGCATGAGGCGCTGGTATGCACGCCTCCGCCGCCCGGCTCGCTGGCGGCGAATTGGGTCCGAGTGGGTATCGTCCTCCTGGGCCTTCTCCGCCGCGTCCTTCCGCGAAATTACGTCTTCGCAGAAGGTTGCGACCGCGGTAAAACAATTGTCGCTACCGGCCATGGAGCGTATGACGGCCGGTAGCGAGAGATCTCCTCCACTAACTGCAGTGAGGACCCCACGCTGCGCCGCCCATGCGGAACAAACCGCCAGCGTGTGCTGAGCCGAGTCCTCAGTGTAGTCGTAGTGGTGACAGGCGGGACTCAATTCCTTTCTGGCAACCGAGTGCAACAATACTTCCCGAAGCAACCGTGCCCGGAAAGGATCTGCGTCAGTCGGAAGGAAAGGGTCCCGTGCTGTCGCCCTGCCCATTCGGCGATGACCGGTCGGAGAGCCTCCACGGTGGCAAAGCCAGTACGTGGAGTCTCCAGCCGGGACGACCAACGAGCCATCGTAGCTCGACGAGCGGCCTCTCGCCACTCGCGTATCTCTTCAGGCGGGGAACGTATGCCGCTACCCGCCCGGAAATCAGCCGTTCGCCGATAAACTTCGGCGAGCACTTCCGCCTCCAAATCCCACGGGGGACTTCCAGCCAAGGCGCATGCCGCCTCCGTTGATATGGTGCGGTAACCGCGTATGGCTCTAACTGCCTATATCCTCTGAGGGCGCCAGAGACGAGCCCTATTCTGGGCGGTCAGAGCCGCCGCCCACACCGGTGCACCATACAGTGCCATTGACCGGACAACTCCCGTGTATAGCTGTCTCGTCGCGATGCTGGCACCACCTAAATTGGGCAAAAGTCGCCTCAGGGCAGAAGCAGCGCCGACCAGCTTTGGAGAAAGTTGCCGGAAGTGCTCGTCGAAGAGCCACCTGCCGTCGAGGATCAGGCCCAGATATTTCATCTGGGCCCGAATCGGTACGAGGACCGAATTGACTACGATGGAGGCGCCGGAGGGTGGACCACGACGGGGCCCATGGAACAAAAGGGCCTCCGTCTTGTCCAGGGCTACCCGCAAACCCAGCGCCTCAATATGCGCGACCACTAGAGAGACACCCGTGGTGGCCAGGCGTGCCGCCTCTTGGAAGTTCATCCCCCGGGCTGTGACCAATGTGTCATATGCGTAACAAATAACGCCGAGCCCGGGGGGAAGACGGCCTCGAAGGGCCCAGTCGTATCCCATATTCCACAGGAGTGGTCCGAGGACAGACCCCTGTGGAACACCGCACGACATGGGCCGCCGCCTCAGAACACCGTCTCGGTCCTCGTACATGACGGTACGCTCTTCTAAATAGTCTGCCACAATCCGCCTCAGGTACTCTGGCACCCCATGGTAGTGGAGTGCTTCCCTGATGCAGCTAAATGGCAGACTAATAATGCGTTGGCGATGTCTAACGACACCGCCAACAGCACGCCGCCACAGCTCACCGCCTCTTCGGTGACGGCCCTCAGGCGCAGCACGGCATCGACTGTCGAACGCCCCGCCCGAAATCCAAATTGGGCGTCCGACAGATTGGGGCCCACTTCGCAGAGGTGCCGGACGATGCGGGCAGAGAGTATCCTTTCAAACAGTTTAGCTGCCTCGTCCAGCAACACGATGGGCCTATAGGCCGCTACCGATTCGGCTGGTCGTCCCGGCTTCCTCAATAGGACCAGTTTCCCGCTTTTCCAGCACTCAGGGAAGCATCCGGACGCCAAGCTAGCGTCCAGGACCTCCCTGAGGCGGTCCGACATGTGTTCGAGGGCTCGGGCCAGCACACGGGCAGATATATCGTCCGGCCCGGGGGCGGTGTTCTTAGAGCGGATCCGTAGAACAACCGCCCCTACCTCTGATTCCCTGACGAGCGGAACATTCCCCTCGTTCCCCTCGTCGTCTTCGACCATGAAGGCCATCGACAGGGATGTGTGTTCCGCCCGCTGCGGGAAAAGGCCCTCGACCACTTCCTGCAGGAAGCTGGGCTGGAGTGTCTCTGTAAGGGGGGGGGGGCCGACGTGCGGAGCTTATGTCGCGCCGCACGATAAGGGCGACCCCAGGGGTCACGATCGAGACCTTCCAGCATCTCCTTTCGTTTCACATCTTTGGCGCGGCTAATGGCCAGCTTCAGAGTTTGCTGCGCCTCTCGGTACTCCTCATGAAGCTGTTCCTCCCCGCTATCTTCGCGGTGACGTCGTCGACTGCGGGTGTAGGACCTCCGGGCACGAGTGCAGGCCGCACGGAGGTCCGCCAACTCTTGGGACCACCAGTAAACCTCCTTCCGTGGAGGTCGGCGACCTCGGATGCGGGGCATGGCCACATCGCAGATCTGCGTAATCGCATCACGAAAGCGACCAGCCCCCATGTCGACCTCCTCGGTCGGGGCCTGTGGAGACAGCCAAGAATGAATTATGGCCGCCTCCTCTAGTAGGTCCCTATTCAGCTTCGAAAAAGCCCACCGCGGAAAACGAGAAGAACGCCGCGCCGCGTGACCCCTACTGGGGTCCTGGGACCGGGAGAGCTCAAATCGGATGTAGAAGTGATCCGAAAGCGTCTCAACCTCTTCCAGGACACGCCAGTTCCTTACTGACCGCTTAAACCACTAGGCCAACCGTGCAGTCGATATTATATATGTATAAGTATATTTTTTAAACAACATGTTTGTGTTTGTACTTTCCTACAATGTACGCTTTATCATATTGGACTCTACTTAGCTAAACAGAAATGCTAATTTATTCGTTAAAAGGACTAATAGCAAATAGAAAAGGGCAATTAAATTAAGATCGTGCTAGATATTCTCAAGTAAAAGAATTGATACATTTCGAGGAGAAGGAAAAATTACCGTTAAAACACGAATTATTGTTACTGAACCACCTGAAGGTTGACTGGTAAGGAATGCCATATGGCATTAAGTCCGCCTCATACACAAGTAATACAGGAAGTATTAAAAATAAAAATAAATAAATAAATTATTGCGAATACCCATATAATTCGAATATTTAAAACTAATAAATTATTCTTCAATACATAGTTATTAATCTCTTGGAACATCTTGTTTTGATAATTACCAATTGAAAATGCAAAATTACTCACTATTTTTCGTAAATTATATTTTTTTTAATTACTGTGTATTAACTTAAATCTATAACAATGAAATATTCGTATTCAAACCATTTCAACTCAAAGATAATATATTATTACACGTCTATAAATGCTGATTGCTATCCAGTGCTTACGTGGGCGCTCTGAAAGGGAAATTCAAATAAAGATTATTTACATTACAGTGGGAATAAGATTCCGCTATTTCCTTTGATACACTGAAACAAGGAAAACTGAAATGTGAAAATTTGACGTTGTGTTCGTTTGAATCGGAATAAAAAAATGTATTTAGAGGGTCTCAAAAACGTAGGAAAAAAGTTTTTTTTGTTTCGGGGATAAGAAGAGTAAGAACAATAAAAGTAAATTGAACTTGGATAGAATTTTCGCTTCGCGAGTTTTAGTGGCCGATTTGATGTAACGAGTTTTTACCGCCTTTACAACTTTGCGAGTTTTCACAGCTTAGTTACAGTTTTGTACCGACTCAGACGATTGGTAAGTGGAACTTTGTCTAGACCTACTATATGGAACTATTAACTGTAACTTATTTAGGTTTTTTTTTAAGATATTGTAATTTGGTAGTTCTTACTGTGCGTGAGTAAACTTTTTGGAACTTTAAATTTTTGATACAATACAATTTAATAAACAAATTTTTCATGTGGTGACGGATTAAGAATACAGTGTGACCACCTCTGTTCATCCCATGGTTAAATTATGCAGAACGCCAGCACTGTCAAGAGAGGGAAAACTTGCTACAAACTCTATTTCAACTCCTTTCTAAGGAACAGTCTGTGTCCAGCAATGAATTATCAAAGGCTGTTTATGGTAATGATGATGAAACGAAGTAACTTTTATTTCTGAAACCAATATATAAGCAACAAATAACACTAAGGGCCGTACCTAAAAATAAACAAAACTTGAATTGATGACATTCATAGTGTACATAAATAAGCTTCAACAGGTTTTTTTTTTCTTTACAATGCCCGCGCTAGGTGTAAATCCTGTCTCGCGGCAGACTTAACAAACACAAGAAATGGACACAAAGAATACCTAGACTGAGATCAACAATTTATGGATCACATAAAGTGTTGTCCCATGTGAGATTTGCACCCACAACACTCAGCGCAGTAGAGAGCGGCGTGGCCAACGCTTGAACCATGGTCAACCATGCAGTCAGGAATAAATATAGATGGCCCTAAGTGGTGGTACGAAAAATATTTATTATATATTTTTGATGGTGCACAAGCACGAAAATGTATTTCGTGTTGTTATACTATATTTACTACTTTTATCGCACTCGATGACTATACCAAAAACAAAAACTAAACGTTTTATTGATCGTCACAAAATACTTTTTTGGTCTAATGGAGCAAAACAATCAGTCTGACACGTATATCGACAACCTAATTGAAAGGGCCTATCGTTACCTATGGACGCAGATAGTTAAGAAATAACAAATACATACGTCACTTACGTTATGTTACGTTACGCCTATTGATACCACCTCCCATATTAAGGATATTGATGCAAAGTAACGAGAGATTAGATTAGATATTACTCCTGTCAAGTAGTACATTTTTACGAAAGTGTGTTTCTAAAACATTTAAAAATTGTATATTAAATGCCTAATTGAGTTGTTATTGAACGTTTACCTAAATTTACAGTCATAATTACGGGTGTACATAATCCAACCAGGAATTACATTTACATATGTTACTCAATTGTAATTGTGATGTACGGAGGGCAATTCCATCTCGTGGCATGAGTCACCTCGAACAGACCGCAAACTCCGGTAATTGGTAGCACTGCACGGATATTGCTTTTTGATGTGACGGAAAAACAAATTTTAGTAGAAATGCATTTTATAGTCGTTTATTTTAGTATTTTCAGTATTAATGATGAAAAAACTTTACATTAAATATAGCGTCTAGTGTTTAAAACAATAATCTCGTCCCTTCTTACAGCACTGAATTTTGTGGGTTCGGTGTCTACGTGGGGTGACACTTGTGATCCACATGTTGTTGTTGAGGGTGGGTGTTCTTTGTGTCCCTTCCATAATTATGCGTAAAGTTTCCCCCGACACAGAATATGTACTTAATATGAGAGTTTTCCTTTTATGGAAAAAAGTATGAAATATAATAATAGTTGGTACAGTCATTGCATTTTGTAAACAAATAAAGTGCGTATAGCTTAGCTACAAGACATTGTTGGTGTATTATAAGAAAGTTATAAAATAAAATATTAAATAAATATGAATCAGAACAGTGAATTTGAACCAAAAAATAACAAAAACTAAAACTGTTTTATAATAGAAAACAAAGTGAAACTTTCATTAGTAATCCTGTTAGCTGCCACCAATCAGAACGCTTCGGGCAAGCTGTTATAAAACATCCTATTAACATGCTCGAATAAGCCCACCTAATGAAATTGTAGTATTAAGCGTTGTTTTTGTATCAAATAATGATAAATTAATTAGAGTTATGAGGTAATAAATGTACCCATTATTTTTAAAGTAGACATACCTTTGGCAATGCTTCTTTTTTTATTAAAACTTGTTTTTTTTTAAACTATTATTTGTTACATAAGTTATTGGATCATTGAAATAGCTTTCAGTATGGAATTAGGTCAGGCTCGAGCGATTGTGTTTCATCTTATAACAAACTGACCTCATCTGATCTCACTCTAAATGTAATTTGAGTCGATGCGCTAAATTCAATACGAGTCTATTATTTACATATTTTCCTTATATAATACAAACAAAAACAAAATCTTTATCACTTTAACTATTACGTATAAAAATGATTGATTAATAGTGTAGTGTTAAGTTACAATTTGTTTTTAATACCAGTTTACACTTGATCTACTATCAATTTCTTGTAATATTACCTTTGAATTTCTTAAAAATGGTTGTAAATTAATTATTAGAAATATATTTCAATACAAGACATATTTTAAAATTTGTGTTATAGAATATGTTGCCTTAATGTTGTTAAAACATTTGTTAATATAGCAATAGTCTATAATCACTTCTTCCTACGGTAAGCGATGGACCGGATTACAGCACTGCCTTTTTTGCCATTTTCTGTAATAAATAGGAAAACTCAGTAAATCAATTAAATGATTTCCTTTAAATATACTATCTTAGTTCAGGTATAATTTTATTAATTCCACAATTATTATACCTGAACATGCCCCATCCAACAAATGCATAACCAAACTTCTTTATTATTTTAACTGTCTTGCGAGTTATTTCTAAACCATTCAAAATAAGAGATCTAGTCAATGATATTTAGATGACGTGGTGGGTACTAAAATAAACCTTAAAGAAATATTTTCTTAAAATCCAAAGCTTAAGAAAAATAGTGAATTGAACCTTTACTTTACTTTTAAACAATTATACCTTAGAAGTTACATTGATAAATATTCAATAAGTCTGAAGATAGACATATTGCGTACGCTATTTGAAATTGCAAATTTAGTCTAGAAATTAATTAAACTAAGATATTGTAAATAGATTCTAAGTACCTGCGACTTGCGATATAATTATAATTTCTGACATTATTGTTTAAAACCGTGTTAGTATGAATGTCATGAATAATTAGTGTAAACTAGCAGTTTTAATGTAATATGGCCACTACCGCTTCGGTTCTCACCTGACGTGAACGCTGATCATTACCATTCAACGTGGCAATGCAGCAAGTTTAGTGCGATGGGCACCTTTAAACAAAACACGATCGCAGGTGGTTTAATTTAATTAAAACTTCGTATAAATTTGTTTGATCTCATGCAAACAAATGTGTCTGTAATATTTCTTTGAATTATTCAATAAATACCATTGTTTTTAATAACATAAGTACACATGAATACAAATAATATAATTTGTTAAGTTGAATTTATTCATAATTCTATAGCAATACTTAAAAGTTCTCTTTTTCTTTATTTATTGTAGATTTGTACTCAATAGAGCTCATATTGTAGCATACAAGTCTTATAATAAAGACTGCGGTGCCTACTTATTATTTTTACTTTTTTACATAAGGCTTATATAGTCATCATATACTTTGAACTTTTCGTGTTAACTTAGATTCAGATTTATGTAATTAGTTAACTACGGCTTTTATCTCAACTATAGACGACTAAATTACTATATTCAGGCGTTCAAACAACGGTAGACTAAGAAACTGACACGTGTGTGCATCTTGTTGGATATCATCATTATCATTAACAACCTTTAGTAGGCATTTGCGGCACATAGGTTTTTTCTTAAATAGAAAGTTTTGGCAAGAAGCAACACGTTGGTTTAATATTAGTATCATCGTGTTATTGGCCGAGGAAATTGTTGTTACGCATGCATCATCGGACAGATAAATCAGCTCCAATTTATCAGACGCTCACTTAGATTTTCGTGACGACATGTTTGACAACGAGCGCTGTGTTGCTTTCAAAGGCCCTGTGCTTAGATATCGTTGCCTAATTTGCGTAGTTATAATTGAGGAGTTCTTAGGAGGGTACCCGGTATCTTGCTCACAGATGTTCAGTGTGGCACACGTAGCTATAATTGATTTGATTTTGGCATATAACCTCACAGAAAACCCCGGTGTAACACTTAAGAAAAGACTGATACTTGGGGTCTCTAGTCACTACAGGGATTCTGCAGAGCTCAATTATTGGTACATTTTTGTTTCTCGTTCATATTAATAAGTTTTTGACATCTCAAGTTGCATCTTTATGAAATTTTTTGGATGCCAATTTTAAGTCCTTAACAAAATAGAAACTATTTGAAAAGGCTTATTACATGGTTAATATTATTTAAGTAACAAATTTGCTTGACAACACTCTCTCCCATATTTACGTTTGTTATGTTTGAAAGCGATGGACGTTTAATTTATTATTGTATTTCGTCTCTTACTTTTTTATAACATTATTAACTTATACTGTTTAGCAGGCCGCCTGTGTGGACAGGCCAATTGAAAACTATTGTCCATTCTTGAAAAGGCCAACCCAGACCCTATACTGTACTCGCATAGTTTATTTATATATATAGTTTATTTATTATATTTATTATTTATTTGATCAATGTTCACGAACTAAAAAAATGACACCTCTGTGGTTTGTTTTTGCATTTCTGACCAAGGTGAGTCTTGAAAAATACCGGTACCTGCTAGTTGTAAAGCGAAATATTGACTGTAAGAAATATACATTATTTATCATTACATAGTAGTTTGGGTTCATAAAAAGATATGTTTCATTCATATCATTCAATTTCCAAACAAAAACATGGTCACTTTGAAGAACATCAAATTATAGTAAGACGTTTATTTCTACGTCTATTCTTATCAAAGAGAATTAAATCTCTACAATTTTAATCTCGATTGGTTATGCTTTGTCACGAGTTTCTTTTACAATATAGAACAGTATAATATTATATTATATACTGTAAGAAAATAAATAAAGTTAAGTATCGGTAGCAAGGACTATCTTGTACGGGCCGGCATCACAATGTCGTATTTCACTAGCCGTACTGCCGAACTACGATAAAAGACTTAAAAGATGTCTAGGTATTTGAACATCTTTATACGAGCATGGAAACTGAGGCTCTTGGGTAGATCTATTTACTTAATATTATTTTATTTTATTCGGTAGCTGTTTATGCATAAAAATGCAGGTTGTATGTATGATAGGCAATTTGCGGTGCTTATAAGCATTCAATTTTTTATTAATAGGACCATGCCATTTTTGTACTCAATAAAGCTCTGATGGACAGTCATGGCCTCTCTTGGATGAGACAAACTTGCCAACAAGGCATTCATTCGTCACTGTAATTTCATTTGTAAGTGGACTAACCTATAATTATTATCACTTTTAAAATAAGTTATACATGGTGACATTTTTCTTTGAGACTGCAGTCCATAAGTTCTATTTCTGACAAACGTGCCAATGTAAAAACTTATTAAACCTTTAAAACTAATTCATTAATCTCTATTTCATTAATGTTAGAAATTAAAAGTTATTTATTTCGTTACTTATTGAAATAGTAGATTTTATTATTGTTATTTAAGAAAATTGCTCTAAAATTATGCACAACTTTTATTTCAAGTTAATATTGAATTTTTATTAAGTTGTAAACAAACTGTAAACATTTCTAATATGAGAGATATTTAAGATGGAACAGTGGTAAAATATTTCAGTAATTAATATGTTTTAATAGAAAATTTCAGGCGTTTTTGAGCATAAGGTGGTAAACAGTAGAAGTAATGTTGTTGTGAATCTTGAAAAACATCTAAAGAAATATGAAAATAAAATATTTATAATAGATTGGACGTTTTTTACTTAATTGCAGGCGATGATTTTCTTTTTTAAAAGGTATTATGGGTATTTTTTTTGGCCATGTGGTGATAGATTAAGAATAAGGAAGTTACGTCCTTAACTCATCTTGTAAATGGAATTGACTAAGGGAGTAAAGTATGCAGTACCACATCAGTACAAAGAGAAAAGAAAAATAGAAACAAACCCTTTATCTACCTTTTTGGCTAGCGTGGTGTAGTGGCTAATGTTCCCTAGTTACACTTTGTCGATCTCATGCACTTCAAAGTAATTCGTTGTCCACTTCCCTGCAGAGAACTACCATTTAAGCAAAAATTTTAACTAACGATGAATCTTGTGAGACATCATTTTTATTTCAGAAATATACTGTTCTGTCGAAACTATTTCTAATAACACGTCTGCACCCTCCGGAATGTTGGTTTTGTAAGAAATCTAACCTCATCTTAACTATTGCCACAAAGAGCGGTCTTTGGCCGCTTCGAGTGCTCATACTTAAAAAGTTTTACTTCAAGTTGTGTATCCGATTTCATTTGCTCTTGCTGTTGTCATTTTCTACATATCATTATGATTTACTTTGTTAATTTTTAAATTATTTATCACTAACTCTTTCGAAACACTTTACTATGCAATGAAGTTTATGTAATTTTATAAAGTGACTGAAATTAATAATCAAACTTACAAAGGTTTTGCTAACTCTATTAGCTGCTAAGTACTTCATGCTATATTTTAATCAGCGAAAAATAAGTTTACTACATTATTTTCGAATTTAATTAAGGTAGTTGATACCTTAGTCTAATTAGTTACTTCTCATCATCTGACAAAAGGATAAGTTATGATGTCACTATTTTAGGCAATTTAATTTAAGGATATTTTCAATATTTAAGCTAGAATAATTATATTTTTGGAGATGTTTTGTAATATTAGTTTTAATAAAGCGGGCAATGTTGTTTATTTATGATACAGGTAACTACTCTATGATCTTTACTTGATGCTATAAAAGGTTCTTTTTATAACAACAGCATCTAGATATTTAAAATAGCTGCTTTAGTATTTAAAGAGAGTATTTAGTTACAGACCAATACAGTAGAGATATACCAGTATACGAGTAATATAACGTTTAGTAAGTTTGAAAGTTGAGTCAGTGGTTTTCAGATGAAACTTAGGTATCTGTTGTCTAAAATAAGGTACTATGTTAAAAATAGTATTGTACTAAATGTTTTTTCATTAGAGAAACTATTTTCTTAAATTTTTTTACTGCTTCTGTGGCGCAGCGGTAGCGTATGCGAGTACTGTGCCTGAGATCTAGGATTCGATTCTCGAGTCGGATCAAATGTTTGTATGATCTGCAAATATTTGTTTCGGCGTTTTGGTGTTTTCTATGTATAATATGTATGTATTTACAAAAAAAAGTATATACGTATTTATATCTCTAGCTCTGCTCAGTTTGGGACTAGATGGCGTTGTGTGTGAGATGTCCGAAATATTATAATTATTTATTATTATAATTACCGAAATAGTCTCAGCACAATGATTTTCCAGTTTGTCCCGCTGATTGATAATCTGAAACAACTTTTTTACAGTAATCAATAATATTCTGTATAGCCTTTAACTAAATTTAACCCAGTTTTACACAATAGCCTTTTATTTATAGCGTTTTAAATGATTGGATTTTCAGATAATTATTCTGGAATATCCACGCAGATAAAATACGATTGTTTATAGCGGTTTGAGGCCGATAAGTAAGAGAGATTAAGCTATTTATCTGGTTTAGTATGATTAGAATATTCAATCGGGCAAGATTCAATTATGCTTTTTAAGGTCCATCGTAAATATACGTTGGTCGTATCTTCAAAATGTAATTGGACCTATTAGATCCTTTTTATTGCAATTCCGTAATTCCTTATATTTTGATTTTACAGAAAGTTAAATTTTAACTTTAATTTGGTGTTTATCGTTTACATTCAGTAGAATCTTTGTCAGTTTTGTTTTTCTTTACGGTTTCCTTTTAACTATAAGTTAAGTTATTAAAAGGGTTCTATTATTTAGTAGCTATTATAATTCTATATTAAACACTGGGTATTAGTTAGTATATTTTTTACTGTAACAAAGTTATATTTAATAAAAAATATCTGATTGTTCTAGTTTAAATTATATGACAAGCAGAAAAATGATATATTACAAGCAGAAAAATATGTGTGTAGATTCAACGTATTGATATAGGTTATAAAAAACCAAGCTCAGTATTACACTTACATATCAAAATTTATGGTATATCATATTTGTCAAAGAGCTAGCGAATATACAATGGCCGTAAACGAAGTCAATAGAAAAATAGAGAGTGTATTATGTTAGAGCGAGTCTCGAGCTTGCATGTACACCCACTCGTAAAACTGCGACCGGACATATCCTGTTATAAAGAACGTTTTCAATTGCAAATGGGTCGCGGGGCCAGAGACACCAAATTTATGACCCTGGATGCCAAACGAGCACGTTATTTGGATTCCAATAGAGGAAAAAATAAGGATAAAGGAATTGAGCCATTCATTTTTCATAGTTTTATTTATGTAAGACCATTCGATGGAGTTACGATTCCATAAAACGTTAAGGACCATTACGCTTCGTTGGAAGGAATTTGTGGTTGGTTCTTAAATTTTAATTTACACATCTAATACTTTAGTAATAGCTGTAAATAACAGGTAATAACAGTTAAACTTTTAAACCTTGTTTATTGTTATTTTAAAACTATAAGACTTGAATATTTGTAGCTTGGCTTCACTGTTTTGTAAAGTTACTTTGAAGTTCAAAATTGGTGAGCCAGTGATATAGTTCATATTGAGTATGCGAAATTTCTATTATATTCTATAACTCTTAGCACTGAGGTTTGCTGTTTTAAGTTTCAATTTGTTGTCAAACGATTATTATTAATGTATGCCTTTAATTTTAATGAAAATAAAATCTGAATAATATATTGTTTATATTTACAAGCAAAACATGATATCAATAACAGCGAGTGTTGAATAAACAAGAAATAAAATCGTATTGGTAATGTAACATCGTTCCATAAAATATTCAACTGTCGATCTGAACACTAATTGGACGGCTAACGAGGTATGTTTTCAAGCACCCACTCTTTGATGTTTTGTCTCTTTTTCTGCAGTCTTACAGCTGTCATTATTGTCTGTTTTACATGTAACTGAATCTTCTATTAGAATTAATGGATTGACTTCGTTTGTTTCGTTTTAAAATTTGGGATATGATGTTATGTTTATATTAGAAAAAGCACATGTTTGGGTTTGTGATTGATTACAGAGTTTGAAATCTTTTTACCCTACTTTTCTGTATGAATACATTTTATTAAAAAAGAATATATATATTACGTTCAAATAAATATATAGTGAACATTGAAACTTCTAATGTATATAATCTTCATTTATTATAGACTTGAGTAGTGACTATGATTACATGAATTTCAATAAGTTTAAGAATATTACAACCGTTAAGTTAAGGTTAAGTTTATATTAGTCTATATCTATTAGTCAAAGGTTTACGAGTATACTATTCATCTTACTGAGTTGCAACTAACTAATGTTATCATACATGTAAGAAAAATACATGAAAATTTTATAATCAAAATATAATCATAGTGTATTAAAGTCAAATTGACTCGATACTATCAATCCCTTATTTTAAGTTAATCAGAAAGATTAGAGATATCTCTATGTATTATGACACAACAAAATAATTAAAATAAAATTTTTGTAACAAACGTTACATAATCAACATTTTTCAAAAAGTCTTTTGAAAATATTTGTTATGTTAGTGGGATAATTGAATTCGATCAATAGTCATCTAATACAATTTTAAAATGAGGTTAATTTTTCACAGGCTACGTCATTAATCTCAGATTAAAGGCATTGCTACGTACTGCTAATGGACAGGGATAAAAATACGCCCACAAAATTAATGAACATGCTTTTCGAAAAAGAGCGATTTTGAATTTAATTCTGTTCCATCCATTGTCAGACACATAATTGGTTTAAGTAATTTGAAAAAGTATCTTTAAGAATTTTTAGTTTTCTTTTATTCTAGAGCATGTTGAAGTAAGAAATTTTGGTCAACCTGATTAAAATGACGCGGAATTTTTTTTATTGGTGTATCTGCTCGGAAGACGAAGTCTGATTTCGTAATACGAGTAGTTTCATTCATAGGACTACACAGTATTTCCAAATCAAGATATTATTTGATTTATTTATTTTTAAGCACATAAAAAGTGACAAGGGTGGACTTAATGCCATAGCCATTTTCTACCAAGAAACCTGAGGGCGATGCAGACCTAATTTTTTTAACGTTTGGAAATCCCCTCGGGCCGTTACGCCACCTGAATTTACGGCAGGGTGGTGTGTCGAAATCGGATCGACTAAAACCACACGGTGTGCCACTCTGCGCCTGATATAGGAGAGTTTGCCCTCGTTCCAGCTTCAAGAAATAAGATTCGATGCACCTCTCCACACTGTAATGCAGTAGCATCTTAGACCGGCATAGTGCGCAATATACGTTTTTGATTATACTGAAATCGGCTGACCATCCTAACCTTTTAAACACATATATTTGTTTGTGGATGTGAGCAGTTAGCTAGGCTAGGTGTGGCTGCCAATTAACATGTTGGCCAATAATAACACCCTAATATTTAACATAATTCGATCTAGTTATTGTAGGGTAGTCACATTGAGCATTAGATGGGCTTGCAATACAAAAATGGACTTTAACGTGGTAAATATGCGGCGAGGGTTGTCCGCACGAATTTATTGAAACGGTATGGTAAACCGTTTTACTTAAGTTCAAAGTTAATAAATTGAAACACAGAACAGCTCATAACAGTGCCAAGTGCCTACTCAGCAGATGCATAAGTATCTGACCAGTCTCTACTATGGGTAAACAAAACTATGTCATCAGCGAAAGTTGCGCAATTTTGAATCGAGAGAGTGCAGAGGGAGTTAATACACTGTAGGAAAAGAGTGGCTCCTGATATAGAACTCTGAATTACACCGTAGGTCATAGAAACTTCATCGCTAACATACGAACCAATTTTGATACTTCGAGTTCGATCAGAAAGATAATCTTTGAAGAGTTGTAGAGCGTGACCACGAATTCCCATTGCTTCTTATTTATGCAGAAGATGTGGAATAGAGACAGTGTCAAAGGTCTTGGCAAGGTCCAGGAAAATACCAATACATTTTTTCTTAGCGTCTAATTTATCCAAAACATAATCGACTAAAGATGGCACTGCTTCCTCAGTTTACTTCATACTTCTAAAGTAAAACTTATTGGGTGCAAGAATATGATTATTCTCTAAATAATTAATAAGACGACAATTTAATATCTTTTCAAGAATCTTTGACAGAGCTGGCAGTATAGACAATGGCATATAATTGTTAACATCGTCTCTGGATCCCCCCTTTAATATAGTATGAACAATAGCTTTCTTAAATACTTTAGGAAACCTGGTTAACGTGATAGATGTGTTACATATGTGAGTGATAGGCTCAATATATCACTGTGTGTATCACTACATTACTGCAACACACCAGTGACAACACCGTCCCATCCAACTGCGGTGTCTTTACGGAGGTTAAAAATGATGTTAGAGACTTCAGATGTGTCAGTAGGAAGAAGTGAGAATGATTGTAGAGTTAAGTTGTCGCGTGTACTCACAAAAGAAGAAATGTTGCTAGTTGTGTGTTTCAGTGAAAATTCCTTGCCTATGTTAGCAAAAAAAATATTCACGCCATTCACAGACTCCGTGCTGCTATAATCTACTTTTTGTAGTTCTAGAGGTGGATTCACTGTGCTCTATCTCTATTGATTATTTTTTTAATTGTTTTCCACGTAGCTTTAGGATTGGTTTTAGCTCTGCAAAAATATTTTTCTCATAAATAACTTTAAAATCTTTCAGCAATTGGTTGCAGAAGTTTTGGTATCTTAAATAGGTAATTTTAAGTGTGTTGTTTCCGTACCAGAATTCTGATTATAGTTACGTTTAATTTGGTAACTTATGTATCCCTCCAATATGGGTAAAATAGGCGTTCTACTGAGCCAACATTCGGTCAGAACTTCAGGTTATAATTTCATAGATAGCACTAAGGAATGTAGCTCAACTATGTACATCTGTGTTTAATTATACTCCGTATGTTTAAGTGTAGCATTTTTAAAGAATTAGTCGTCGTACCTAGAACAGAGATACACTCCTCCGGCTTGCAAAGAAATGATCGTTTTGTACCTCCGTATCATATCCAATTCTTCAGCCATATAACTTATATCAACTTTTTGGATCGATTGGATCAACATTTATCAATAAAGTAGACATGTAATAATAATTGCAGTAATCTTTTATCTTTTTCCCAATTGTTTTTATTTGTCAGAATTGCAGAAGTGAAGTGTGCGAATAATACAAAAATGAATAAAGTAGTGTATGCTTTTTGATATGGCATTCGTATATAGTAGTGGTGATAATGTATTGATCTGTATTTTTTGCTTACGTTTCAATTATAATATGTTTCGTGTATTGAAGATGGAATTTGCATAATAGCTTTTTATAAATGACATGTTATGAAGTTAGAATATTTAGACTTTCCAACAATATCAGCGCTTAAAGTTAAGTTGGTGTAAAAAGTGACAGCAAAAAGCGCGTAATGACTTACAAAAAAGGCATTCAGCCTATTTATTTTTAAATATTTTTGTAAGACTATAGATTTCAAACCTAACAAACAACCAAATTTTTACCACTATGACACCAACAGTACCCTAATTCTTATGCTTGCGAAATTGGTTGGCCACATAGAATAGCCGACGCAAGCTAGTAGGCAGGTATTCGACAACATTTATGAGGCTGAGTGAACCATTAAGTCCAATATCTCCTGTGTTTAGTTTTTCCGAGAGTGGTAAGCTTTGTTACATGTCTGTACTGCCTTAAGTATCTGGTTTTATAAGGGAACACTTGAAAATGCCCGAAAACTATTGGTGTATTAGAGTCTTTTTTGCTGGGAAAGCGATAAACGTCACGTAGTTCGGTTGATTTTACCTAAATTTGTCTGGATTACGACGGAGGTCAGGTCACTGACGGTTTCATTGTATGTATGAGGTACATTTCTTATTTTAATGGTAGCCGGACGAGAATTAAGCTCTATGTCACTAACTTTATTTTTCAATTCAAAAATATAATTACGCTGCTTCAGTTTCTCCTTTTTTCAGACTTTCTGAGGTTTTCCTCATATCATCATACTTGCGTTCATAAATTCGATAGCTTTTTCTATTTCACAATTTGTTTTTTGTATGTTTTTGTTTTGTGTCTTAACTACGGCGATATCGGCTGTGATCTGCCTCAAAATTAAGTCTTAATCTGACTTTCAGGAAGCGAGCAGCTCTCTTATATTTTTTTCAATTACCTTAGCCAACTTATTTCTCTAGTTCAGCTGTAGGAGGCGGTGTTCGTACTGTTTTAGGCATTTTTATGCTTAATAACACAGTAGCGAATAATTTGAAGCTAATAATCAACTATACAATAAGCACAAGTTAACAAATCCAAAATCAAAAAAAGAAGAACTCGTGTTATTGTTTCTACTTCTCTTACATTAATAAGTTTAACAAATTTCCTCCCAAATGTAATATTTTTTTTTACCTTGGTATCCTTTAATGGGTGTGGTTCTGTTATTTGCCGCTACAGGGCGTTAATAATAGGCTAAAGTTATCCGACTCAGGTTGCCTTGCACGGATAAGTGATAAAGAAAATTTAATTTATCTATGGCATCAGGGGCTATGTTTAGTTTGGTTACTTGCCACTGTGTCACTAAGGGTCGGTCAATTCAAGTTTTTTTTCACAACGCCTATATTATAGGTTGAAATTATAATTTTCGAGAATAATATCGCAGTAAACAACGGTACTTTCACGTAATTGTGTTATAGGTTGAGTTATGGATTTGTTGAAGTTAGCATCCAATGTTCAAGAACTCCCCCCCGTAGTTGTATATAGCTTACCCTCTACTTTTTTGTTTCTCACTGTTTTATACATACTTGTTCCCAACAATATCACTTAGTTAGAATAACGTTTACACTTTGAGTACACAATTTTTGTCACAGACTTTACTTTACAATATTTACAAATTTAAAAATACACAAACAATTTACAGCTACCGGTGTTGCCACCTCTCTCATATCCATGGTTGTTTTTAATCGTCAAGAGATCATGTATCATCTTCAAATGAATGTATTCTAACGGTACATTAGTAAGTAGACCACATGAGCAATGTTTTCTCGATTTTGATACATCGCTGCAACTTAGTATAGTTGTAGTTTGTTGCCTATTGAAAGAATTTTAATTCTTATTTCTCAGAGGTTTTCAGGAAAGAAACTTGCCAACAACTATGACAGTTTCTCCGCAAAAGGATGAATGAGTTATGATACTTGATTTTGTTGTATGTTTGAAATTCCCAGTTATTATAAAGCATTTTGACAATGGATATAAAAGCAACTTAGCTAGTAACTGTATTTGAATATGTATGTATCTATGTATATTTGTGTTCATATATTTTCGGTCTCAGGCGTGCTCTGCTGAAGAGGACCTGGACGTCGCGCCTAGTCAGGCCCTTACCTGGGGAAACCACATAGACTTCTCCGCCTATCAGTCTGGTCATTATATTTATCCTGGGAGAAAATGACTACGACTATAATTTAAAAAAAAACTGAAGAAACATAGTGATGTAAATATTAAGGGTTAAATCTCCACATGACTGGATAAAGTTTGATCAAATACTCACATTTGTCTAGCAAACCCTTAAAGGTAATAGAGTTCAAGCTAGCAGAAGGATGAACAACTACATAAAAAAGGTATTAACATCCTTAATACAAAACAATCAAAGTATTCAAACGATGTATTTAATTTTTAATTTTGATAAAAGGTTACATTCATATTTATATGGTTCTGACAATATATTGCATATTATGTTATATTACTATTTTATGTCCCTTCTATCTTATAACTAAAGAAAACCTAAGACCTAAGAAGTCCTAAGTATCTTGCAACGTTGCACAGATACTATTTAAGACCATACGAGTATATCTTCTATTATTTGAAATTTGACAGTGAGATCCGGCAGTTTACTCTGGCTCAATTGTTCTATACTCATCCTCCCACACACTTACATACATTCAATTAGCACCAACACTTTAGAATTAAGTATTATATATGTATTTATGAACAAATAAAAGGGTTTATAGTTATTATAACTGTACAATTTGAATATTGTAAATTAGGCTTTAAGTTGTTACACAGAAAAATTATGAGCCTCGTGGCTAAATACTAACCGAGTAGGTTAACACATTTTCAAGTTAAGCAATCTTAGCTAGGTCAATTTATAAATGGATGCCCATATCTTAACACATTAAGGCTCCGTATCTCGGCAAGCAGGCTAAGCTGTTGGTCCTCGTTGCCATAGAACATCTTTGGCAACCGTAACTGGCATAAAGAGCCGTATAAAGTCTGGCAACAGATTTTCTACAGAACTTTGGAATCGTCTTGGGAATACTGAATCTATTACTTGGGTTGTGGAAGTCTGATGGCAGTTGCTTCGCATAATAATCTAAGTTCAACCATATCGTACTTAATTCCACGCCAATCCCAACCTAATTTGGGGATAAGACTCGGAGGTACATAATGATTTCCTTCAAATAATGCTAGTAACACGGTTACTATAGTACATTACACTTTCCACATTACACTACAAAACAATTTCCTAATAGACAGAAAAAAGATAAAACTACTTACAGATCTTAACAACAGAATCTCGAGGCCTAACTATTAATTATCAATAAATGCGTATTAGTTAATTGCTAAAGTAGGTTTCAGAAAAGTTGTGTACAATACCTGTAGGCTTAAGAGGCTAATGGAGTTAGCCGCGGTCGGTATAAAGACCCAGTTTACATGTAAGGACTTATAATATAGCTGAATAACTAGTACTTATAGTCCTTAATGTTGAGAAATAAAGAAACAACCATCCATGATCAAAGATTTACTTTACACTGACAAGTACTTCTATAGAAGTTAGAATTAGAAAATTAAAGCTCTTACTATAAACTTGTTGAAGGCAGAATACTTTCCTAAACATTTTTTAAGTATGTCGTATGTACCATAATAAAAGATGTTAATCAACTTATCTCTAATTTTTGCACGTGAAAACCATCCCTCCATCGAAATTGCAGCCGGGGGGTATGTTGGAATCGAACAGATTAAAACCACACACCACCCTGAAATAAGAGGGATCCGGGAACTGCAGTTATTAAGATATCTAAACCATATGAAGATCCCCTAAATATTATCCTCATGTTAAACTACCTGTATAGACTTCATAATAAGTATTACATGTCAATAGATAAATGAGTAAGCATTCTTTGGTTTTTAAATATTTAAAATTTCTGTGTATAAGTACATATGTTTCCGATATGAAAAAAATTGTTTACACTTATTGGATTACTAAAGGAAATAACGGATTAAATATATGTATAAAAAATCAAAATCTTTCATACATATATTTAAAAAATATATTTATAATGATTTATAATGTACATATATTTAATCAGTTATTTCCTTTAGACATCCATTTAAGAATACACATACGAGTATAAGAAGTGTTTTGTGAATAGCTTCAGTATATGCATCCTATTACAAAATGCTAAGTAAATAAACTGAAACTGGTGTGTTCAACTAATTGTTTATTAATATGGGACAATTTTGTCGGATAATTAATCAGGAGCGCCACCTGGCGACAATGAAGCGGCTGACACATCGCGTGTTACTAGATTAATTGTACGGTCATTTGGCGACAGAAGATAACGAAGCTGTGTTTGTAAAGTTATTACGATATAGACTAAGTATTTTAACACTATGTTCATATTGGTTACTCTAACCTTTGTACGATTTGTCCCTTCGTCGATTCAATGAGTTTTATTTATTGAAGTATGTAACTCTATCTTCTCTATGTCAATAGTTTTTAACATTTAGTGTAACGTAAACAAGCATTCTTCTCCATTTTATCATGTTGTTTCACTGGTCTTATTTTAAATCCTGGCTTTCATGTGAGCCTGCGATAATACGATTTAAATCTTAGGTTGAGTATGTAGTTACCAATATATCTATAAAAAATTTGCGCAACCGCGGTACACAGTCCAGGAATGTTAGATGTTAAAAGGCTCGCTCTCATACTATCGGTTAAAAATGTATCTTACAAAGTGTTATTTCTCATTCCTTCGTGAGTGAAAGTGCATTGTAAGTTCAATATAATAAGCATAATGGATGATAATTGACAGTTACACATCATATCAGCTCAGCTTTTAATAGTCCACAGCTGGACATAGACCTCTCCTTAGAATGGAGGTTTTGGTCTGCTATACAATGCCGCCCAGACGGTTTGTGGTACGGTTTGTATCAAGCATTCCTTCTCTTTACAGTGATGTTGTCTTGCGTAGTTTGCTCTCTTAGTCGATTCTTAATAGTCACACTACTGCAAAATTCAAAGTATTGCAATCAAAACCTAGATAAAGATTTTATTGATTAATGACACTATGTCCGTTAAATATGTACTGCCGTACAATGCCTACATAATAGTCATTTTATGTTATGTTATAATAGTTTATGTAAAAGAAAAAGAAAACATATAAAAGCGTAATACAATTATATTATTAACCACGATCGTAGCTGAATCTTTGAAATTTTAAAGAAATAATTCTTATATTTAGAACGACAGAGGAACTGCGAACGGAAAATGATGAATTTTAAAGGTGTTTTTCACTTAAGTTTCGAATACAGAAGCCATTCATTTGTGTGCCTATTCACAAAGTTAGAAACCTTTGATACGATTTTGATGTTGTTATTCAGTGATTTGATAATATCTACTTTACTAAGTTTGTTGCATTTAAAGTATTATTTACCTCTGTAAATTAGTATAATATTATTACTTATGCTAAAAGGTAATATTGCCATAATTGTTGAAGTAATGATTACAGGAAAATGAAATCCGATAAGAAATTGAAGGAAGCAAGGCGCTATTTGTACAAGAAAAAAGTGTTGTTTCACCATGACAATGCACCAGCGCATTCATCCCTGATTGTAGTGGCAGAATTGCAGGACTTACGCTACGGAAAACTTCCGCACGCTTCACAATCGTCCGATTTAGCATCCAGAAAAAAAAACACATCAAATGCAGAGATTACCGCTAAAACAGAAGCTTATTTTGCTGAATTTAAAAAAGAAACATCTTTGGAGTGTTGAGTAAATGGAAGAAACATTAGGCAAAGTGTATAAGCCGAAAAAGAGACTGCGTTTAAAAAAAAAGGGAAATGTCATATCAATTCAGACACGGGTATTTACTGAACGGCCCACGTAATGTAATTACAAACTATAAAAGTAGGTACTATACTTTTGAGAGTCAAAATGTTACGCATTTTACCTTTATTTCTTTGAACTAAAAATTTAAGTAAATTATGTACATTTTACATGCACTTTGCTTTACGCACACATTTACAAAGTGTTACATATATGTTTTTACAATCTGTCGAGTCTGATCTCCCTTTCTTCTCCAAGAGCATTTATTTTCATTTCATTTAGCCTATCAATGTCATATTACACTGATTTGTCTATAAGAAATGAAAAATGAAATATAATTACACTTAATTAAATTTTATTAAAACAATAGCCTAAACCACATTTCGCTTCGAAATTATTGTTTGACTTGTTTCATCACATTGTAAGGTAGTCTTTTGTGCTGAAATACGCTTTCCTCGGAATCTTATTAAAATTTTAATTAATGCCTACTATAAATTGCAGGCAATTGTTGTCGTAAACTGACGGAAAGATTGCTTTCTTTTTTTTTTAACAAAACATTATATATAGTCACATTTATTTATTTTTAGTACGGCTTATATAAATTACATAACTATGCTATATATTAATGGCCAGACGGAAAACGCTGGCCAGACGGATTGGCATAGGGTACTTTGCAGTTGATCGGGATGGCGTAATAGCAGCTGTCCTCGAATTTCTTCTATCTCGTGTGGTTATAATCGACACGATTTCGACACACAAGCCCGCTGCAAATCCCGCTGGGTTGATGGCCCCTGGAGACCTTCTCACATTAAAAAAAAATGTTCTTTGCAGTTTGACTGAGGTGGCATGCGTCGTGGTCACAACTCTCCCGTAGATTTTGGAAGTGGAAGTGTTCATCAAAGTTTATCCGGAAATAAAGTCCGGGTGTACATTTTGACCCTCGCACGAGAGATACACGAGTGGTGTGAGATCGCTTGTCGAGCTACGATGGCTCGTTGATCATTCCGGCTGGCGGCGGCAGAACGGGACCCATTCTTTTTGGTTGTAATAAGTCCTTTCCGAACAGGGCTGCTTCGGGAAGTACCGTACTAGTGAACGAGTGCTAAAAGAGAATTGAGTCTCCCCTGTCTTAAGTACAACTACAGGGAGGACTCCGCTCAAAACACGCTGGTCAGACTCTCACTGCAGTCATCGAAGGCCATTTTATGTTCCGAAGTCGGTAGTGAAGGCTGTTTTACAGCAATCGTAACCTTCTGAGAAGACATCATTTTGCAGAAGGAGGCGACGAAAAAGGCCCTGAAGGACAATCTTTATTTCATTTTGGCGAACCGGGCGGTGTAGGCGCGCCTGCTAGTTGCCCTAAGCGATGCCGCGGGTGAACGGAGGGGATTTCTCCTCCATCTGCCACATTGGTCACCCAAGAGCAGATGACGTCCAACTTTGCCTCAAAAGAGAGGTAATTTGAATGTGGTGCTCGCGCTAGCAGGCAGACGTTAGGAAGGATCTGGATGACGTTATAACAGTTGTTCCCGGATCCGAGATAAAAAGTGATTTAGTCATATTAATAACTTAAAAATTTACTAAGCCCCCGACACAATTTAACACTTCTAAAAAGTAAATAATAAATACGTTAGTCCTTATAGTTTAAATTAGTAAAATATTTATTCAGGTATCCTCGTCCTCGTCGCGTCGGGGGGACGGGGACGGGACTGCCTACCCTCTCGCCCCTCATGCTTAGACAAACCTAAGTTGCTCTTGACTTATTGTCTATTAAATGAATGATTACCTCTACATCATGTCGGAAAAGAGCTGATGACCTTTAAATATCTGCACAGATTTTAATAAAATACACCTAGGCACACTCTCGATTAAATCACCTTTCTAACAAAAACAAATATCCAAATCGATTCACCTGTTTGGAAGCTATGATGCCACAGACAGTATGACACACAAACACACACGTCAAACTTATAACACTCCTCTTTTTGCTTTGGAGGTAA
Organism: Hypercompe scribonia; assembly: GCA_949316085.1. Classification (NCBI taxonomy): domain Eukaryota; kingdom Metazoa; phylum Arthropoda; class Insecta; order Lepidoptera; family Erebidae; genus Hypercompe; species Hypercompe scribonia. Next base: position 9,653,400 of record OX438967.1, on the reverse strand, counting down.
AAAAAAGAAACTTCTCACTTTTTCTCCAAGTAATTCTGAATAATTGATCGCTCATAGAGCTAAAACACACTCATCTCGATTTCCATGAACGATGATAGTTACTTCTCATCGATTGGCTCGTCAGATATTTGTTAATCTCCTATTCTGCGATTGTTATGTTAAAAATAAATTTCAAATTCTTGAGTTTTTGGTGATTTCAGTATTGTTAAGTTTCCCAAGTGCACATTTTCGTAGCTTTCGTTTACTCGTATTAATTATTGCTTGAAGGGATTTTTCGCCAAATTAGATGTTGAATGAACTTAAAGGTTAACTGTCATTATGGCCATAATATTTTTATTTTAATTACAAAGTAAATTCTAGTTAAATTACTTTTAACTACGACTATTTTCCGTCTAAAGATAGTGGAGTAGTAATTATGACATAGGGGCGTAACTTAACTTACACTACTCACCTATCGTTTTTTGGTTACACAGTGGTAGAGACTCTTCTGTGTTGAGGCCTTGGGTTAGATTTTGTTTGTATGATTGCTTATATGATATGTATGTATTAACAAATGAAAAGTATATCAATCAGTTTAGCTTTCATAGTACAAGCTCAGTTTAGTTTGAAAGTACTCGTAGATCACGTAGTGTGTTAGATTTTCGAAAATATGTTTACACTACACATGTGTACACTAGCTTTCGCCCGCGGCTTCGCTTGCGTTAAGAAGTATTATTATTAATTAAGCATAGTTTTTGCGGCTTTACTTTTGTTTAGCGTTTAAAAAATTAGGGCCCACAAGACTTCTTTGTACACAATATTCTTAGCTAATCTGTCATTAGGCGCTAAAACTGTCAAGCTATTGGGTGAACTTACTCGTGAGCAAGCAAGATAAAACTGTCCATGAGAGAAGCAATGCAAGTTTGCCCCTGAGACTTGTTTATTGTCATGGCAAAGCAGACTTTTAGGGGAAACTGTAATCGTTTAAATTCGAACGGTATATCATTAGGTATGAATGGGATTCGTGGTATAAATAGAGTTTCCCTTTTCGCACACCCAGTTAATATATAGTAGTGGCTTCCACTTTATTACGATGTAACGGTTTCACTTGCAGTCTCGTACGGTTCCAAAGTTTTGGTGGTTTTAAATTTCGCAACGACATAATTGGACTGCCCACACGCAGAATAAGCTAACGATAAGCAAACCTGGCGGTTTCAATGAATTTAAAAATTCTACAGGGTTATTAGTAGCGTCATCTGTATTAACCACAGTATCAATCGAAGTATAGACCTTTTCTTCGCCCTCTAACGACATGAGCAGGATATCGTTGATAGCTACTGCTTGATCTTTCTTTGGAGTAAGTATGGCACCATTCAATAGGCTTGTCATGTATATGAATAATGTCTGGATAAACTTTAGACAACAATTCTAGAAACATAGTAACAACTGTGCACAATTCTTCCGGTATGGTTATCAAACGATTGAAAATCACCTATACCGACTTTAGGACGGAGATCTGAAAATCTACCAGTAGACTCATCCCAGCCCAAATGTGCTCTCATATTTTTAGAGAGCTTAGAATATTAACCTGGGACCACTAATTAGTTTTCTTAATGCACTACTTTACTTCGTCAGCTCTGGTTCCTTTTGGCACCACTGGTGGAGTCTGCCGAAAGTCTCCGGCCACAAAACCGTTACGCCACCCATTAATTTTGTATCATCCCTTATATCCCTTCATGATCTATTCAAGATTTCAATACCACCTTTGTAAGCCATCGTTATTTCGTCCCACACGATTATTTTGTACTCTTAAAAACTTCTGCAAAACTACTTTGTTGGGAGATGTTGCAAATGGGAGTCTCGGCAGTGATTAAATTGAGTGGTAACTTAAAAGTAGCGTGAGCAGTTCGACTACCTTCGAGTAATGTAGCAGCTTTGCCGGACGACGCCGTAGTCAGGGCAATGCTATGAATACTTCTTACTTTCGCTAAAAGTAAATTTATAAGGAGGCTTTTACCAGTTCCACCTGGAACCTCTAAGAAGAATATTCGACCGTCATTTGCATCTAAACTTGTGATAATTTTATTGTAAACTTCCTTTTGCTCGTCATTCAAGGAGCATCCTTGCATTATTTTTCTTAATGCGTCTTCTAAGGGCACTGTACCGTAAGTGGTCTCCTTCACGTACTCTCCATTTTCAAAATGTATTGATGTTACGGCGGCCGCCTAATGATAATACGGTATCCTCTAATATCGACAGGCATTTGTTAAATATCAGGTCCGATGAATGCTTTACACCCATGTTACTATGCCTTTTCAGTTGTTTTTAAAGTCTTCAGAAAGTTATTCTTTGTATTTTTTCCAAAGACATAAGGGGCCGGCAACCTAGCAGAACAATAACATGATAGCAAAAAGCTCTCGAATCATATGCGGTGTTTGACACAGTGCTGCTAAAATCGTGAAATATAACCCGCTAGAAATATTTTGGTATAGTATGTACTATTAGATACGGTGGCCACTCATCATCATATATATGTAACTCAGTGAAAACACAACGATAGCGTGTTTTAAAATACTAATAACGGCATCTATTGTCAACATTTAGAACTAAATAATATTTTGTACGTCTTAATTTATTCGTTTCATTAGGTACTGATAGGTTCAAACTAATACATTTACATCCTCCATCATCCCTTATTTTATCCCCATGGAGGTTGAATTTATTAAAAATCCTATTTAAGCGGACATCTTCATCATAGTGGCTCCAATCTTTAATTACAGCTCAATCAGTCGAAAATGAAAGAAGATTTATACAAACTTTCATCCCCTATATAATCTCCTTAGGGGTGGAATTTATTAAAATCCTTTCTTAAAAGGTGCGTACGTCATAGTAGCTTTATGCATGCAAAATCTCAGCCTGATGGGTTTAAAATTGACAAAGTTTCATACAAACTTTTATCCCTTGGGGGTAGAATTGCCCAAAATTCTTTCTTAGCGGATGCCTACCTCATAACATATACATGCAGGCATGCAGGATGCCAAATTTCAGCCCGATCCGTCCAGTGGTTTGGGTTGTGCATTGATAGACCACTATGTCAGTCAGTCACCTTTGAGTTAAATATATTTAGATTATTAATCAACTTGACACCTTTAAAGACTTGACTGATTTAGAAACGGAAACATGAGTAGCTATCTGATCCTTCACGATATGTCTTTCTTTTTAAAGACATTCAAAGGCTAAATAGTCTTCTTAGTCCAGTTAACCTTTGATTTTAAATGCTTGATGGAAAATGAGAAAAAGTTCTTATGTTTTCGTTATCTCATTGTTTTATATAGTGGCAACCTACCTAACATTTATATATTTCAGCATTTTAGGTAATCACTACCTTATTAAAGGAATACCACTGCATATTAAAAGGTTCTCTTAATCTTTTTCCAAGCGAATAAAAACTTTACGCTATTCCAGTACAGTCTTCCAAAATCTGGCAAGCCTTGTTTTTCTTTAGTTAAAGATACCACAGCATAATGTCGTTTCTAACATCTAGACTTCTATTAAGGTAATATATTTAATTCATACTTGCTACACATCACCAATCATAAACAAAAAAAAAATAACATCCCACTCTGTATCAGATTCAAAATTCTGTTATGCAATAAGTAGTACAACATAATAAACTGAAAAAGTAATTACATAAATAGTAGCTCTTTCATTTGACGACAACAGGGGGCAATCATCAGTAGTTATTGTGACAAAAATGGCGTGTGGGTAACTAAAGTTTGTATTTCCCTGCCATACCGAACCGCTATAAAAATATACCACTTTAAACTTTCACAATATTACGTTGTTGTTAAAGTTTCCAAGCTTAGAATATTCACCAGTTATGCAATATTGCTATTAATACCTACTATTTTTAAAGATCTGGTGATTTTAATTAAGAATATTTAAATTAAATAATTCTTTCTTTGTGGATGTCGTATATAGTAAATAGGATTTTTAGATAAACATTTTTCTTTGTCTGTTTTCTATCTTTTGTGTTTTGTTACTTTTAAAATAAATTCTTTTTATATTTTCAAAGTGGAAATTTAGTATGGTAAAATCCATAGGTTTTTTACGTCAGCAACATGATGTGTGTGTTGATTTTCATTATCTTGTTTTTATATTTTGTACTATGTTTACGAAACTATAATATGTTTTAACTTCAGCCATCCCATCACATTGTTAGAGGGAAGGAACAAAGAGTGCACCAGTGTTTACGTATACACTTGCACACTATGATATTTCTGGCGTAGTTAGCTGCTCTCTGTTGAGACTGGCCGCCGTGACTGAAATCGGTTAGGACTACATATATATACATACACATATACTTGCTGTCCAAAGTGAGGTTGATGTTGAATCTGATGAATGATAAATATTTTAATTCAAAATTAGAAACTTTAAATGTATAATCCAATCACTTTGCAATTTCTAAATATATTTTCAAGTTTTTCACGTTTGTAGAATATAAATTTGACTAAGAGGGCAAATTACTCATCTGCTCATTTACCCAAATACCACAAAAAACTATTACTTCTATTATGTATTTCTTTAAGGGATGACTTTATATTTCGATAGTCAACTTATTATGCTGATATATGAGTGTAAGTACGTAAAACAGTAAGAAACCGCCAATAGAATGATGCGTAAAGATAATGTTGCAAAGCCATGCAAGGACACGTAAATTTTCATGTTGTCACATAAATAAATAATCAAACACAGTAGGAAAAGGTAAAAATTTAAGGGTAAAACACGAAACAAGTTGTGAAAATGTTTCTAAAAATTACAAAAGTATATTAACATACATTTCTTTAAAAAGTTTTATTTTTCTTTAAGAAACGAAATAAAATATAGTGATTTTAAAATAATATGAAATAACTATAAAGTACGTATTTAAAGTTTTTCTTTCTCCTATCCTATCAACATTTGACTAATGTCAAATGTTGTGTGTATGTGAGTAAATTTAAATTTAGATGGGATCTGCTTTCTAAAATCGATTCCGATTATTCTCCTAATGATATTTCTGGTTTGCCTTTGGATCGAGTACCCGATTCAAACATAGATGTATAAACGTAATAAATAAGTAGTAACTATAAACAATGCGTTTTGTATTATTATGTAACCGACTTGATACTAAACTTCATAAAATTATGTTTTCTATTAGAAACATGCTGCAGAAAAATAGTATTGTTATTTAAATAATAAATTATTCACACTGGAAGCCCACACAAAGTTTAAGAGACGCTAGGACTATATCACTTCTACCGCGAGCCGCCAGAGAGTGGGGACCTCTGGTGGCGGATTAGTTGCTGCGGTCGGCGATAGGATAATTTGTTGCGGCCTAGTCGCAAAAATGCGATCGGGCCGCAACAAATTATAAAAACCGAATTGATAGGTGGGGAAGCCTTTGTGGCCTCCCCAGGATAGGGTCTGACTAGGCGCGGCGTCAATTTTGGAGGGGACTTGAAATAATATGGTCCGGGTCCCCTTCAGAGAAGGACGCCTGAGACCGGCCGCCGGGGTGGTTTTTAGTGGAAACACCACATACTCCTGGCTCCTGCTTCCCGAGGAGCCGGAGATCCGAAGGGATTTTCCACCCTGACAACAACAAAAAAAAAAAAAGGACTATATCACTTCTACATCTTTCAACATACTTATAGACGCACTTTATGTCCTACCACCTTTATGCTCAGAACAAATTATGTAATAGGCACATATTTACTACATTATAACGCTAACTAAATATTTGTTTTTGATCTTAACCTCACAAGTGACGTGCCCTTTTCAGAGATGCTACCTTTATCTCCTGACCTTTAAATATGACATGAAAAAGACTTTACAGGTAATATATTTTTAACATTTATCAAATTATTAACGAGTAAGGTCTTATGTGCCCAGAAATTGATATTGAGAAGTTAAAAAAAGTAGAATTGAGTAATTTTTAACCTAGTTTTCATTTACAGTATTTGTGTTCTGCAGTGTATCACTATAATTTAATTTCTGGACAAAGTTTGACACAAATATATCATGTACAATTTCCGAGCATAATATTGGTATTCAAACACAATATATGACTGTGAGCGTTTTGAGAGTAAATATTGTTTGTCAATATATGTATTTTGACAATTAAATGATGCACAAGTTTCTGACATATGTTATGATATAAAACATAAAAACAACAATTACATTTTGTTTAGCAAATACAAGTAACCTGAAACTTTAATAAATTTTGACATATGAAATCACATATGTTAAAGTTGCTGTCTTTGATATTATGACATTAATTGTACTCTTTTAAATTCATTTTACTTTCCATCCTTCCTGAAAGGTCCACACAGTTAATATTACATTTAAACGTAACGATATCATTTAGAATGTGTTTTTATTTAGGTAATCGTAAATTTAATACAATAACCGTTAAAGATAATTACGAGTATACGTTCTGACTCCATCCGTTGCGCTACTGGCGTGAATATATGCATTCAAAAGCACAGGTTATGAGTGCAACACTACTAAAACTAAACATTAAAGAAATGTCATGACACTCATATAGTTCCATTCTGGCAATAGCGTGGTGTTTTAGTATAAATGTTCGTTTTTAGTACAGATACATGAAATTGTAAAAGTTAAACTACATGCAGTTAACCTAACTATACACTCATACATACAGCATTATACAACTATATATATAAGGTTGTTCAATAAGTTTTGCGATTCGATAAGAAAAACTCAATTTTATGGTTTGAAGTACACTTTATTATTCAGTATAGTTTCCCTGACCATCAATACACTTGCTCCAACGAGATTCCAATTTTTGAATTCCATCCCTGAAATGGGAATCTGCAAGGGCTGCAAAATACGCTTCCACAGCCGTTATGACCTCATCATTAGATGAGAAACGCTTTCCACGCATGAATTTTTTTAGGTCTGGAAACAGATAGAAGTCGCTAGGGGCCAAATCTGGTGAATACGGTGGTTGCTCCAACAATTCGAATTTTAATTCATGGATTTTAGCCATTGTCAAAATGCTCTTGTGACACGGTGCATTGTCCTGATGAAAAAGATTTTTTTTCTTCTGCGAACCGAGTCTTTTCTCACGAATTTTTTCCTTGAGCTGGTCTAAAAGGTTACAATAATATTCAGAATTTATGGTTTTACTAGTTTGCAAGTAATCCACAAACAAAATGCCTTTTGCATCCCAACAAACTGAGGCTAACATTTTCTTGGCCAATTTCTGGGCACGAACTCGTTTCGGAGCCGAAGAACCAGGTTCACACCACTCTTTAGCTTCTTGTTTTGATTCAGGATCATGGTGATAGATCCGAGTTTCATCCATAGTAATGAATCGACGAACAAAATCTACTTTATCCTTTCGAAAACGCTCTAAATGTTGCTGAGAAAGTCGCATTCGAATGTGTTTTTGTTCCATTGTTAGCGAATGCGGCACCCATTATTCATACAGCTTTCTGAAACCCAATACTTCAGTCCAAATATTGCTTACACTGCCCATTGAGATGCCTAGGGCTTTTACTAAATATTTTTTAGTCACTCGACGATTTTCCAATACGATATCCTGTATTTTTCCTACGATTTCTGATGTTGTTGCTGTTTTTGGACGTCTTTGACGTGGATCGTCTTCAAGACTTGTACGACCACGTTTCAATTCAGCAACCCACCTTTCTATTGTACTAATTGAAGGCGAAGAGTCCTTATACACTTTCAACATTCTTTCATAAATATCCTTTGCTCTTAAACCTTCCAAAAACAAAAATTCAATCACTACACGATACTTGATTTTTCCATTGTATAAAATACTGTAACATAGTACATACAACAAAAATATACGGATTTGGACAATAGAAGACAATAGTTGATGTGTTGTTCTCTACCAGCTGCCAGCCTGATAATACGATCTCTGAAGTTTTCTAAAACAATTAGCTTGGTATTTCTAAACAAATCACTTTTCAATATTAAGAGACAAAGACCTCAATCTGTATCTTTATTTTAACTGATATAAAATTCGTTCCTATAATTGCTATAATTTTGTTGATCTTAATTTTTTTCAGGTTGGTAGTGCTTGAATTTCGTTAAGCTGTGGGTTTATTTTTAACTTGTGCTTTTTGTTAACTTGTATTACTTTAAATTTAATGATAAGATAAAGAAAGCAACAAAGCCACCGCCCCAGTCTCCCTGCAATTCCGCTATTCCCTATCATAGTACCAATCACGGTAACAGTGGGACGAAGGTAAGAGGAATTACGAGAAAAGTGTCAGGTCACGGGTTTCCACCACAAAAAAATGAATCTGCACTCACCGACCTCCTACTCCTTCACTCACTACTAAAACTCACAACAATATTTTTATATGACAATTATATTAACATATCTAATGTAATTGGCTTACAAAACTGTAAGGTTTTATAAACATAAAACCTTATTTATAATTGACACAGTTTAACTAGGTTGCTAACAGTAATTATTTCTACTGTGAACTTGGCTCTTAAATCCATTAAGGCTGGTACTATGCATATCAATTTGTTTGTCGAACCTATTATAAAGTCTACTTAGTCTTGGCATTGAAGAGTTGAAGCCGAGGACCGTTTTACGTGACGGTGAGTACAGTAGATTGACAGGATTCCGGGGGACTTACGTGGGATTTTAAAATTTATTCTAGATAATAATTGAGGACAGTCAATAACATTATTTATTCGGGTAAGAGTAATTTGTTTGCGTTGTATCTTACCTCTAATACACCAATCTAAAAGATCCTAAATATCTTCGTGTAACAACACTGTATATAAATTCGATTCTATTACTCTGACTATTTTCGGGTCATCTATGAATAAGAATGACACTGAATTTTTCAAAGAGCTTGATAAATGACATATAAAATAATGAACAATAGTAAACCCGGGTCTGATGCCTGAATTATGGCAATGATTACTATATCTCTCACTTTCGACTTATAGACAATATCGTCATTATTGCAGAGACGCTGCAGGACCTACAACAGATGCTGAATGACCTGACTGGCTATGCTATACGAATTGGTCTACGGATAAACTTAGATAAAATCAAGGTTCGTTGATCATATACTACTGAATCCATTCGTGGTACACGGTGCCGTTTCCGAAGTTGTTCAAAAGTATATTTACCTCGGGCAGACATTGTAATAAGTAGAAGTTTCCCTTTTTTCTCTAAAGCGGACACAGAGAGTTGTCCTCCAAGTGATCTTATAGTCTTTTTGTTACCCCACCACTGATCTCTACATTGAGTGTCATATTTTAACTGCGTTATAGCTCTTTGTCCTCAAAATAATCCTCCGTAGGCATTTCACAGCACGTCATAACTCCGATGTTTTCAGCAAACGTAGATATTTCAACGTATGTGTGCAACAAAAATGCAGAAAGAAAGAAAAGGAAATATACTTATATGTCCAATCATCTGTACATTTGATAGGCTGTGGATCTTAACACCTTAGACTTCAATTTATATTTATATGTTTTTCTACACGTACATACACGCAAACTCACACACACAAGGACACAAACACATACGCACAGACACATACCCACACAAGTACATCACATTTTGTAATAAGTGGCTACAGCTGTGACTTTAAAGTGTTACAACTTCCTGAGTTCAAAAAGTTATGAATGTTACTTTCTTCCATTTATGTACTTTTTTGTTTATTTTTTTTTATTTACCTGTTTTTGGTTTTTGTATATTTCTTTGTAGTTTTTTTTATGCCTTATTTTTTTAGCGCTGTGTTCGTCTTACATGTATTACTCACGTATGTTAGCTACGTGCACGGGAACGCAGGTACCCTAAACACAAATTGAATCTTATTCTGAGTTCCAGAGTTTATCATAAATGCCTATATGTATCATATGATTTTGATATTGTTGATGTAATTTTGTGCATTAAAGAAATAAAGTGGTTTGGTGTGGTTGGCTATATTAGCCGTAAGATCGATAACCATTTAGACAAATGTGTTCTTGAGTATAGATTGTGTCTCGGTACACACAGTGTAGAACGTCCACATGCCAGGTGGATTGATAATTTGCGTTAGATGGCTGGCAGGAGCTGGATATGAGAAGCCAAAAATCAAACCAAGTAGCGTGCAATTGCAGAGGCCTATGTCCAGCAGTAGACTGTGATAGGGCGATGATAAGGAATGATAAGATCTATGATATATAAAGTACATACGTTATTCATAGTTGCATTAAAATTAATTAAATATTTTATAAGATGTTTAAGCTAATTTTCGGCCTGAAAGCATTTGTTAAACACGTAAAAAATGTTGTAGATGAGCAAATACAATTGAGGTTATCCACAACACACTGCACTGTAGCCTGAAAAAGTAATACATTTCCTATTTTAAACGCAATCAATGGTTTGTGGAGTAAAGAACACTAAAGTTGTAGTTAAGTGGTTTTAGTAATGTAAGTAAGCTTAATTAATCGCATTGCATTTAACGTACGAAATGGTCCCATTACGAACAAAATTGTTCATTTAGGTGCGTAGACATATCGGTGTTAGTCTGCTTTGAATGGTCTAATAATACGTTTTGATATTAAAATAATTATTATTTTCTTCTTCCATCTTCCTCTGTATCATACGTCAATTTTTAAATATTTATAAAATATTAACTTTTGTCCACAGCTTCGCTCGCGTGGAATTTGTCTGCCAAGTTAAGTTTCGTAATAGACCATTTTAAATACATATATATTTTTTTAACAAAAATATCCTATCTTACTTCTAATACCTCCAAGAACATGTGTACAAAATTTAATGATGATCGGTTAAGTAGTTTTCGCGTGAAACCGTAACAAACAAACTTATATTCGCATTTATAATATTAGTAGGATGTAACTAGGAGTAACTTTACGAGATGGAATTAAAGATTTCATATTACAGAAAAATTGCGTTTAGTATAAAAATAACAGAATCGATGATTCTTAATTATTTCCAAGGGATTTTGGACTATTTGTTGTTCAAACTGTAATACTAACTATTCCACAGGAGTGATTTCGAGGAGCTGGCACGGCCGGGTGATAAACATGTCACTGGATCGATGATCCAATCAAGAGGGATCAGTTGTGAACCGGGTCGGACGTGTAGACTTACACCCTGAGTTATTGCAATCGAAGGGCACGCGGCCATTTCCTGGCTTATTCAGCTGCTATTAGAATGACGTTTCTACTATAAGACAATATCTGTGTTAGATATTTTAAAGGAAATGTTATTTATACTGAAGTGGATAGTTTAATTTTCGTATCGACTTTTTATGATGTACAAGTAATCAGGCTAGCCATTTAATGGAATTTGACTATCGCTGTAAATCAACACGTGCAACTCAAGAACTACGAGTGCGTGGTCGATAAATATCAACTATTCTTAAGGGCTTGAATCTCGTATGGGTTTGACAGATGATTTGTTTTACAGATTGGTTGTGTGGAGCAAAAAATGTCGAAAAAGTGGTTTCCTATATCGTTAAACGCACTGTAGATAAATGAATACTATTTATGTAAATATTCAAGATTGCTTGTAAAGTAAGATAAAATGATTATTTGTATTTCATGCAAGTATCCCAAAGCGTACCATAAGTCATGCGCAGTGCATTGCCGATTTTTATCTTAATAATACTAAAAAATCCAAATTGTAACAATACTTATGATACTAATGAAAGTTTATATATTTTATTCTAGCAGTTTCGTGATTTTATGTTTTTATAGGTAAATTTAATCTATTTGTTGCATATATGTATATACATGTGTATCCGTCGCACTACGATCCCGGGTCCTTTAAGCGAGGCGTGAAAAAGCATCTCATGAGGCCGCCATAGCGTGGGTGACCATATTATATTGTCGTCATTCGCAGTGAGTATGGCGACTACCGCTCTTGGATTCTGTTCATGCTTTCCATCAGGCAGAACAGAGTCACTTTGGTAAGTTGAATTAAAAAAAAAACATACTTACTACGTATATACTTACTTGTCTCTGAAAAGAAGTTAAAAGAAAATTAATGAGTAAATACACTCGATGTCACAAAAATAGCACCTTTTGAAAAAAGTGTCCATTTTAACGGGGTTGTTTGGGGGATTAAAGAGGTATGTATGTAATGCCTGGAAGTGGTACACACTCGCATCAAGTGCTATAGTTGTTTTGACTGCAGCACATTATGTTTCCACTGCGATTGACTGCGGTACGAGATGGCAGAGTATTTTACCACCGCTCACTGCCTAGCGTATGCGGCAGATAACAAACCCGCCAACGAATAGATGGGCCAGGAGAACGGTAAGCCTTCTCGCAATATTCGGCAAATATCGGGGGCTAACCGGTCGACTCGGGTTGCCTCGGACGGTGTTCTTGAGTCTTGTCCATGGCACAGCGTAAGCATGACGGTGTGGCAGTAGCAGCGGATCCCTGCTATGTTCCTCCTTGATCAAATTGATTTTTTTTTAAATCTGGACATCTGACACTCCTTCTTCTCACACACGACACTCTGACTTCATACTAAGCAGAGCTTGTAATGTGACAGTCATATTGATTGACAGAATACTTACTTTTTTTAAATTTATAGTTACATGTTTATCATAGAAAACCCCAAAACTCCGAAACAAGTATTTACAAATCATACAAACATTTGGTCCGCCCCGGAAACTGAACCCGAGACTTCATGCTCAGCAGTCACATACGCTACCACTACGCCACCGAGGCATTTAACGTGAAGTTTCCTCAGGTAAGACGCAAAAAGCGAGTCCATAGGGTGGGCGGTCTCGATGAACCTCTGCTTACTAAACAGAGGCTCCACAATGCTTTTTTTTCAAAAAGATTCTCTTCTGCATAGTACTGATCATCTTAAAACTACGAGCATGAAAAACGCTATCCAGACATAACTAGAACTACGGAATCACAACAATTTTAACATATGAAAAGTTTATTTACATTATACTGTACTAAAGATCAAGCTTATATTTAAAATTTTGTAAATTTGAACGAGGAAGATGCGTGTCTTAAAAATTACATTGTTTGTTTATTTTTTGTCATCAAGATTATTAAATGCATTTATCGCCAGCGATAATAGTATAATAAACATATAATAATAGTTGAATGAGAGTACTTAATCTAAGCATCGCTTATGGAGTATGCGCCGTATTCCCCTATGTACTTCTTTTCATTTACACTTGAATTTGGTAAACGTATTTTGCGGACTTTTCTCTAACCCAGCCAAACTTTCGACATTTCTCGTTTTACTTTGTCCCTGAAGACGTAATTTTTTGGAACAATATAAAGCTAAACTTGGAAAATATTAGATTATTGTTCTTTTCTTGCAACAATACTCATAAAGTTATCGTTGGAGAGCAATAACAATGTCGTTTAACAATACAATTTGAATAGCAAATATTATGAATTCAAATGTAAGTTAGTTTTCTTATTAATTATGCAGGCAATTAATTTTACACATATTTAGGTGACATTAAATTAATCGACTACCAAAATATATAGGAAGAGAGAAATCATGGGGCAAAGATAGCATTTTATATACTATTGTCGATCTGTAGTGTAAAGGGCAAACATCATTCTTTTTATAAACATGTAAATAAATAAGTTGAACTAATGATCTCAATCACTATATTGTGTCTAACAAATATCTTAGAACGGCCTTAAGCACTGAACTTACGGTACGATACGTTATTTATTTAACAGATCCGTACGATTCTTAACTTGCTTATTGAAATGTCAATTTAATTGTAAATACTAATTTTTGTTAAATAAATAATATGAAAATTATTTGTAATGGGTATAATAAATAATGCAAAAAAGATTTTTTTATATTATCTTTTGTTTTACAGAAGCATTTTATTTCCAATTTTGAGGTTGTATCTATATAGTCATAAACAAAGATGAGTAAACTTTTTTCATAAGAGCACGCCAATGAGCAGACGCGTCACCTGATGGAAAAGTAACAGAAGCTGCGCATGAATACCTGCAACAAAAGTGACTCGAGATAAAAAGCACATGATAAAGGCGTAGGTATAATTGACGTGCTTTGTCAGAACAAGTTATGAGTATTATCTAAAAGGGCATCACGTCCGTGCTTTACGAGCAGGTTCTAGGAGGAGTCTGGATTTATTACTCTCAGTTTTTATCTATCTTAGGCGCAGTATGTACTGTATAGTTTAACTCGGTTCGATCTCGACACACAGCCCTACTGACATTCCTGGTAGAATTACGGCTCGAGAGAGTTTTGCACATATACCTCAAATTAATGAGGCAAAGAAATTATACTGTTTATAAATAATCAGAATATTTTCAGTATTTATAGGCTATTAATTTTTTTTTTGGTTTTGTTTTGGAGTGTATAATTTTTTCAATAATAAACTAATATTTTAATTACGTTGGTTAGTTATGTTACTGTGATATGTAAACGAAATTATGTTTCCTGGATCTATTTGTGTTTGTAGCTACTTTCACGTAGTCTTTGAATTGTAATACACGTTGATTTAAAATGTTGATATTTTGCACTTCTTTACCGTAAAAACCTTTAATTTTCCAAAATATCACACATAAGTTTTTTTAAATTTAACATGATGACTAAATCTTCTACAGAAGATAATATTTTGAAAACCCATTTCCCTCAGCTGTATAAGTTAATAATATAAGCTTTCGTTACAAGTCAGAACATGTAGTAACTAGAGGATGGATTTTCATAAGTTTAAACTTAACCGTTGCTGGCCTCAGGCCAAGTGCTGCCATCCGAACAGGCACGAAAAGGCATGGGCGGAGTTACGAGTGTGTCTGTACTCCTTGACAAGGCTACCTGCTACCCGTATTCAAGTTATGTTAACACTAATAATTCACGGAAATATATATTACTCAATTTATTCACTAGTACATTGTTACAGAGTAAAAGCAACTCACATTGGGAGCCAGGCTATCAATCTTCAACACAGACAATTTATTACAATCCTTAATTACGGTAATAATAATTACCAGCCTTAATGATTTCCTTTCCAAATAATAATTCACGATTACCGTGATTCACGTTTGCCGACTGATTTGTTGTAGTTATAAATATCCATCTACCTACACCGCTGACCACACACAAAGCTATATTTTATGATTGATGGTACCATTAACTGTGTGGCTTGCTGTATTTAGCTACGAAATGTTAGCAATAAATATCAATTTTTCACGAATTTGTTATGAGAGTACGAAAATTTTGGACTATTTAGGTAGGCATACACAGTGTAAAACACTGGCATGACGTCAAATAAAATGAAGGGGAAAATAAAACGAAGTCAATTCAGAAATAAGTGGAACACATCTTTCTCTCCCGAGGGATCTATCGGCGTATCGACAGGGGACTTGGCGGCGGATCCCGTTCAGTCAAGTTTATTGGCAGAATTTCAATGCTTTGTCGTCTGCGATGTAATGGCAATTTATAACTGAACGATACGCTTGATTTGCTATGAATTTTCGAAAGGAAAAGGATGAGATCAACATTTCAATGGCTTTCTAATCAACATCACCCGCAAGGCACACAGAATTGATTGTCAATGTGTTGATAATAATTTCACGTTTGACTAAGCTCGAGAACATGTAATATATATTTTGTGCGTTTCCTGGCATTAATATATTCGTGAAATTAATAAAGGAGGTTTGTTGACGATATAGATTCCACTAAAAATATTTTTGAGTATTTATTACTTTGTCTGAACTATAAACTGGAGTGTTGTGGAATATTTGCTGCTTTTTATGCGTTCTCTGATTAATTTGTGTGTAGGCTTCGTTGTGTCTCTATTTTCAATTGTATTTTTTCTTTATTAAATGTTAATATCATTTAGATTATTATACAAAATATCTACATGTTCACACATAATTTGTGTTTACTAATATAATATTTTGCTCTCTAATTCTCTACTGGAAAAGAACTATTGTTTTCTGCCTGATAGAGCTAAGAACTTGTCTTTCTGCTAGCAAAAATTCTATAAAAGACTACAAGTACTAGCCGCTTTACCCGTAATATAAAAATAATTGAAATTATTGCAATACATATATTATTTCGTAGAAGATTATCTTCTATACTTTGAGTGACTATCATTTGAGTATCTTTAGAACCCAACAGTATTTCAAAAGTATTTCTTAGACAGTGTTAATATTTAAAACTCTTTATAAAGCTATTTGTCGGTCGATACTTATTTAAAATTGAGTTATCAAACTTCTCATCGCATCTGAAAAGTTAAATTGAAAACGATTAAATACCAATCATTGGTGAACATTTTGGGCTCCTATAAAATTACTTCGGATCCGCGACTATCCATTACTGAAATAGCTTTTTCAAAAAAACGTCAAGGAGGTGAAGCTGAACCAATATATCAACCGTCCGTGCTTCGCGACCACGTCCGGGGTGACTGATGTCTCCCACTCATTTATAAATTGACCTCACTTTGGTTTCGACACAGTTAAAGATTGAACCTATAAACCCATATTTTTCTTCTGCGTAATATAGCTATTGGATATTTGCAAAAAATATGTAGATGACTTACCACAGTTATATTTAGTACGAGTATGTTGACTTGCTCTACTATTTATAACAAAAAGAAACATAGATTAGTGTTGATTTAGATTATTTGAGGATTTCTAGATTATTTTCAAAACATTTATTCATAGAGAGGAATTAAATATCCTTCTTGTCTAATGCTATACTTCAAAAATACGATTATAGTTAATTTTGATAAGAAATTCTTTCTAATATTCAGTTTTTCACATAAACTTATCATAATGTATCTTGTTTTGTAGATTTAGATAAATTTTTAGCGATTAAGGCTGCCTTAATAGGTAAAAATTTAACTAGATCCTAGCTTTAGATTACTACTTGCTACATAAGACGTATGTATATAGGATCATGTCATGATAAGAACAAGAATAGAAGCAAAACAAAAACCTTTATTACGCTATAAATATCAAAACCAATTTCTCCATTCTCCACACACGACCTTACATAAAATAAAATGCCGTTCATATACAACAGTACACCCACATAGCACACCAAGGACGTAAAAAAACACAAAAACCTCTATTAATACCATCGTACTTCGGGTACAGTCATCGCGTCTCTTACTAAAGATTAAAAACATAAATAGCTGTTTCACAGGTATGTACTCGTACTAACAAACTATACCTTATCAAGTAAGCGCCCAAGTAAAGAGCACAACGCTATATCGGGTCACGCGAACAAACGATTAAAATATGTTTAATTTTAAAACACGGATTTCGTAATTATTTGCTTAAAGCCTTTAAATATGTGAAGGAAAGAGTTATATGTATAAATGTATATTCTTATGAAAACATTTTGAATTAAAGCTAACGAGACAATACGCTAGAAGCTAGTGTTTGGATTTATTTGTCGCCTGGAGACCGTAAAGTATATTGTTGTCCGATTCTGTGCCTTTCATTAACGATATTTAAATTTAGTTAAAACAATGTGCCTGTTTACATCCGCTTAAGGCTTATCAGATTTATTAGTAAGAACAATAAAGAAAACGGCATAACAGTGAATATTTTTTCAAACAAACATTTTTAAGCAAGTATTTTGATATTACTAAATTTGTGTTCTTTGATATATTTTGTAAAAATCATGATACTTATTATTGTATATTATATTACGTTATATCTTAAACCTCCTCATGTCTCGAACATCATGCGATTGCTTGTTTAACATTTACCTACAAGCGTTTTACGAGATAGGTTAATTAAACATTACAAATAAGTCACGTGTATACCCACGGCCACAGACCAATACAAGGAAGATTTTCTCCTTTTGTTTATTTAATAGGTGCGGGTGCCGCTGTTACTATATATAATAAGTCATATTTGTGATAGGTACGATGTAAGCTGTCAGGATCTTGTAATAGTGACGAGGGATAATAGGCATCTATTATGTATATATCTATAGTATACTGTACCATAATTACAATGCGAACGAAATAACAACAATTTGTCGATAAGTCCTTCAAAATTTTGCAGATACTAGAGAGATACTAGTGTTTCATGTAAATTCTCTACCTGGGTGAAATATGAGGATTATATAGGGTCCCGTGCTCCTCCAACCGAAGAGTACTTAGGGTTCCCACTAAGAACTTCCACAACTTTGCTTGTAAGTGGTGCTCCTGCTGATCGACAAACAAGGCTCACTCTGGTAAACTGCATTTTGACTGCACGATTGGCCTAATGGTTTAAGCGGTCACCACGCCGCTCTCTACTGGTGCTGAGTGTTGTGGGTTCAAACTCCACGTGACAACACTTTGTGTGATCCATAAATTGCTATTCTGAGTCTGGGTGTTCTTTGTGTCCGTTTCTTGTATGTTTGTAAAGTCCACCACGACGCAGAATTTATTCCTAGTACGGCCGTTGTCTTTTAAAAGAAATAAGTAAAAAACAACAAAATAGCCCGATTAGCAGCAATAGGCTCACCACCTAGAGACACATGAGACATTGACTGACATTGAGACGTTGACTCTCACATGAGACTAAAATTCTGGTTAGAAATGGGTGTTATTTATACTTCGGGGAAACAGGCGTGATTTATATACATATTTTTTTTTATATTCATTAAAAAGTACTACATCTTTTATGAAAACTCTGTAATAAGTATTTGAAGTGATAACACTTCATATAATTAGTTATTTCAAAAGGCAAGTACCAGTGTAACACAGTTTCCTTTCCATTATGTTAAGTATGGTTCGTTATTTTTCGTTAATTTGTAATTATAGTGCTCTGATATTTTACTTCATTAGTTTAATTAATGAGTTTCAATTAAGGAAGTAAGATCTAAAAATATTTCGATTTGGCAGGATCGATAGGACAGTAGAAGGTAACATATAGATAGATAAAAGATAACGTTTTGCGAGTGAACAGAAATGAAACAAATGAAATGAACTCAAATTCTCTTTTAATGATTCAAAAATTTTGTTCCAAATGTTATGTTTAAAATGGATGTATCGCTCTAAACAGAAAAATCAGTATTCATATAATTTAATATGTAACGCAAACACAAATATTATTGAGTTTTTAAATTGTTTTCATGCACGAATGTTAATTCAACAGTATATAAAGTGTAAATAAATAATATTAATGCCTATCAGGATCTCAATAAACACAACTTATTAATTTTTCTCAAATCACAATTATGATCATTGCATATTATAGAATCTGTACTCACAAATTATTTTATTTATACTGTGAACAAATTTTTTTTACAGATTTAGTTTCAAACTGTTTTTGTAAAGAAAATTGATATTTCAGTTTGGTAATCTACTAAAGACGGACGTAAAAAATGCACTTTTACTTGAAGAAACTGTTTGTAGCATAACTACTACTAGCCCACATTGGCATCGAATCCCTAAAAAAAGGTAACTATTACGCCATCACTGTTATCATTAAAAATAGTTATTGTAAGTGTACACAAAATTACTAGACCAGTACCGTTGACCGATAATAATTCTTTTATCTTTAGCCAATCTTGTGAACAGTACCTAGTTCATGATGGACTTTAGAACGGACTATCATTAATCAACAAAAAATGTCATGTTCACATTTGAAGTTTCAACTACTTAGATTAAAAACGCCCAATTTCATTAACCCGTAAAATATTTATGCAGGTTAATAAACCTTTAAACGCGCATTATACTTAAATAAAATAAAAACAATCAGAGCACGTGGAAGTAATAAAGCCTTAAAATAATACCACGAAGGTAAATTGTATGTTAAATGTTTATTTTACTTATTATACTGTGTCATAAATAAACTAATGTACATAGATAAGCTAATTCTAATAAAAAAATAAGAATTAAAGAAGAAATATAGTTGAATTAAGATCGAATTGAGTGATATACTCGTAATGTCACATATTAGAGAAAATTTAAAAAGAACATACACGTAATTATTTTTACAATACAAGTAGCATTAAATTTACTTGAATGTTTTTTGTATTTAATTTTTTCATGGCTATGATACAATACAAAGTACATTACAAGTTTTCATAATAATATTTATTTTCACTTTAGCAACTGATAGATCAATAGAAAACTCTTTATTTGTGCGCCGTGTTCGAGGAATATGGTAGTCAATAGAGTTTCGAGAGAGCACATACATTGTCAGATATATTTATAATGTACAAAGGGCGGCCTAATTGCTGAAAGCAATCTCTTTTAGGCAACCTTAGGATGGATCAAAATGTTTCGGAGAGACAGTAATAGTTGACAGTGGGTTTCGACAAATTATTTACTAATAAATATAATTTGATAGCACTTTTTATTTTTAAAAAACACAGTTTTTAGCAAAGCGTTTTTAATTGTCTCAACTATATTTTTATTAATGCATTAAATTTATAATTGTGTACTGTAAAATACAGAATCAGTCTCTTAAAGTCTATTTAAAATAAAACCTTTCTAAATACTTGATAGTCTCCTAAAATCCTTTAGTTGCCGTTGAAATATTTTCTTTACAAGATTTCCGATGTTGTATATACAGCTAAGTAATATGGAAAGATTAGTCAAGCACACAACCTCTATAAAAAGTTCCCGTTTCGCGAACCCATTTAGTACGACTGGCCTATTTAGTGAAATTGTGGAAATATTCATATATTATTATTCTACGGTTTATTTTGTTAAAGTGGAAACATGAAAGTGGACTTTCCTTCGTCATTGACGTAGATTGTATACAAAGTTTCCGTTTGCCGAAACACATTTGTACAAGTTGTCCATTCGTGAAGGTCGTCGTCGGGAGGAAATTACTGAATAAATTCGATTGACTCCGGCACTCTAGGTGCGCGACCTATTGGCGCTTGATCGACGGTTCGCGTGACGCCTTGTACCGATCTTTCGAAATTATGAGGAAGTTTTTTATTTAATAAATGAAACTAGCACACGGCCGCTGCAGATATAACGTTCGTAAATGTTTATAGTTCATACACTGCAGTATAATTTACATATTTAATGTTATCATGAAGGTATAGTTTTGGATTAATAAAAACGACTTATAAAATATTTTTATTATACGTCATTGTATACGATATGCTAATTGTGGTTAAATAGCACTACGTTTCATATTCGTTTGACTTCAAAGAAAAGGGTTTTTATTTATTTTTCATTAACAAGGACTTAACGGAATCAGTATCGATATGTTCTTTTTAGTAATAGGTTTTTTTAATTAGAATAGACCTTTTCTATTAGACATTTTCTATGTATCAAAATAATAGTGACATTTAAAAAAAACAAACAGTAATGTAAACTTATATATTTAGTACATAAATAATCATTCGATTTTTATATTTGGTTAGATAAAAACATAAAGTTTTACCTATTAAGAAACGAGTATTATCTATAAGTTAGTTTAATTAAATAAAATTTAATATATTAAACACTAATAAACATATAATATATAAAACAATAAACATTAGTAAATTAATTAATTATTTAATTTCAATTTATGATAAGAACTGTTATGATTAAACATTTTTACATAATAATGAAATATGTATTTACAGTATAGTACACACTACAGTTATATATATATATAATATATATGTAATAAACATGACATGGATAAGTCTGTATCTATGTATTCTAGGTATAAACTTATCCATATCATGTTTATTTTATATTAAATATTTATGAAAAACGACTTGCAGAGAAAAGTCATTATGGTCACAAGTACAAACAACATACATACCAATCAATATCACTCAAGTATGTTTTTGAATAAAGGAAAAGTCAAGAAGTAGGTGTAAAATTATATTTAAACTTGAATAACTGCGACCAGTATGTAAATTCTGTCATTTAATATTTCGATATGAATGATTTTTGAAGTTCTAAAATAGGTATATAATAATATAAGTATTTTTTATTAGAACCTTGTATCTTTCCTGCCTCTCAAAAAAGTTTTATATTACTTATATTTATGTATTTGCTTTTGTTACTGTACTGTACACAGATTGTAATTAATGTCCTTTTGTAACTTTTGTAGCTTTGTTATGACCTTAATTAATAAATCACGAATTTTATCAAACATGTCTGTCTAAGTTATTATCGTACTTATAAGTCATATTCTTCTTCATGCAACGTCGCCATACCTATCCTACAACACTTTGCACAAGCCTATTATTAAAACAAGGTACCATTATTTGACTCTTTTGTAACGTCAAATAAAATCTTACATGCTGTTATAACATTTATTAGTCAATTGGTAGGGTCATGTCACTACCTATCGTAATTACACTATAGCTGCGTTACGGGGAACATTGTACTTCCGCCACTGTGACCGTAAAGGGTACATATACAAATGTTGGAGACCGATGCATATAAATTAAAAATAGAAACAAAAGTTACATGATTTTCTTTACTTACATATTCGGCTCTTGTACCTCCTCGTTGCTACTATAAAATCAATACAGGAATACTATAATTGCTGGTTATACTTGCCACTCAGACAACAAAGGGACTGCAAACCTGTAATTAAGCCAGTAACAAGTAAACGTTCTATCGAGTATTTATGTGAACGTATTACCTAATAAGGTCGAAAAGGAAAACTAATTTATTTGAAGATATGTTTTCATAGTAAAAATACACAAAAGCACATATAGTACACAAAAAATGCAATAGTGACTAATTTAACGCTATATGTTTTCACTCATACAGTTTTGAATTTAGTTAAGTTACTAACGTACACACACTCACACACGCTTACAATTACAATTAATACGAAATACTCATGACAAAAATAATAATTAAAAATATACATAGTTTGTTACGGAAGAACAAAAGAATTTTTAAATATTAAATTGGTACATACCTCTACGAGTACCTACGTACTTTGTTAGATCAATTTAAAGATTTAAAAAGGTATTTATTTGGATAAAGAATAACAAAATGAAATTGTTTCTCATACTATTGACCGATATGTATATGAAGATTTATGTTTGCAATGTTAGTTAGTAATAAACTAAAAATGGGTAAAATGTGACGTATGCTATGTCAGACATCAAGAAATAACAACGTGTGGACTGTTTAAAAATTGCTGCTGTTTTGAAAGAAGAAGGACCTACCTAGCTACCGTCTCGATATGAATGTGAAAGAATAAAATTATAAGAAAAAACACATTCATGTTTTTAGATATAAATTCTTCTATCTTCTTTAGGATACCTTTTTATATTGTTCAGCTACACTAAGCTGTTAATATAATGAAATATTTTTTCAAGGAAATAATTCAAGATTGAATGAAATTTAAAAATTACGTTGTATATTATATGAGTTCAAAAATTAATTCATAATGAATATTTTTTTACCTAAAGTACGTTTTATGAGAGTATAAAAAGTCATCTGTAAAGGTTATTACTTACTGTTCTGAAAGAGTTTTAATCGTGAGAAACTTAACTAAAAGTCAGTCAGTCTTTGGAGTCACTTTATATTTTATTCAATGTTTTTTTTTGTACCTCGGGTTGAATCTCAATTACTGGTTACTAAAAAAATGTGTCGCGCAGACTCAATTAGACGCTGTTGGCGTTACTTTACTTTTAAAAAATAAAACGGTCTTACGAAGGTTCACTTCTAATTAAAAGTGTTGAATGTTACATTTAAACGAACGGCTTGTCCTATGAAACACTTTATCCACTGATATTTTGTAACATTTCTAAACTCTGTGGTTTTAATATTAACATGTACTATAGATACAATAGTAACATACTACATCTAAATGAATTCAATCATTTCTTACTTTCAGATTATTACTTTTTAAATATTTTCATTGAAAGAATACTTAATCGATAAAATATTAGCGAGCTATGTTAGATTTTAAATTTAATAATATTCAACCAATGTCAGATTTTTAGTTTTGTTTTAACAATCAGCCCTTTTTTGTCGCATATCCAGGTAATCACTATGCTAACTATTTGTGATTATTTCAGAACAATGATTTAAACCTAAATATTGAGATATTAATTAATGATTAAAAAAAAAAATCTCGACATCAATATTTGTTATGACTGAAATTGATGAATTAAGAAAAACATTCAGCGTTAATGAAAATAGTTCTCATATCTCTCGGTTTACAAAATAAATGAGCTAACGTTAGGGAAGCGCTTGAACTCAGATTCGGATGTACATTTATCAAAAGGGTTACGGGAATCTTCGGAAAGAGGGTCCGAACGGCTATGTTCTAGTTTGTACTTAATCAGAACATACTAAACGTGTAGTGAACTGAATATTACATGCATATTAGCCACCAACTGATGTTCAACGAGAAAAATGAGACGTCACTATTAAAATATTTGGCCGTTTTAAGCTTGAATGGATATAATTGTTAATTAATAGAACTGGTTTATAAACTGGTTGAAGGCTTCCAAAGAGTAGTAATTTATACAATTGTATCTAAGTAATATGTAGAAATGTTTTAATAACTAAAAAGATTCATCCAAATTAATTGAGTTTTCTCAGTAACTCATACTTCAAATGCCGTAGCCGTTGGATAGCAATGTTTAGAAACATATAAATTTATTTAACCGGAGCGATACCACCACAATCACTCAGTTATTTGATTATAACTGAGTAATTTATTTATAACTGAGCTTTCATCTACTTTACCCTTTTTTGTTCGTGAATATTAGGAGCTGAAGGAAATTCCTCGAACCCCAACGTACGTCAAGTCACCTTCGGTTTGTAACAGTACACTCGTCTGCATCACCCTACATTAAATACTTGTATTAATGCATTGAACATTTTTAAATAAAAGTACATCAATACCTTGACTGATCCAGACTTTTTTAAACACTGGTCTCTATAAATTTACGTTCAGTTCACTTTGAACTGCCATGGTACACAGATATATACAAAGCCAAAATTTATAGAGAATCAATGGCCTATAAAAGGTTAGATAAAGGAATACTTACGAGTTCTATAAAACAGTTTCTTATCTTGTTCCCAAACGATATTACGCAAATTTTCCGGGCAAATACAAGAGGTAGGACAGGAATGTTGCAGTTTGGCAATGATAAGTTATAATAGTGCAATATTTTCATGAATATTACAATGACAGTTGAGCATTCTAGCAAAAATTGATATTGAATTTGAAATTATATATGTATATCCTACTAATATTATAAATGTGAAAGTTTGTGAGTATGGATGTTTGTTACTCTTTCTCGCAAAAACTACTGTGCAAATTTGGTGAAACTTTACAGTAATATAGGTCTTATATCGGAATAACATATAGGGTGCAATTTGTAATGAGTTACATGAACTCAATTTTGGCTGTAATATAACGATACATGTCAATTAAGTCGGCAAAAAAATCTGGTCTCTGAGAGTTATCTTGGTGCACGCTGCCTAAAAGTTATCTTGGTGCACGCTGCCTAAACCATTGGAGTTACACAAAGATGGTGTTATTTAAAATTATCTGTAACGTAACTTAATGTGGCAGAGCAAATTCCACACGAACGAAGTCGTGGGTAATAGCTAGTTTTATATAAAACCATTTAATGTACACACAAAACATAACTCATGGGGATTTTATATTTGCAAATGATATTCATTTCTGCAGGTAAATCTTTTATAGATATTCTTACACATCGGTCTTTGTAGCTAGAAAGCGCTCGCTCACTGGGAAGAAGTGTCGAAATAAACTAATTGAAATGTACAATTAATTTATTATCAATAATAAGAATGTAATTATTAAATTTGATCTTTGCTTTTCGAGTTACTGGATTAATTATCTGAACTATTATTAATTTTAGATTTCAAGTAATTAAAATTTGCAGGATGATGTACTTTTTTGAATAAATTTAAATATTGTTCGAAGTATTCTCGAAGTCTTATACTAGTATTACAATTACTTTTTTCATAAAGCTCGTAAAGCCTTATTCTGCATTTTTGTAAACTTGCTATGTCCCATTCACTGTCCCTTAACTGATAACTCCTTAGGAATTAAGTATCACCACAGTAAATTAAAAAATATCCTCAACCATGTGTGTCAAGACTTTATTTATCTTAACGATAACATAAAGATAAAGAGAAAATGGAAGAATGATAAAAAAAAAAGCCAGTTAATCACCGAAGTCCTGAAAATCGATAATCAAACAAACTCGCAACAAATTCAATCACTGTTTTTAAGTGAGTTACTGCTAAATTCATTCAGTATTTTCGTATTCTTGATCTACCTATTTTGCTTAATTGTCTAAGTCTAGTTTAAGTCTTGTATCGGTAACAATTTTATCAATCAGTTCTGGTGTGTTATAGAAACATTATTTGTCTATAAATAAATTTTAAATTATTTATTATTTATGTATTATTAAAAATACCGGCCGGTGTTCGTTTCGTAAACATCACAGTGACAGTTGTTCCACAAAATAATTGATAAATAATCGAAAAAACCGCAGTTTCACAACAAAGTTTGTGTAAATAAACAGTGATACGTGAGTTCAAGTGCCCGTGATAAAAAATCCTAAGCATTTCACTAAAGGGAGAGAGATTTAAAGTATATTTAAAGATTTAAAGTATAAACCGAAGCAAATATTTGAGGGTAGAATTATCTAAAATCATCCATAGACATAAAACATTACATGTCAACGGTCAAACGTCACTTGTCAAACGTCATCTGTCAAACGTCAAGTTACGTTTGATTGTTGCCAGTGTAAGAAAAAATAAATCTACCATTATAAATTACGTTCCGTTACACGATGGAAAGTCAATTTCAACTTCTATTTGATAAAATGAAATTAGAAATGGAAAACCAAAGACAACAGTTAACAGATACGATAATGGAAAAGATTGAGGAAAAATTAAAACCAATAGTGGAAGGAAACAAAATATTAAAAAGTAAAATTGAATACTTGGAAGAAAAGGTAGAACATCTAGAGAGAGATAGAAAACTAAACAATATAATAATACATGGATTGAAAGAGGGAGAGGAATCCATACTGGAACTACATAATAAAATACAGCAACTTTTTTCGGATGAAATGAATATTACTTTAGAAAGTCATGAAATAAACAGAACATATCGTATCGGGAAAGGAAATACAAACGGTAAACCAAGGCCCATTGTTCTTACACTAGTTAGTGGTTGGAAGAAAATCGAGATTATGAAAAACAAAAAGAAACTCAAGGAAATATATATAACTGAAGACTATTCCAAAGAAACTTTAGAAAAAAGGAAGGCCCTGCAACCTAAGTTAAGGGAAGAGAGAGAAAAGGGTAATTTCGCCTTCTTAAAATACGATAAACTAGTGGTAAAAGAAAACTCAAACACCAAAGAAAAAAGGAAGAGAGAAACATCAAATTCTCCACAAGAGAATCAACCAAGAAAACACCAAACAGTAACCACATCGACGAGTAGGAAAAATGCATTTGATAGGATGAGGATTCGATCAAACTCCTTCTCATCCAACCCTAGCACCAAAAAGCAATAACAATCAAACTCCGGACATCGGATCCATCAACAAATTAGAAAACAAAATAATCACGAAACAAAACCTCCCCCAAGCCGGCTGGTCCCCGTGGGGGTAGTAGACCACGACCCTCTAAAGTCAACAAATACCTCAGATATATACATAGCTACTTTTAACGCAAGATCATTAAGAAATACTGAGAAACGTCTAGAACTTGAATTAGCATTAAAAGATATAAAATGGGATATAATAGGCATAAGTGAAATGAGAAGACAAGGAGAAGGCATAAGTAATTATGGAGACTACATCTTGCACTACAAAGGTGAAACACAAGGACAATACGGGGTGGGATTTCTAATTAAAAAGAACCTTGTAGACAGAATAGAGGAGATAAATGGAATATCTGAGAGAATAACACTATTGAATATTACACTACCTCTACACAAAGAAGAAAAGTGGACAATCATACAAGCATATTCACCAACTGAGTCTAACAAAAAGGAAGATATAACCGGCATCGAAAAATTCTACAAGGATCTCTGTTTAGCAATGCAAAAGAGCAATAAGAATATTATAGTTATGGGTGACTTCAATGCGCAAATAGGAAGATGTAACAATAGTGGAGAAGAATATACCGTAGGAAAATATGGACAAGGTAAAAGGAGCAAAAATGGATCCAGACTAGTCACCTTCGCATTAGAAAATAAACTAAAAATTCTCAACAGTTTTTATAAGATGAGAAAAAATAAGAGATGGACATGGATTTCACCGAACGGACTCCACAAAAATGAAATTGATTTTATTATGTCAAATAATGCCAAAATGATTCAAGATATATCCATCATCCACAAACTAAATTTTAATTCAGACCATAAGATGGTGCGCGCAAAAATATCAGGAACATCAATAAAGACCAAGAGACCTGTTCATAAAGATAATTTTCCTATAACATGTATAGGTAATTCTACACAACTTATGAATAATTTGCAAAAAATAACAAATAAAGATACACAAAAAGCACTATCGATGCAAGAACAATACGATAAGCTTATAGACCTATTAAAATCCGAAACAAAGAAAATAAATACTGAAAGCAAAAAAAGAATTATTTCAGAGGATACATACCAACTATTACAAGAAAGAAAAAGAATATTACAAAAGAGAGAAAAGGAAAATAACCGGCACAAAATAGCAGAGCTAAGTAAAAAGATAAACCAACATATCAGGAAAGATAAGAAAAATAGAAGACAAAAAATACTAAGGAAGCATATTGAAAAAACTGGTGGGATTAAAAAAGCAATAAAAGAATTAAATACTAAAAAAGAATGGATGATAAAAATTAAAACAACGAACAACAACTATACTCATAACAGAAAACAAATACTAAAAATAGCAACAGATTACTACCAAAACCTTTATCAAAGCAAAAACAAAGAACTAAACATTTGTCGAACATATAATACCGATTCGGAAAGAATCCCAGATATTCTAACGGAAGAAACGATAAGAGCAATCGAAACACAAAAGAAGGACAAGACACCAGGTGCGGATCAAATAACAAATGAACTATTACAATCTGTTACACAAGTAATTGCTCCAATATTAACAGATATATTCAACAAAGTAATAGAATCTGAAAACGTTCCTAAAGACTGGACTAAATCCACAATTATTCTGTTACACAAAAAAGGAGATAAAGGAGATATAGCCAACTACAGACCCATCAGTTTAATGTCGAATTTATACAAAGTATTCTCAAAAATTATTCTAAACCGAATCACTTCTATACTGGATGAAAACCAACCCAAAGAACAGGCTGGTTTCCGCAGTAAATTTTCGACAATAGACCATATACATGTTGTAAGGCAAGTTGTAGAAAAATACAAGGAATACAACAAAATCTATTATCTGGGATTTGTAGATTACAATAAAGCTTTCGACTCCTTGGAACATAATTACATATGGGAAGCACTGCATTTGCAGGGAATACAGAACAAATACATACGAATACTCCGGAACATATATTCTAAATGCACGGCTCAAATCAAGCTGGAAACTACGGGAGATGAATTCGTTATGGAGAGAGGTGTCCGACAGGGTGACCCTATCTCTCCAAAGTTATTCTCAGCAGCGCTAGAGAATATATTCAGAAGTCTACAGTGGGAAGACGAAGGACTGAGCATAAACGGCGAAAAGTTAAATCATCTACGTTTTGCAGATGACCTAGTAATATTCTCAGAGAGCCCGAAAAAATTAGAACAAATGCTCCAACAACTATCAGATCAAAGCGAGAAAGCAGGACTCACAATGAACACATCCAAGACCAAAATTATGACTAATGCTTCGCAAACATATATAATCAAAATTAATTCGGAAGTTATAGAATATATAGAAGAGCATATCTATCTAGGACAACTTATAGCACCAAAAGATACAATGCACAAAGAAATAGAAAGAAGAATAGCCAATACGTGGAAGAGATATTGGTCTCTCAGCGAAGTCATGAAAAATAGGGATATACCAATCAAAGAGAAAAGGAAATTGTACAACATATGTATTCTACCATGCTTAACATATGGTTGCCAGACATGGGCATTGACTGATAGCCTTTTAAATAAAATTAAAGTTTGTCAAAATGGAATAGAAAGAAGCGTAATTGGCATCAAAAGAAAAGATAAAATAAGATTAACAGAAATAAAAAACAAAACTAAATTTAAAGACACGAATGAAATATCTAAGATCCTAAAATGGAGATGGACAGGACATATGTTGAGAGAGACAAAGGAGAAATGGACAAAAACAATAACCGAATGGTACCCCAGAGACGGGAAAAGGAAAAAAGGAAGACAAATGAAACGATGGGGCGATGACCTAAAGAAAATAGCCGGTCCAGAATGGACAAGAATTGCAAAAAACAGAGAAAAATGGAAGACTTTAGAGGAGGCCTATGTCGAAAGACAAGCTGATGATGGAAACCGATCGTCTTATGTTGTAGAAAACTTAAATATATAATATATCCAGATAACTAGTATACATGTAAAGTGATCAGAGAATGTTAAGTAAAACTATTTGTTTGTAAAGAGTAATCAGCAATAAAGGCTTATTTTATTTTATTTTATTTATTTATTATTAAAAAGTTTATTAAAAGAAAAAAATACATAAGAGTAATTCATGTACTCAAGTTTCTCACGGAAGCTTTAGACGTGGCTTAGTTTAGCTTTATAGTATCTGTAATGTTGTCTAGTTTTCCTATTTATTTATTATATTCATACTTTACAAGGAGATCACATAAAATAAAAAAACACCTAGTTATTTGACTTAATTTTAAAAGTAAGCTATCCTTATTTTCCTATAAACCGATTAATACAATTATTGCCTAAGCAAGCTCAAAGAGTTTAACTAAACGAGTAATCCGTAAACTTGGAGTGAAAATCACAAAAAACATTCTTATAGAAACAAAGAACGTTATATTAAAAATTAATCATCCAATCGAATTTTCAATTATATTCTAAGTATGTTAACAAAAAATGAGAGAGAACCTTTTTAAAATGCAAAAATACTTTCAAAGATGAGACGGTGATGAAGCGATACCTACATTCAGTTAGCCGCTCGGTAATTACGTTGAAGAGGGTAGACCATTTTACTGGGAAATTAAACGAAAACACTCCGCCCTCGTACTTGCTTCCGGAGCATTTGCTTGAAAAAATAAGTGTAGACATAAAACACTTACATTTCATTTTTTTTTACATTATCGGAACTAAGTACATATGTATTATTTTCTCATATAAATTTTGTTTCACTAATCTCTATAACTTGTCATGATTAGAACTAGGTTACTCGTACTTAAAGCAAAAGTTAAGTACACATTTTAAAACGCCTGCAGTCGTGTTGAGACTGATATGAACGTAACTTGATATAAGTGTGGCAGTTTACAACCATGTGAATGTGACTGTAAAATGGGAGTGGATTTCTGAGAAGTTTATATTTTAATATAATATTATGAGTCGCTACTTAAGTGGCTATGAAATGTAAATGAACTGTATATCCACTTCTTAATTTTAAGAATATATTTCGAAATATTCCCTATATTGTTGGCAGTTAAGATATGGTTTATTTTGTGACCTTTTTTTTAAAAAATTAACAGAATACTTACTTTGAAGTTAATCTCTTTTACTAATCACTCAAATATAAAAATGTGACAGTATAATAAAACACTGACTATTCTATAACCATTGTAACTATGTATATGTAGGTACGCATTATGTATATTTCTGAGTTTCTGAAAATATAGTTTTTGTAGCAGAGCGCTTCTAACCGTGGTTGTGTATTTGATGTATTTGTCTGGGGATAAACTGACATTGGTGTGAAAAGTATATTTATCTATATGGGTCTGGGTAATTCTGACAAAAATATATTAATAGTTAGTATTTACGTATGTACCTTTGTGGGTTCTCGATTAAGCATCCGTATTCTAAAACCTGTAAAACTAATTACGTTTATAATGATATTTGTATATATTTACAATATACTTCAAAAAATATTAACTGATTAAAAATCTTTCTTCTACATATATAAAATTGTAGATGGTTTATATATTTAGACTTATCAGCACGTCATCTTAATATGTTTTACTTAACACATCACCGCAGTTTGAGAATGAGATCCATTTCAGGATATTATGTAAAAGCAAAACTTCAGCGACCTTCTTCAGTACGTAGACCACGTACAATTGTCTTGTTTCTAATGTGTAAATGGTATGTTTTTTCAGATTTCATACGCTTATCTAACTTAGTTTGTCTATGTGCAAATAATAAAAAAATATATTTGAGCTAGGTTCTTTAACTTATAAATGCTATTTATAGCAGGCTATTTTAATATCAAACAAACTAACTTGAATTTAAGCGCTCGTAAGAGAAAGTACCTTCTTAATTAAAAGTGTAAACAAAATTATGATTAGACTGAAAAGCAAAGACCATAAAAATATCGACAGATATTTTAATGCTCTGAGCTGTTCAGCTATAATCAGTGAGCAAAAATAACGGACAAAGTAATCCGGTACAAAATTAATTAATTGAAATCACTTTTGCGTCTGGTAATTGCACAAGATTGCCTGAATTCTTCCATAATTCCTCTCTGTTATTAAAATAATGCTCTTTGAAAATAATATAGATATTTTGGGCCCAAAAATTAGTAAAGATACTTACTCTAATTTAATGAGAGAATTGTCATACTCCATCAGAAAATGACAATAGGCTATATGCACGTGTCTCCAAAATGTACAGCATGTATTTAATTGTAATCATTTCTGCTAAAAAAATAAAAGAATTAATTGAATTTTTATTATAATTTAATAGTAAAACTTCTTAGTTAAATAATGACTTTTTTTAAGTTTCTTCGCAAATTTCGAAAACGCGACGTTATCGGTAAAACAAAATGTGACGTAAATTTACTCTTGGACGTCTTTTGTCTACAAGTTATTTGTATGGTTACTCATGGTTACATTTTTTTTATTGTGTCTCGGTGGTTTCATATAAATTTCTCAATTTTCTTTGTTAAATTATGAAATTTACTTGCTTGAATATATGGTACAGGAAGTTAAGAATAAATAGACAAAGTTATATTACATGTTTTCATTTGTATATATTTTATTTGTATGTATGTTGAGAATATCTTTACAAACTATTCGTAAAGCAGGTTATATTTTCGTCGAGGTTTGTAACCAAAATAGTATGCAGTTAGCTAAGTAAAATTATTTTTGCACGTATTTATCACTTTTTAATATTCATACTTATGTTAAAATGATTTTCACAACAGTAGAAACAGCTCTTAGTATAGTCTTCGTCAAGTGCAGTATTTATGTTATTGTAGTACAGAAGAACGACACTATATTAACAGCAAGTTTTTCTTAACTTTCCCATGGTAATAAGTTGATTAGAAAAAAATAACTCAGAAACTTTATAAACCAAACACTTCGTTTTGGGCATGACGCTACGGTGGCCCAGTGAGTTGATTTGTAACGCCCAGTTTAAAGAACCCATCATTATAGTAGGAGGGAAACATGTATGTTGGTAGTAAGTGCCAGATTTTAACTAATTTGCACAGGAAGGAAGTACAGAACTTTTTAATTCGGGAGCGTATGTCTACTTTTCTAAAACGGTGACTTCCAAGGCCAGCACGAGTTATCCTATAGAGAAAAGGAGAAAGTGAGACTAGTTCGTTAGATCAAGAAGAGCTCGTCAGAACACTTTCCATAATAAAGACGATAAAGGATTGCCACAGAGGCGAGATCTCTTCATAATTATAAAGATATAAGGGACTCAGTGGCTTTAGGAGTGTTGATAATACGATGTACTCGCCACTGCAATCGATCTAGATCATCTACTGCAATTACAGCGGGGATCCATTGCGAAGATGAGAATAGTTCTTCACGTAGGAGTGAACCTGAGTCTTATAGAGAAGACAGATGCTCAGGCAAGAAGAACCGTCTCATTCTATTCAGTATACCCAGTTTCCACGAGGTTACATTAATGTCACTTTCAATGCACTATCGCAGGTTGAGATCCCGTTAAAACCTATATCCAGGATAATGAGTTTATCCTGCAGTGGCAGTTGACTGTTCTAAAAACTGGATAAGGAAAAAATGGAGACTTTTTGGTAGAGAGCACGTATACATGTGTTTTATTGGCATTGAGCTCGACCAGATTCTCATAATGCCATTGAGAAGTGCTGCCTAGAACCAGGTCGAGCACATCGACAAGCTCCTGTCGTTTTCCTTCAACGTCTGGTAACTTGGCTGTTGGCTGACCAAAATATCGTCGTTAAACTGTGCTATCTATGAACAGTAATATATTTTGCTTAGGGCTAACATATCATTGATATGCGACATCGTGCAAATCATGGACGAAAGGACGGCATCCGTAGGCACACCAGCGTTAACCTGCTAGAAATCGGAGGTCACATCATCATATAGCAAGCACACTTATGCAACGCTTGCGCAGAAATGCGGTAACCTAGTTGCAGAGTGTGGATGAGAAGCCGAATACCGACTTAACAGTTACTAACAACTACTATAACTAACAAACTACAATTTTTTATCTGCATTCCTAATGAAGCTGAGAATTAGTAACAATCAATAAACCTGTTTATACGTAGCGATACTAATAAAAATGCATGTATTCGATTTAGTGTACATTGTAATTATTTTGTAAACGGTATATCAATTTTAGTTAACTCAGTTAACTAATGACATTAATTGAATGTTTTTCCTTTGTGATGAAATTTGAAATAAAATCTATATTCTATTATCAATTTAAAATTTACATATATATGGGTGCATAGGGTTCCCATCAAGAACTCTATAAAGCCAACTATATCTGTAAGTGGTGAACCGATTCATCGACAGACGAGGCTTTGGCAAACAAGACATTTCGATAATCGTCAATTCGCTCACCATCTATTACAGTGGGACCAAAATACGGGGGAAAAGTGGGCGTTAAATATGCGTCTGCCTACCCGAGGTCAGCCACGGGAAACAGGCGTGATTTTATGTGTGTAGATATGTAAACTAAATATGCGTCTTTATCTTATTTGACTCATTTTGGTTACTTTTCATATTACAAGAGAAATAATGTAATTAACAACAGATATATTTACACCTTTAAATATTTGACGGAAAAATAGAATAGCTTTTAATTAAAACTGAGTTTACATTTCAACAAACACTTTAAGGTAGACAGAAGGCTTTAGTAGAATCAGGTGTTTCATTATAATATCATGTTTATGGAACCAGTGAAAGTTTTAAGCTTCTAGCGATATTGAATATTTTGTTCTAATACTAATATTATAAATACTAATTATCAACAATTTTTTTTATAAATAATGGCAGCTGTTATAGTTGCATCTACATGGTTAACGATCTACGTAGAAAGTTGCATTCTATGATTTTTTACACTCTTTAATAGAAAGAAGAATTCTTGTAAAGTTTTAAGTTCTTGTCAGTACTTGAAAAGGTACTTTTTAAAAAGTCATTAAAATATTTCAACTACTAAATTATAAGAATTAAAACATCACGTAAATGATGTTAAAAGGGGTCAACGGATTTAAATTTCTCATTAACTTACCGAACTGGTAGCTATAAGTTTGAGTTACTCAAAAGTTAGTTGAGAAGATTTAAGCACGTCTACACCTAATTCCAACTGGCTAAATTTAGTTGTGATCGGTAGGTAGGTAGGTTATATATTTATTATCTCCGGTTAATAATAGGAATTTTATGAAAATATTTAAAAATAACTTATAGTGGGGTACAAGTTATCAAAAATGTAGTTTCAGTTTGGCTGAAGAAAAGGAAATTTGGAATAACTTTATAGTGTATACTTGTGATGACTCGACGAAAGGAACGTAATTAAAGCTGATTTCATCGAATTCCCCTCTAAAGAGTCTAAAATCCAAAAAATTCAATGTTTGAAAATAAGTAATGAGAGCCGGTTTATATATGTATAACCAAAGTGAACTAAAAAAATCAAAAAGGTAATACTAACTGAACAAAGCTCGGAGTTTCCGAATACATTGGTCACAAGTAACAACAGTTCAACTAAACAAACAAATGTCCAGTACTGACTTAGTGGACTTTTTACGACACCCTTGGGAAGTTGTACAGTGGTTTATTCTCGGAGAATAAACCTCTCTGCAGGACGGTTTATTCAACATATATAATATAATAATTCATTGAAATAAAACCTTTGAGACAGAAAAAATGTCTATGGTTCCTAATAAAAAATATAATAAAGTAATTTAATATGGGGCTTTTTTCACTTAAACTGAGATATTGAGACTTAGCGTATTCGTGGTGAAGTTGAAGATATATACATACATACCTAAATGTTGAATTTAATAAGCTGCATATGAATCATATCCCACTAAACGTAAAGTAATATTATGCTTTTATATTTTACTATGAATTCGAAACTTTTCAATGACGATGTGATCTTCACAGGGCTCGACAGAGTTGAAGATCAAGCTACTTAGAAATAATTCTGACACTAAAAGTAATTAACAAAATTAAACTTGAAACTGATCAAATAAATAGGAACAGAAGGAAAGAAGAGTGACCTAATTTTTTTATAATTAAGGTTATTTACAATTACTTTCATAATTATGCTACGAAATAGACAAAGCTTCTACACCTAGAATTAGGTTTTCTTATGGTATTAGAGGCAAAGAAGCAGACGTTTCATCTTAAGTTGAGTAATCTACAAGTGAGAATCCGGTAAACTCCTATAAATAATGGAAAATTTTCAAATTTAGTTCAGCAAACGTAAGTATAGTTAACAGAATTTGTACAAAAAATGCAATCTAAACACTGCTTACAAGCTTTTTACAACGTGTAATTACTCGTAATGTTTGCGATATACTGGCTTAGAGATATTTCTAGTATTAATTCAATTTAGACTAATATTTTTATTTTAAGTACAAAGGTTTTGTTGTGTCTGTTTTATGATATTAGTGCACTAAATAAAGTATGATTAAAAACGCATTAGTTTTAGTTGTTTTTCGTTATTCAGTACAGTTTCAAATAAAATGTCTGAAAATAAATTAATCACGTTAATAGTTCAGCATTCTCTTAGGTAGTAACCTAGCACACCATCTCTGGCTTAATAATAAGGATCATTACTCACTAGACTAATGGATCATTCAGTCTAATTTGATTCTAGGTTTTATTATTTACGAATCGATGAGCTTAACATATGTACACTATGGAAAGATTATTGTCGTATTTTATATCCTAACTCTCGTAGCTTAAACACTCAGAATATAGGAAGCCAACGTTATAAATTAAAAGAAGGCCATTTGAAGCCGCCCAACACTTTATGAAACTGGGTACGTTCATTTAAAAAGTTCATTATAACTTCACGGGCTGGCTCCAACGGAACCCTTGTGACTTTGTTCTGCGTCCTTTTGTAAACTATATTAGAAAAAGTCATTTTTGTTTTAACTATTTACACGGTCCTGAATATTAAATTTTAATTTAAAATAAATTAATTATGTGTTCATTAAATATTTATTTACAAATAAGATACAAAATAAATGACTACAGCAATTTAGTGATGGATTTAATACACATATATAAATAACGTCCAGTACTGAATTATGTATTGCTTAAATGATATTTCCATAAGGAATGTCTCTATACTCGTCGTTTACATTACCCCATGGTAAGTAAGAAAAAAAAGAGTTTCTCATTTATCATAAAAGGAATAATCACCATCATAACGTATTAACTTATTTTAAAAGTTAAAAAACAATCATTTAGTTCCGAAAGGTACAAAATAAAGATAGTACAGTTATTTAAAACGTAAAAAGGGGTCAGCCTGAGAATGAGAGACAAAAGGTTGTAAACTAGTCTAGTGTAATTAGTAATGTAAGTGTAACGAGTACATTCATTTTAGTGTTTTCAAATTGTCTCAAAAGACTCATAAAATTTGGTGTTTGCGCTGTAAGCTATTCAAGGTCAAAAGTCACAAAAATCAATTTTTGGCGATTAACTCAGTGTCTATAGTTATAACTACGTTAACGTTTATTATTAACATTCATTAAATTGTAGAGCATACAATTTACCAAAAGTTTTACCGGAATATTTTTCTAATTCTTGAGATGAGGGCAGAATGCCCGCAGCGCTCCGCCTTACTCCTTGAAATATAAAAGATCAACCACGAATCTCAGTGAAAACAACAGTTAATTAATTAATTTAATGACTTTATGCCTTGTAGATAGTTATTAAATTAATGAAATATTATCAACATTTACATTCTTCTTTTTATTATCGTGTCGATGGTAACACTATAAGTGTAACGGTTTTCACCTAATACTCTGCGACGGGCATATCTCTTTTTCTGCCAAGGGGGTGAAAGTTGAGACAGGGAACCTTTTACACCACATATTTTCTTTGGTCTTGGGAGCATTGTTATTGTTCGCGGGGATGATGTTGAGAAAATTGTTTCAACTTTTCAGCCTTCTTTTATCTCATCTTGGCCATATAATGGTTGTCTAGAGTCAGCTTTCAGCTTCTTATTCTGACTCTACACACTGCTGGAGGCGCGATGCCCACTAGTGGATATGGTATCTCTACTGGTGTTGGCTTCAGACATCCAGTTATATTTTGGCTGATTTCGTTCAGAGCAACATTCACTTTTTTGGCATGAGTCCATCACTGCCGAACCGGTCGGCGGTAGTATTCACTCCCAGAGAAACACAATATACAATAACAAATGGTACATAACACTCTATTTCTTCACATTGCGACTTCCATCCTGCATATCACAGGGTTAGCATTGTGTATCTCTGTTGTTAAATAATTTGTATTCGTTATTGGTGATTTATTTTATATCAATCTTATTTGTATTAGTATTTTTATTTTTATTTACATATTATTTGTTACATATCTAATGCATTTACTAATTTTTTTACATATGAATATCTAATGTTTTATTTAGTAATAATCATCCACATGGCGTTCCCTGTCTAGTTGTCCGAACGACCACCGACAAATGCAGCGATCCATAAGCATATAAATCGTATTTATTACCGTGTTCAAAAATATATTGTTGTGTATAGAACCCCAGGGATGGGATTGGGTGCTGTAAAATTAATTTCTGGAACCAATAGCAACAATATTACCGTTGCTGAAGAATTACTCAATACACTTTTTTGTGATTGTAGAAATAGATGTGCTGTACGTAGCAGATGTAGAAAATCAGGGTTGCAATGTGCTTTAGCTTGTGGTCAGTATAAAAGACAAGTTAACCTTCCAGCTCTAGCTAGTCATCACACAATGACTCTGAGGAAGAGTGTGTATTTGGCTCGATAATGATGCAGAATTTTTGCCGAACCCAGCATTAACGATAATTAAGGAAAAGAAAATAATTAATACTTTCGTTATTAAGATAATAAAGGACTTACATAAGATTTCAATAGGTAAATATTATTGTATAAAACTTTTTGATTAATGCAGATAAAAGTTTTTAATTATAATTAAGTAATAAATGTTGCATTTTTTTTGTTGGTTATATTATTTCATTAATGCTTCAGCTTCCATAAAGATACCTACTATTCACTGAGATTCTACCTGACCTACTATTCGCGGTATATGAAAAATTTTCTTCAGCAAATCTGTCACAAATTTTACGTTCTACAATTTCATTAACTGAAACCCGAACCGAAACCGAAACAGAGATAACCGAAAAACTAATTTTTCTGACCTTTCACACTGAACAGCGTACGGTACATACACGAAATTTTATGAGGCTTTTGTGATTTCTTTAGAACACCAAATGAATATGTATACGAGTTAACAGTTTATTATTTCTCATTTCAAGGTAACACCCTTACTATGACCTGAATAAAAAACAAAAAATATCTACATAGATGCCATAGTCCACTCCACGACTGGTATTACTTCCAACCATTACTTTAAGCTTCTGTATAGCTTAAAATAATAAGGTAACAGAATTCGTTTATATATAGTTATAAAAACTGGTGCGCTTAAGACATGTACAATCATGAGAGAACACCGCATTATGTTTACTTGTGTGCAAAACCACCAGTGATGGATCTTGAAGGGTCACAATGTCGGGCTTCTGCGACGACCACAGCGAGTGCTGGTCATCAAGATTATAAGGGAGTTCCGCTCGATCTCCTGTGAGGTGGCTCCTGGCTGCAATTCCGCAAAAGGACCTAGAGGCGAGAATCCTTGCAGCTCTTTAACAATGGCACAAGAAAGTGCGGGAGTTGGGTTGAAGTCCTCGAGAAATTGAAGGCCAGAAATCTCAACTCCACCAGATCGTCGTGAAGGAGTGTAAGAAACCATTTGAGCCCAAGCACTGGGCACACCATTATTATGGTGTCAAAACACGGATTTTACCATCATAATAATGAATTGAGTATAATGGTATGAACTCATAAAACTCGAAGCTCGAGAAGTATACCGGGACCCTCTCATACCGGCTGACGCAGTTGCTCACTAGAATAGACTGCTGTGAAGATTACCTGCGTCTGATCCGCAAGAAACCAATGCTTCAGTACCATCACTATGATGACCGAGCCGTAGACACGGCACTCCACAAACCAATCAAATTAAATATACATTTCCACATAGAAGAAAAAATGTATATACATATTATGAAATTAGATAAGTACATTTCCTACTACTTGCTTACTACGCATGGATGAGCCCTAATTTACCTTACTTATCAGGATTTTGATCAATCTCTTAGTAACGACATAGATAGCAGAAGTATATTGTTTCGGATATAACAATAAAAATATTTATACCTAAATTTTCAGATATTTTCATAAAATATTTTTGTTCAGTATTAATTTGAATCTTAACATTACACTTATTGATAATTTAATTTACCTTACGTTTCAATTACGGAATGCACATACAGATATTATATATATTATAACGGATAGTATGTGATGTTTCTCACACTAGGCGCCTTTTATTTTACTTGTGGGGAATTTAAATATGATTCGATGCAAACTGCAAAAGTGCTGATATCAACTAATATTTTTATGATTGATCCAATCTTCATCTTATCGAAGTTAAAGTCACCGAGTGACAAACGCGGAAACAATTTCACTCTGCAAAAGTTCTTAGTGAAGTCTCAAACGAAACGCTGAATACAACATTTGTTATTATTCATATGAACATAAAGGAGAATTCGATATGCGCAAAACGTCTGTGGGGTCCCACTCATCTTTATTTGTTTTAGATTACTTTGGGTCTTGCTGAAGTTGAGGGAGTACGGGCCGTGAGCACACAACTAGATTTATATAAGGGATTTACGAATAAAAACTTACACAGCCATGCTCAAAAATATAATCACTAAGTTTTTCAATTTGAATTTTCTACTTGGAATAAGTTTTTATGTATTTTAAGACGTCTAGAGAATTTTCTCAAATATAAAAGAAAATAACATCTTTAAAGTACTGAAATATACAGATTTGAAAAAAAAAATGTTATATGTTTTATAACAACAATATTAGTTGTACAAGTTTTTATTACATTTTCTCTTTACTTGGTTAATACGAGTTTATTTAAGGTCATTTATATTTGTCCATTATGTTTTCTATCTAAAATTAGGTTGTGTTTGAAAATGAAACAAAAAATAAATTGAAAAAGTTCGATAAGTGTATGTACCTAGTACTTATAATAGTTTCTTAATTTCATCAAGAGTGCTATCACATCATATCATTGTTCATGTCTTTAGCTCTATATGTAAAACAATTCAAATATTCGTACTTGCACGTTTTTAGGAAGGATATTAAGACATTCATCACTATTACTATTACAGGTTAATAATTATTAATTGTAAACTATTAAAAAAAGAACTTTCTAAGGTTTATTATTACTATCCCCATAGTTGTTAAGTAACTATCTTTATTAAGAGATATGCAAAATGATGGAT
Organism: Hypercompe scribonia; assembly: GCA_949316085.1. Classification (NCBI taxonomy): domain Eukaryota; kingdom Metazoa; phylum Arthropoda; class Insecta; order Lepidoptera; family Erebidae; genus Hypercompe; species Hypercompe scribonia. Next base: position 9,611,478 of record OX438967.1, on the reverse strand, counting down.
CTGAACTGCAAATTTACATATTATCTGACTTACGCCCAACAATGTAAACTAACTGATTCTAATTAATCAAGTCACTTTAATGAAGCAAATCCTTTTGTTCTAAACTTGAAATTAATGAAAGTTTAAAATGTTACGCATAATTTATGAGAATAATTTATTTATTTTAAATTAATACGGGTTGTACTATAGTAAAATATTTTAAGAATGCTAATTAAAATAATTTGGTTTTAGTACTAAGTAGTTACCTTTCGATTAAATTTTAAACATCTACGTGAATATCTCTTAGTAAAACACTTTTTTTTAGACTAGTTTTCACATTTGGAAAAGGCTTATAATTTAATAAATGTTATAAATTTATATATTTATAAAACAAATAAGCAATTTATTATCCATATATTGATATTTTCGTTGTTATTAATAAACAGTTTTTTCATGTTGATAATTCATTCTAAATGTAACCTGCACTTTTATGTGCTAGGCATAAATATTAAGCACAAAATAAATTAGTCAATTAAATCAACGAATATATGTGTAGGCACATTTTAAACTATGACGATTTACGAAAACAAACGTCAAAAAACCAACAGAACAGAATTTTAAGATTATCCGATGGCATACTTAAGTCCGTCCGTATGCTATACAGGAACACCACAGCCTTTTTAAATATATATTCGCATCCCCTTTCCGGATGGCTCGTAAAATCCGAGTGCGGATTGTTGCGCTTAAACTACCCTTCACTGAAATATGTAGGTACGTTGAATTGCCAATGCTAGAATATTTGGCAACAAATGTGAAAATATGTCAGATCGTTCTTGACCTCTACCACTTTATTTGTTATGACCTAAGTTCGCTATTTCATCGATCTCTTTTTGAGAAAATTCATTTCATAGTACAGTCCAGTTACTTTGCAATAAATGCAGGATATTTTAGTATTGAATAATTTTTATTATTTTGAATTAAAACTTAAGTAAAATCTAATCTTAGGTAAATTAAGTAAAACACACTCAATCTCAGTCAACCTATCGCCGTCCACTGCTGCATGAAGGTCTTTTTTTTTTTTTTTTTTTTTTTAACGTGTGGAAACCCCCTCGGGCCGTCACCCCACCGGGGTTTACGGCGGGGTGGTGTGTCGGAATCGGACCGACTAAAACCACACGGTGTGCCACTCTGCGCCTGACATAGGAGGGACCGGGAACAGCTGTTATTACGACATCCAGATCCCTCCTAGCGCCTGCCCGCTACCTCGGGCACCATCTGCGGATAAACTCTCTATTTTAGGCGACTTACGGCACACGCGGACGTCGCCTCCTCGCGGCTGGCCATTGTAGCGGATGGAGGGGAAAACCCATACCGTCCACCCGCGGCCACACTCAAGGCGGCATGAGGCGCTGGTATGCTCGCCTCCGCCGCCCGGCTCGCCGGCGGCGAATTGGGTCCGAGTGGATATCGTCCTCCCGGGCCTTCTCCGCCGCCTCCTTCCGCGAAATTACGTCTTCGCAGAAGGTTGCGACCGCGGTAAAACAACTGTCGCTACCGGCCATGGAGCGTATGACGGCCGGTAGCGAGAGGTCTCCTCCAATAACTGCAGTGAGGACCCCACGCTGCGCCGCCCAGGCGGAACAAACCGCCAGCGTGTGCTGAGCCGAGTCCTCACTGCAGTCGCAGTGGTGACAGGCGGGACTCAATTCCCTCCTGGCGACCGAGTGCAGATACTTCCCGAAGCAACCGTGCCCGGAAAGGACCTGCGTCAGTCGGAAGGAAAGGGTCCCGTGCTGCCGCCCCGCCCACTCGGCGATGACCGGCTGGAGAGCTTCCACAGCGGCAAAGCCAGCACGTGGAGCCTCCAGCCGGGACGACCAACGAGCCATCGTGGTTCGACGAGCGGCCTCTCGCCACTCGCGTATCTCTTCGGGCGGGGGCCGTATGCCGCTGCCCGCCCGGAAGTCAGCCGTCCGCCGATAAACTTCAGCGAGCACTTCCGCCTCCAAATCCCACGGGGGAGTTCCGGCCAAAGCGCACGCCGCCTCCGTCGATACGGTGCGGTAACCGCGTATGGCTCTAACCGCCAATATCCTCTGAGGGCGCCAGAGGCGAGCCCTATTCTGGGCGGCCAGAGCCGCCGCCCACACCGGCGCACCATACAGCGCCATTGACCGGACAACCCCCGTGTATAGCCGTCCCGTCGCGACGCTAGCTCCACCCAAATTCGGCAAAAGTCGCCCGAGGGCAGAGGCAGCGCCGACCAACTTTGGAGAAAGCTGTCGGAAGTGCTCGTCGAAGAGCCACCTCCCGTCAAGGATCAGGCCCAGGTACTTCATCTGGGCCTGAACCGGTACGAGGACCGAATTGACTACGATAGAGGCGCCGGGTGGTGGACCACGACGGGGCCCATGGAACAAAAGGGCCTCCGTCTTATCTAGGGCCACCCGTAAACCCAGCGCCTCAATACGCCCGACCACCAAAGAGACTCCCGTGGTGCCCAAGCGCGCCGCCTCTTGAAAGTTCACTCCCCGGGCTGTGACCAATGTGTCATCTGCGTAACAAATTACGCCCAACCCGGGGGGAAGACGACCTCGGAGGGCCCAGTCGTATCCCATGTTCCACAGGAGTGGTCCGAGGACAGACCCCTGCGGAACACCGCACGTCATGGGCCGCCGCCTCAGAACACCGTCACGGTCCTCGTACATGACGGTACGCTCCTCAAGGTAGTCTGCCACAAGCCGCCTCAGGTACTCTGGCACCCCGTGGTAGTGGAGGGCTTCCCTGATGCAGCTAAATGGCAGACTATTAAAAGCGTTGGCGATGTCTAACGACACCGCCAACAGCACGCCGCCACAGCTCACCGCCTCTTCGGTAACGGCCCTCAGGCGCAGCACAGCATCGACCGTCGAACGCCCCGCCCGAAAACCAAATTGGGCGTCCGACAGATCGGGGCCCACCTCGCAGAGGTGCCGGACGATGCGGGTAGAGAGTATCCTCTCAAACAGTTTACCCGCCTCGTCCAGCAACACGATGGGCCTATAGGCCGCTACCGATTCGGCTGGCCGTCCCGGCTTCCTCAATAGGACCAGCTTCCCGCTTTTCCAGCACTCAGGAAAGCGTCCGGACGCCAAGCTAGCGTCCAGGACCTCCCTGAGGCGGTCCGACATGTGTTCGAGGGCTCGGGCTAGCACTCGGGCAGGTATCCCGTCCGGCCCGGGGGCGGTGTTCTTAGAGCGTATCCGTACAACCGCCCCTACCTCCGATTCCCTGACGGGCGGAACATTGTCTTCGTTCACCCCGTCGTCTTCGACCATGAAGGCCATCGACGGGGGCGTGTGCTCCGCCCGCTGCGGGAAAAGGCCCTCGACCACTTCCCGCAGGAAGCTGGGCTGGAGTGTCTCTGTAAGGGGGGGGCCCGACGTGCGGAGCTTTTGCCGCGCCGCACGATAGGGGCGACCCCAGGGGTCACGATCGAGACCCTCCAGCATTTGCTTTCTCTTAATTTCTTTGGCGCGGCTGATGGCCAGCTTCAGAGTTTTCCGCGCCTCTCGGTACTCCTCATGAAGCTGGTTCTCCCCGCCTTCTTCGCGGTGTCGCCGCCGACTACGGGTGTAGGACCTCCGGGCACGAGTACAGGCCGCACGGAGGTCCGCCAACTCCTGGGGCTGCATGAAGGTCTGCTCCAAGGAACGCCAACCATCCCGGTCTTAGGCGATTTGCATCCATCCGTTGCCAGCCACTTTCTTCAAGTCATCGTCTACACTACGTTTGCCCAATCGTGATATCCACTCTAGTATACTTTGGCTCCAGCGAACATCGGTTCGTCTGCAGACATGGCTGGCCTACTTCTACTTCAGCATACTGATTCTGCGTGCGATGTCAGTTACTCTAATTCTCTGTCGAATAACCTCGTTTCGAATTTTATTAACCAAAGAAATGGCCAGTATCACACGCTCCATCGCAGGCTGAGCTACTTTAAACTTATGGACCAGTCCAATGGTGAGTGTCCACATCTCGGCTCCGTATGTCATTACAGGTAGAACGCACTGGTCAAATACTTTGATCTTTAATGATGGTAAGGGCGGTGACTCGAAGATGTGACGAAACTTTCTGAACGCCGCCCAGCCCAGACGAATCCTCCTATCGGCCTCCCGATCGAAGTTGTGCCGGCCTAGTTTCATAGTTTGCCCAAGGTAGATATATTCTTGCACAACCCCAATAGCAGTGCCATTTCCGGTTACGGGACTCGGGGATATATGTCTATTAGGAATTATTTTCCTTTTTTCGATGTTCATCCTTAGTCCCACTCGTTTTGAAGAATCATCCAGACTCTTAAGCATTTCTTCCAGATCATGCAGAGATTCTATCAGGATGACTATGTCGTTTGCAAACCGTAGATGTGAGAGGTATCAGCCATTGATATTGATTCCCCGTCCGTTCCAATCGAGCGTTTTGAAGACGTTTTCCAATGCATTGGTTTCGGAGATATAACATCTTCCTGTCTTACTTAAATTGTACACGACTTTTTGCTATATCCAAAATAATTATTAAATTATTTTTTTTGGCAACTCCTGAATTCTCTTTAAATGTAACTTAAGTTTTACCAACCAATTTTAACATATATTCTATATATACACGCATACATTTTTCTATATTAAATTAACATAAATTTTGGGGATAGCTCAGTAAAATGTTACTGACACCACAGTAAAAGTTTTAATTTGAGTTGATACAAGTCGCTTACCGCTCCCGTTTTTTGTTTGTGACTAATTAATGGACAGTGCTTTAGGTTTAGTTAAAATGATAAAATATTAAACATATTCTGTGGTAAAACTAGTTGACTGCGTGGTTGGCCTAGCGGTTTAAGTGCTTAGGAGGGATCTGGATGTCGTAATAGCAGCGGTTCCCGGATCCCTCCTATCTCAGGCGCAGAGTGGCACACCGTGTGGTTTTAGTCCGTCCAATTCCGACACACCACCCCGCCGTAAACCCCGGTGGGGTGACGGCCCGAGGGGGTTTCCACACGTTAAAAAAAAAAAGAAAAAAAAAGCGGTTTAAGTGCTGTGGGTTCAAACCCCCCAATCCCCAAACGGGACAACACTTTATGTGATCCAGAAATAGTTGTTCTGAGTCTGGGTGTTCTTGGTGGTCGTTTCTTGTATGTTTGTAAAATCCCCCACGACAGGATTTATTCCTGGTGCGGGCGTTGTCTTTAAAATAAAAAATACTTTGTGCTTTCTGCCATCAAACGATAATTATAAACAGTATGTTTGAAATATATGAGTAATGTAATCAAGCAGAACGTAAGTATATTGACATAATAATATAAAGTAAATTAGCATTTAGTGCACTTTGTTTTTACTTTATCGTTGTCCTTAGTTTAAGAAGTTTTTTCACGTTAAGAAAACATATTTTTAAAAAATGACAATATTATTTTAGAAACAGTGTTTTAAGATGAATAGCTGATGGAAAAGGACTATAATAACTTTGTGTTTGATGAATATAGTAGGAACAGACGGATAGATGGACATGACGAAATTATAAGGATTTCGTTTTTGCCACTTTGACTATGGAACCTGAAAGATACAATGAATGACGCCAGCTTTTGGTTTAATATATTTTTTTATTAAAATACCACAAAGGATAAATATCTGAAATATCTTTAGTATTGAAAATTGTCATTTTTGAAAATCACATTGAAAAATGAACATGTAAAGAACAGACGGACATGAAATAGAAATGGTCTCTAATATTTAAATTTATGTAAACATTTTGAATAGAAACACAAAATCATATTTTTTGGAGTTTAAAAAGTATTACGACGTATTATTTTACGACGTTTTTTAACACAGTGTACTCGACTACAACTAAGGCGACGTTCGCGTGTGCCGTACGTCGCCTAAATAGAGAGTTTATCCGCAGAAGGTGCCCGTGCTAGCGGGTAGGCGCTAGGAGGGATCTGGATATTGTAATAACAGCTGTTCCCGGATCCCTCTTATGTCAGGCGCAGAGTGGCACACCGTGTGGTTTTAGTCGGTCCGATTCCGGCACACCACCTCGCCGTAAGCCCCGGTGGGGTGACGGCCCGAGGGGGATTCCACACGTTAAACAAAACAAAAATTAACCACGGGTTTTAAATTATCTTATAGTTCTTACTCCTATTTTTACAATATTAGTAAAACCACTAATAGTTTTGTTCATAATAAATATGTGTGTATTAATTAACTTATAATAACTATTCAATTTTGTATATTCTCAACAAGAGTGATACAAGTTCTTCACAGAGTACTGATGGTGAGAAATTTGTTTTAACACTGAAAGCACAAGTACACATATCAATCTGTTGTCAGCGATACATTTATTCCTAAAACTGAATATCAACATCAAACACGTAAGCTCTCATTCATACACTTAATATCATCTCTAGTTAAAAGATTTGAAGTCAAAGTAATATTGATAAAAAGCAACATGAGCGAAATGAATGAAATAACAGTATATTAATGTAGAAAGACTCGCTCTCATTTTTGCTATCTCATGCCGTTATTGTTAAATTATTTTTAAAGTAGACGTTGTCATAAGGGTGGTTATTATAATATTCGTTGAATACTTATTATGTTGTGGATATTGTGAGATTTAGAAAATTGTTCTTATAAAGTAGCTAACGAACTGAGGCAAACTACTTTCTTACTAAAGCCCGTAATATCGTGTTAACCTGGAAAAATGTAATAATCTCATGTTGTTGTAAATGAACCTATATTGTCAAGTACACTTTTTAGTAATACATTATTTTATAATATTTAGAACTCTCATCACAATTAAACGTAACTGGTGTCTTTTCGAATAGGAATAACAGATAACATAATAGGAGATAAATAGTCTTATATTTTATGGTTGTACAGGGCGGGCTAAGAATTCGTTAACATTTGAGTAGATTTAAATGTTAACGAATTCTCGTGCAAACAAATGCCGCACAGGGCACGAGGTGGAGTTTGATCATTAGCTCGTTTCTCGGCAATTTTGTCGCAATGGATCGCTTTACAGGGCCACAGCGCGCTTACTGTGTGAAATAAGTTTATTGAAAGAAAAGTCCGCTTATTATTATGATGCGCTAATTTCGCGTTAAATATGATTTACGTGACTTAAACCAGTGTCTGAGTGCTGCTTTAATAAAGAAATGGATGAAGAAGTTTGAAGAGATGGGATCTACACTAAATGCGTAGCAAACTGGTGGCCTAAGGATTTCTCAGACCGAAAAGAAAGTGCAGCTAGTTTCCGCTTCTGTCAGCTGCATTAGGGTTATCCGGCACATCATTACGCTGTATTTTGAAATTATATTTGAAATTATATCCATATTAGATTCAGATAGTGTAGGAACTAAAGCCTAACGATTTAAATTTGAGCAAGTCATATGCGGAAACAATGTTAAAACGATCCTGTTATTTTGACAACATCTTATTTTCTGACGAAGCCCATTTTTACCTCAACGGACATATAAACAAACAGAACTGCATGCATTGGAGCAGTGAAAACCCCAAAGCTAAACACGATAGGTCACTTCATTCTCCCTAGGTAACTGTATGAGCTGCAATTTCGGCAAAAGAAACCATTGGAACCTAATTTTCCAAGGTTCTCTCTCACTACTGTTAATTCTGCTGAACATGCGAAAAAGTTACGGTAGTTCTTGGGATCGATACCATTGGAATTTGCTGGCTACATCATACCACATAATTTTAACAACATGTAGCCACTTGTCACACATCTAATTATGAGGTTATTTAAAGAGCCGCGTCTACATCAATAAACCAAATACACCACGTCAACTAAAAGGAAAAATCAACGAAGAAATGTCTCTTTACCGACGAGTATTTGAAAGTTTCGGTGCACGCTTGGAAGAGTGCAAACGTCGAAACGGTGATCATTAAGACAACATAATTCTTAAAAAAATCATTTGCATCTAATTAACTTCCTTGTAAATAAACAATTGTTATAATATATCAAATGGTTTTTTTATACAATTTTTTCAAATGTTAACTAATTCGTGGCCCACCCTGTACTGCACGTTATAATTACCATACTAGCTATAGCTTTCGATCTAATATTTTATGTACTATTTTTTTAAACTAAAAAGTTTTAAATGCTATAACTCATATTTTTTGACGCTTTGCAATTATGGTCCCTAAGTAAAAACTTTTCAGAGCTAGTTTTATCACTTTAAGAAATGCCATTTGAAAGTGAACATCGTGCGGCTGTAAGCTTCGTCTGAAACATCTTCACTAATAAAATCTTAGATGAATCATAAAATAATAATTGCAAAACAGAATACTCGAATAATAACTTTCTTATTCATGCCAATGCTAGTTTAAAATTCGGTTTTCGTTTTAAAGAGAAAAAATAAGATTTAATACTTTGAAAAAGTTTTGTAGGTAGGTGACTAAAAGTATATATTTATTATAGAAATAAGTCTAATTTTTTTTAAATTTAAGATAGCTACTTTTCGTTTAGAAGTACATCAGATTTGTATTCTACATTATTTAAAACTACAAATCTAATTTGTGGACAACTTATGTGTGGATCTTACTTATATAATAAGTACAACCTACCAGTTATGCACTACACAACAAAATGCCGCAACTGGGTCGTACTGAAGCTGCCCAAAAGCTATTAGAAGAGTGCTTTACTAAGTGAATGGAAGAATTGGAGATACAACTTTATTGCACTGGCCCCTGGAAGGATACGGTTTTAAAGTTGCTAAAGCATTCAGAATTTTCGTGAACTGATGTATAGTATAGTAATAATAATTTATTTATTTTCTTTCATAAAGGTAACTCATAATCTACAGCATGCTGGAACTGCTGCAAAGGTAGATAAATCATTGATCACAAGCTGTTCATGCTGTAGAAACTAGGCATGAATGCTAGACACTGCTATTCTCAGGGGTTACAGAGTCTAAAAAGGGTGAAAATTGCAACAAAGCAGTACAGGACATTATTAAAAATATATTGCACTTGGAAACATATACTGAGGAGTTGTTTATCACCTACCACAGGTTTGGTACACGAAAATTACGATCATCACCAGCTCATCTTGTTGAGGTTCTACAGCATGCAGTTTAGATCATCCGTTTGGAGGTCTAAAACTACACTTAAGGGCTCGATAATTTAAATCCATGAATTACTCAATAAATTTTAGCCAAACCATATTTGCTAAAGCCCGGAATCATTTCGACGGTCGTGTATGTTGGATTCAGGCCGACATGATGGTTACTAAGATACCAGAAGACAGGGGGTTCAAGATTACTACTATCGAGTAACTGTTGGCACTCAAATAACCTAAAAGCTCTCCATGGAATAGAGTCGCAGGATAGAAATGGTACCAGAAAGAATGTCTCGCCTGGCCCACACAAAAATGCTGCAGTCAAGGTATAACAAATCAGGAATCAGTTGTATCGTTTCCCCTTGAACTTAACATCGGAAGATTAGGAGGTAAACAATTATTTTCTTTTAGGTATATTATTTTAGTATTATCACGTAAACAAATTATCCCCAATAGCTTTTTGTAACAACTTTGTTTAGATATTACTATCACTCTATTTGTTTTTCTTTTCTTCCTTTTGATGATAAAAATAGCTGATATTTGTACTGTCGTTTTAATACTTTCATTGGTATGAAAAATATTCAACCTTCAATTCTAAAGTCTTATAGTCTCCAAATCGTTATTGTGATGAAATTAATGATAACAAATAATAAAAATGTAGATACAATGGAGTGAGTACTGTCTTTTGAAAAAATAAAGAACGATTACCCTCTACTTGTCAACATTAAAATTTGACATTTCTTTTTTTAACACGTTGCCTGCCAACCTACGAGTATACTCGTAGTACATGATCTGGGCTGCACCGCCAACTACGAGTATTTTCGTAGTTGATTGTATGCGATTTCTGACGAATTTTAAACCAGTGGCCGTGTAAGGAGGACGGGGTTAAATTCTTTGGCATTTGGAATAAAACATTACTTAAATCAGAAAATTAAGTTTAATAGAAAAAAAATTAGGTACATCACTGTGAAGTCACAAAGGAGTGAAAAATTTTAAAACAATTTTCAACGCATAAGGCAGGTTTTTCAGGGCATACCGGACAATAGTAAACTGTTTCTTTGCGTTTTTTTTTCTTTGGTGCAGACACGACACGGCTTCGTCGGTTTTTGTTTTTTTTGGGTAGGTGGTAAACGCTCTAAGTAATGTAATTCTACTTGCTTTTTCTGCTCATGATGACTGTGTTTTATGAATTTCTCGCCTAAAAGATATTTTACAAATCGTAAATCAAAATTACAATAATTATGATAATTTGTCACCTGTTTACGCGAGCGCATGTAAACAAACTGCACACTAATTGTCAAAAGTTTTGATGCACACGACGAATCTCGCACGTGCCGCGACACAACACGAACAATACCGAAGCTTTACGATCCTACCCGAAGCAACGCGAGCGCCAGAGTCAGAGCAATCGTACGGCGCCCTCAGTTCCCGATTGACAGAGCATGGGAGCGCAAGTTTTCGCGCCAAATTATTTACGACTATACTCGTAGTTTGGCAATAGTTAATAAAAATCCTATTTTATTGCCATACTACGAGTAAACTCGTAGTTAGAACTAGGATCCACTGCCAACTACGAGTATACACGTACTTACCATTTTGTATGGTGGCAATAGCCATAAAAAAAAAATACTACGAGTATACTCGTATGGCAGTTAACGTGTTAAAGTGATGTCTTCATCTTAACTACATCCCCAACATAACACAACACAACTAATGTTTTTTTAATGTGTTTTCTAAAATTTATAATCTTATATTCCATTTATTTTGTTTACTTGTGATATTGGCTGGTAGGTTGTGCAGACGAGCATGTTATAATGCCAACAGATTAAGTTTTGCATAATTTGAAATATTGTATGCGTAATTATAATTATGTTTATATATTTACAATTTTTACATATGCCTTTTAATATTTTTAGTGTTTATTTTTAAATAGATGATAACCCGTAATTTTTGATTCTGACAAAACTGCTTACGAGGCTGCTGTATCTACTGACGAAGATAAATAGTTTTGTTTCTTGAACTGAGACATTAAGTGGATGCCTAAGGTCCACATTCAGCAATCAATGGAAGCACTTGCTTACCTTAACGCACAGAGCCTACTTAGTCACTTTGGTAACTTGGCGGAGGCTTTCAATGATCCCCGGCCTCGGTGGGCCTCTGTTTACTGAACAGGGGCTCCACCAACACGTGCGTGCGACAGCAGGGAGGGTCGATAGTGGACCTTTCGTTTGCTACCCCTGCCCTCGCCGCACGAGTAAGGAACTGGTGTGTCCTGGAAGAGGTTGAGACGCTCTCGGATCACCTCTACATTCGATTTGAGCTCTCCCGAACCCAGGACCCCAATAGGGGTTACGCGGCGCGGCGTTCTTCTCGCTTGCCGCGGTGGGCTGTAGCCAAACTGAATAGGGACCTACTAGAGGAGGCAGCCATTATTCACTCCTGGCTGTCTCCGCAGGCTCCGACCGAGGAGGTCGACATGGGGGCTGGTCGTTTCCGCGATGCGATTACGCAGATCTGCGATGCGGCCATGCCCCGCATCCGAGGTTGTCAGCCTCCACCCTCCACGGAAGGAGGTTTACTGGTTGTCCCAGGAGTTGGCGGACCTCCGCACGGCCTGTACTCGTGCCCGGAGGTCCTACACCCGTAGTCGGCGGCAACACCGCGTAGACGGCGAGGAGGACCAGCTTCATGAGGAGTACCGAGAGGCGCGGCAAACTCTGAAGCTGGCCATTAGCCGCGCCAAAGAAGTGAAGAGGAAGGAGATCCTGGAGGGTCTTGATCGTGACCCCTGGGGTCGCCCTCATCGTGCGGTGCGACAAAAGCTCCGCACGTCGGCCCCCCCCTTACAGAGACACTCCAGCCCAGCTTCCTGCGGGAAGTGGTCGAGGGTCTTTTCCCGCAGCAGGCGGAGCACACACCTCCATCGATGGCCTTCATGGTCGAAGACGACGGGGGACGGAACGAGGATAATGTTCTACGTTCGTTCTACGGATTCGCTCTAAGAACACCGCCCCTGGGCCAGATGGGATACCTGCCCGAGTGTTGGCGCGAACCCTCGACCACATGTCGGATCGCCTTGGGGAAGTCCTAAGCGCCAGCTTGGCGTCCGGGCGCTTTCCTGAAGGCTGGAAGAGCGGGAAGCTGGTCCTACTACGGAAGCCGGGACGGCCGGCCGATTCGGTCGCGGCTTATAGGCCCATCGTGTTGCTGGACGAGGCGGGTAAATTGTTTGAGAGGATACTCTCTGCCCGCATCGTACGGCACCTCTGCAAGGTGGGCCCCGATCTGTCGGACGCCCAATACGGGTTTCGAGCCGGGCGTTCGTAGTCGATGCTGTGTTGCACCTGAGGGCCGTGACCGAAGAGGCGGTGAGCTGTGGCGGCGTGCTGCTGGCGGTGTCGTTGGACATCGCCAACGCATTTAATAGTCTGCCATTTAGCTGCATCAGGGAAGCACTCCACTACCACGGGGTGCCAGAGTACCTGAGGCGGCTTGTGGCAGACTATCTTGAGGAGCGTACCGTCATGTACGAGGACCGAGATGGTATTCTGAGACGGCGGCCCATGTCGTGCGCTGTTCCACAGGGGTCTGTCCTCGGATCACTCCTGTGGAATATGGGATACAACTGGGCCCTTCGAGGTTGTCTTCCCCCCGGGCTGGGCGTAATTTGTTACGCAGATGATACGTCACACGACACGACCCGGGGGCGAACTTCCAAGAGGCGGCGCGCCTGGCCACCGTGGAAGTCTCTTTGGTGTTCGGGCGCATTGAGGTGCTGGATTTACGGGTGGACCTGGATAAAACGGAGGCCCTTTTGTTTCATGAGCCCCGTCGTGGTCTACCCCCCGGCGCCTCTATCGTTGTCAATTCGGTCCTCGTACCGATTAAGGCCCAGATGAATTATCTGGGCCTGATCCTAGACGGCAGCTGGCTCTTCGACGAGCACTTCCGATAGCTTACTCCAAAGCTGGTCGGCGCTGCTTCTGCCCTTGGGCGACTTTTGCCCAATTTGGGTGGAGCCAGCATCGCGACAAAACGGCTATACACGGGGGTTTTCCGGTCAATGGCGCTGTATGGTGCACTGGTGTGGGCGGCGGCTCCGACCGCCCAGAATAGGGCTCGCCTCTGGCGCCCTCAGAGGATATTGGCGGTTAGAGCTATACGCGGTTACCGCACCGTATCGACGGAGGCGGCGTGCGCCTTGGCCGGAACTCCCCTGTGGGATTTGGAGGCGGAAGTGCTCGCCGAAGTTTATCGGCGGACGGTTGACTTCCGGGCGGGTAGCGGCATACGGTCCCCGCCCGAAGAGATACGCGAGTGGCGAGAGGCCGCTCGTCGAGCCACGATGGCTCGTTGGTCGTCCTGGCTGGAGGCTCCACGTGCTGGCTTTGCCGCCGTGGAGCTCTCCAGCCGGTCATCGCCGAGTGGGCAGGGCGGCAGCACGGGACCCTTTCCTACCGAGTGACGCAGGTCCGTCTGTTTTTTTTTTTTTTTTTTTTTTTTGAAAAGACAACTTTCCGGGCACGGTTGCTTCGGGAAGTGTCTGCGCTCGGTCATTAGGAGGGAATTGAGTTCGGCCTGTCACAACTGCGACAGTGAGGACTCGGCTCAGCACACGCTAGTGGTTTGTTCCGCTTGGGCGGCGCAGCGTGGGGTCCTCACTGCAGTTATTGGAGGTGATCTCTCGCTACCGGCCGTCATACGCTCCATGGCCGGTAGCGACAGTTGTTTTACCGCGGTCGCAACCTTCTGCGTAGACGTAATTTCGCGGAAGGAGGCGGCGGAGAAGGCCAGGAGGACGATATCCACTCGGACCCAATTCGCCGCCAGCGAGCCGGGCGGCGGAGGCGCGCATACCAGCGCCTCATGCCGCCTTGAGTGTGGCCGCGGGTGGACGGGACGGGTTTTCCCCTCCATCCGCTATAGTGGCCAGCCGCGAGGAGGTGATGTGCACGTGTGCCGTACGTCGCCTAAATAGAGAGTTTATCCGCAGATGGTGCCCGCTTTAGCGGGCAGGCGCTAGGAGGGATCTGGATGTCGTAACAGCAGCGGTTCCCGGATCCCTCCTATCTCAGGCGCAGAGTGGCACACCGTGTGGTTTTAGTCGGTCCGATTCCGACACACCACCCCGCCGTAAACCCCGGTGGGGTGACGGCCCGAGGGGGTTTCCACACGTTAAAAAACAAAAAGAAAAAAAGGCTTTCGATGACCCCAACGTGCATGCCACACTGATATCTGAGAGTTCACTCAAACCAAATCTTCTCTTTATTTACAACACCCTCGCTGACTTCATCCTTATTCGAAATGATCGTGTTCCAATTGACCAATGTGAATCCTCTTTTTTTCTCTCAAAGGTCCTAAAATCTTGTGTTTATTCCTTAAACAATTTACTAAATTCATCTCTAAAAACAACCTGAAGAGCTCATTGCAATCTGGTTTCAAGCCTGGTTACAGCACTACTCTCGCTCTACTTACAGTGACTGGCGATATCAGAACGGATTTGGAGAACACAAAGGTTGCTGTTTTAGCATTGATCGACTTTCTCCAATGCTTTCAATACCGACAATTGCTACATCCTCTTCCTATACTATACGATATCTTTCCTTGTCCATTTTATGATTTCACCTGAAGCACTCATAAGATAAGAACTACTGGAGTAGTGATTTCACCTGAAGCACTCCAGTGCTTCAGGTGAAATCACTACTCCAGTAGTTCTTATCTTATCTTCAGGGATACCAGCTGTCTGTCCGTGTCGATGAATCTGGTGTCTCTTAAGGTTAAACTGTAACAATCCTGGAACTTCATTGAAACAACATACTACAACTCTATTCACAAAGTAAAATTGAAGTTATTTTATCAATGCATGGTCCAAAAAGTTTGGTTTAATAGTAAACTAATTAAAACGTCAATTTATTATAGGTGAAAGTCATCAATCAATGAGCAGAATAGACATCGAAACTACCGTCTTTACTTTTTAATGGAAATTGTATGCCTGTTTTCAATCTGCGAAACATTTAGCTTACACCCCGATTGTACGCTAAACTGGCGTGACCAAGTTCCAAATCATTGTCAGAACTCTACTGGAACACCTCAGGCACTTTATCACCTGAGAAATGTTCTACCTCTAAGAGTAACCAACCGTTATGACTGCAATTTAGATTTTCTCGACAAATTAGACTATCTTCTTAATAACTGTATTTGATTCATTTATAATCACCGTACATATGATATTATCTATCTGATCGCAACTCAATCCGCTGCCATTCGTTTATGACGAGAACTATGCACCCTCACTGTCTTATATTATTTTAAATAATCCATTTTCGCCAATATAGTAAAACTATATTTTATTAAATTACTGAGAGAATCAACGTCGACATAATGTCATCTTCTATTATTATTAAATCTATTTGTGTGTTTGTATTTCAAAAAGTTTATGTATTTATGTAACTAGTTGTATGTATAATATGTATTGATTTTAGTGTATATAACATATATTATGTGCGTTTGATATGTTATTTGGTCTTTTTGTTTTTGAAAATATACAAATTTAAACCAAGATGCAACAGAAGTCAGCGTGTATTTTTAAATGGCTAGAATCTCATAAAATACAAATTTGGACACAATTTTTAAGAAATAGTTAATCCGTTACTGAAAAATGAAAAATGTTTCTGTTATCATGCGTAACCACTTATACCAAATTCCCTTCTAAGCTTACACATACGCACATTGTCTGAACAGCTTTGAATAATAATCGCGTCGTCACAAGAAGCTATTGGCCTCCGAGGAGATCTGAATTATGCGACAAATGTGCCAACTGCTAAAACGTTTTACGACCGAAATGACGCGCTGAATCGGATTTGGATCACGTCCTCGAACGAAGACAGTTTGACGTGTTGTCGTCGACTTGCATAAATTTGCAAGATTAAGCAGGGCCTCTAGCACCGACACTCACCCTAGATGCGGTCTGTACCTATTTACATAAATGTATTCCCTTTCTGGCAACGGACGTTTCAAACCACGAATATTTACACCGTGCTGCCTCGCCTTCTGTTAATATATCAGAAACTCACAACTTAAAATTAGTTGTCGGTTATCCATAATATTCTAGCTATTAATATTTATTAACTCTAGAAGTACGTGATAAATTTTCTTTGTGTACTATCTAGAGTATTCCAGCCCTAACAAGAAATCCTCGTACAATCACTATGCTCTTCTCTCTGTTCGCTCTTCTGTCCATTATTTCTAAATTACTATTAATTTTTTTAAGAAATAACTAAAGTAAATATGCTTACCTGACAATTTACAGTACTGACTGTGTGATTCTGTGAATACTAATTACAAAAGTTAAATCATTTAATAAGAAAATAAAGTACGACAAAGTGTCATAAAAAATCATATTCTGTAAATTTAAGTGAAGATATTGTTAATGGCACTATTAATTAGAGGTAACAGGTTTGAACGTATTAAATACATCTTTCTAACTAACGCACTGTTTCCGACTAAATTTGCCAAGTCTGAATAATCAAAGGTCTATATTTTCATAAATTACTAGCACCCAGTAGATATGTTTGCATTCGGTGAAAACTTTTGAGGTACTTCGACACATATTACAATACTCTTTACATAACTAATATGTAATTTGGCAACTTAGAAAAATAAAAATATCTACTGACAATCTAAAACCAATAGATCCCTGTATTTTATTTTTAGATTGCCCAGCTGAGTGACGTGAGCCACTTAATTTTTAATCAATAAATCTACGTTAAATGCACTTAAATCGTTAACCATTTTTTAAGTTGCCTGATTAAAATACGCTTTAGTAGAAGACAATTTAAGAACGAAAATAAATAACAACGATTAAAGCGCAAGAAATATAATTTTCTCTAGTTTGATGACCTGCGGGGTATGGATGTAGCGCTACTAGAACGTATCATCATATCATATCACATCGAAACAGAAGAAGATAGGTTTGCTAAGCTCACACTACAGTGTACTCGTTTGTATATGAAAGTTTCAGAACCATACCTTTTTTTAATGTAACCATTTCGTTTCGTTATTTTCAATCATTACATTATAGACAAAAGAATCCTGTGTTCGATTTCAGGTACGATTCAGAAAGCGATTACTTTCGTACTATGCAAACTGATAACGTTCTAAATTGATGGTGACTGCACAATTCGCTTGTCAAATATGTCTTTTAAATAAGAGTAAAAGCTACAACATATTTTACAGTGTAATTGCTATGCACTGAGAATGGTAATCTAATAAAAATGTATTACGGTGTTCTTACGTTATGATGCGTTATTTAATATCCTTTGTATTTTTTGACCTAAGAGTCAAAATATAATCGTACTGTATTCTATAGAAAATTGGAAAAACAAGAAATAAGTATACCTTTTATAAGTTGATTTTGCTTGTAATATAACGATTCATGTCAATTAAGTCGGAAACAAATCTGGCCTCTGAGAGTTATCTTGGCGTACGCTACCTAAACCATTGAAATTATAGATATATACATATATTTGTTAACATGATAGATATTTACTTAAAATGATCTGTTACGAAACTTAATGTGATAAACCTAATTCCGCACAAGTAAAGTCGTGGACAAAAACTAGAATAATAATGTTTTTATACATATGTAATAGAAATATTATTTTTTGAATGCATTCTTGTACTGAAAATTGAAAATTTCGGCAGAACTTCATAGATGTAATGTGATATTATTTTAATAATGATTTTGTTTTATTTTTCTTTCAATTATGTTACAATAATGAATGTATCATTATTATTTAGATATTGTATTTTTAAATAATTTAAGTATCAAATCCTACACTAAATTTAATTAGTAATTGTAGATGATATGTATAATCCACATTCCGCTAGTTTTAGTTTAGCGTCTGTTGTTATAAAGAATGTTGTTGTAAACTAAAATTGAATTTAATGTATTCACTCAAATGTGCAAATAATATGAAAATAACTCAAAATAAAACGCTTTCTTAGATAGTATTTTCATTGTAAATTAATTTTTAATCTTAGTTTCCTCATATAAGCTTTTTTATGACATTAACAGCTACATAGTAGCTGTTATCAAAATAGGCATTAATATTATTAAAACTATACTATATAACTTTTAATTTGTTCCCCTTTTTTGTAAATCACTCACTAATACGTACAACTATGTCGACGTGTCTTAAAAGCACTGAAATTTTATAATTTGTTGCTACAATTATACACAGATTCTTGGATCCTATTGATGATAGCGTGCTTCTATACAGCCTAGAGCTTTCATTGATAAATGGGCTATCCAATATTAAAATAATTTATCAATTCAATCTAGTATATTAGTACGTTCAAGTATACAAGTAAATTCTTAAACTTTAACATGTTAATAAGGTTTTTTATTTATATTAAAATTAATCAGTGAAAATGTTTAATGCACAAACCACATTTTATTTCAAGTATGGTTTGTGAATAATAAATCGCTTTTACTTCATTACTTACAACAAAAAAAATACATTTTTCTACAAATGTATTAAAGATACTCCAGGAAACGTTCCGACATTTACAAATTTTAATATTTAATTTTCTGAAGGTGGATTCTTTTCGTGAATATGAACGGAGAAAGAGCCTTCTTATCGGACTGTGTCTGGGAGCGACACGGCTTTTAATACGTGATCAGAATGCTCCTCAATTATGGGGGTTTAAGGAGCAACGCGCAGAGAGCCGGCTGGTGTCGCCTGAGTGAAAAACGTAGTGACTTTTTCTAGAAAGAGATTAGAACAGGTGGTACGTAACTATTGTTTTTAATCTGCGTCCTTCGCTGAGTGCTAATGGTCGTTATTGCTAGGAAGGTTTTAATTGAACAATTGAAACTGGCATTAAAAATCAAATTTACATACATAGAAAGAAAATTAAACTACTATAGCAACATAGAAGCATTAGGTCACTTTTTTACACCTGTAATAGTTACACTATATATGTTACACTATGTATGTTCTATTAATATAAACATATCCAAGAAGGTTAAATCCGGTTTTCGAATTTACACCTTTTAATTTTGCATCTAACAAACTTTCAATTTGTTAGAGTTAAAATTAAATAAAAATAAATATTTTGATAACAGGGTCATGATTGTTGTTATTTTATCATGATTTAGCCAGGAAAGTGATAAATGTTTGGATTTGTGATAAAAATACCTTGTTTTAAAATTTTGGCTAAACTTAAAAGACGAGACCAGACAGACAAAACTTGAGAAGAGATATGAACCATTATTCGGTGGTGGATCTTTTAATAAGCAGCAGAAGAATTTTTAGCAGATATTAAAAATCCATAATAAAGTTCACCTTGGGTATATTTTATTTAATCTAAAAAAATAATATTACAATTAAATCACTCGTATATCACTTATGCTTACATCACAATCATCTTAAGCAAAAAACGTCTACCGCAAGGCCTTAAGCACTCTTCAAGGTACATTATACCAGCTAGCCCTATACTATACGTGCAATTATGCAAAGATCTTAAATATATTATATAGTACTATTCGCATTTCTATTAAAAAAAAATTGTCAAAATTTTGAAAATAAACTGTTAACTTTTAAATTTTATACCAAAACTGATATAGACCATGGAAATATATTTATTTCTCTCGAGTTACATTGGTGACAGATACATTAACGTCAAGCATTTGGCAATTTATCGGTGACACTCGTATCTCTTAGCTTGGCAAATATTCGTTCAGTGCCATAGCGATATCAAATTATGTATGTTAAGCTCTCAATACGTATGTTTATACGGGGTATTAGAGATCAACATATAATAGCAATAACTACTCGTTTAGCTTTAATGTAAGTAAATTCTTTCTATGTATATTATGGTACGTAAGTAAATACTGATATATCATTATGTACTATTATTGGAAAAGTAAATAAATCGAACATATCAGAACAGTTTATGAAAAGTCAGAAACAGTTTCTATGCATTGGCAACTAAATGAACTGCGACATATGGTTTTCATTCAATGTACTAAAGATCATATATAAAACTACTAATACCTAAGTTTTGTGTACTATCGTGCAATTGTGTGACTCACTAGGGCAACTGTAGGTGCTGTCTGTCGCAAACTGTTACAATTCGTACGACTTGCAATGATATTCTTATGTAAGGCATATAGCACGATTAACAGTGAGGATGTGCCGTAATTGTTATTAAGTGTAATAACTTGTTATTAAGTAAGTGTGGAAGATGTACTTCTGGTCGATCTTAAATCTCAAATACTAGAAAATGTGGAATGCGATTTTTGGATGTACGAGAAAGATTTCTCCAACAGCAGTCCGATTTCTATAACGACCTCATAGCGACCTGTTCTTCTTTTTTATCGACAATAAGGCTGATTCATTTATACATTTAAAAATGAATACATATTTTCTATAATAAAACCTATTTCAAATTATTGCCGCGTTATTGTAAATTTTAAAAACATTAAATGCAGCGAAATAATGTTATTTTTAACTGATTTCAAGTTTTTTTAAATTGGGATTCAAAAATAACCAGCATTGTCCCAAAAATATGATAGTCTTTTAATTGTAATGCGAAATCAGTTTTTCGATTTTTTTCAATATTAGTCTTAAACAATAAAGTTTATTTTTAACTAGCTAAACATAGTGGAGTTTTTGTTACAAACATTTAAAATTTTTATACAATACTACTCTGTCACATTTAGGCTTGCTAATGGATTAAAATAACTTAGAATTATAGTAATACCATTGTACTTAGCAAGTAATAGTGTAATTTGTTACTTTAGTAAATATATATTACAGATAATCTAGATTTTACACTACTTCGACGTTTAGTTATAAGGAGGACACATTTGTCATGAGGGGACCTGATGACATTGCGGGAGACTCTATGCTGGGGCTGTGTAGTCCATGAATTTTTATAGGGCTCGAGTGTGGGCGGAGACCCTGCCAGGCCAGCAATGCCGCGCTACTGTTACGATTACAGCAAATGCTGGCCATCAGGATCATAAGAAAGTACTGCATAATCACCTTTGAGGCAGCGAGTCCCCTAGTTGAAACTTCAACATGGGACCTGAAGGCGAGAGGCCGTGTGGCTCTTTATCAGTGGCACAAGGAGGCACAGGAGTTGGTTCGGAGTCCTGAGACTATTGAAATTGAAGAATGAAAACCTCAACTTCGTCAGCTCCTCGTGGAGGAGTAGAAAAACCAAGCGCTGGGTACGCTGTTGTTTCGGTGGTAAGACCTATTATCGAGGATTGGTTTACTAAATTTTATTGGATTTGCTAAAGGCATGCGATGGCCAGACCATGAACACAGCGTTTCACATGCTAGTAGAATGCCTGGCATGGACCGAGCAGAGGCGTAACCTCATGGTGGCCATCGAAGTCGGATTTCTCTCGCTCAGTAACATGATTGCGACCAGGATACGCAGTGAAAGGGCGTGGAACTCCGCCGTCTCTTTCTGTGAGCAGGTTATGCTTGTGAAGGAGATGGCAGAGCGGAACTGGCAGAGGTTGAGAACGCTCCCGGTCCACCAGGCACAGGATGGGCCATGTACCGCGAAAAACTCAGGGGCCGGAAATCACTAAACGATCTCCGTCCTCCATAAGCACAGGCCTGGTGGTGGTGAGTGAGGTCATCTTTCAACATAGCAGAAGCAGGCCGGGGTGGTGATGCGAGCGCTATGGACTACTCCTGGTCCTTTGGCGGCTGGAAAAGAAAAAGGGAACATTAGGATTCCCACACAGGGAAGACCATTTACAAACCGTAGGTGGTCCGAGGTACGTTTTGGTTCTAGGGATTTTCTTACTAGGGTGCGCCTGGTTACCTGGCGTGCGATTTTTGGTCTGTTCGAGTCTAATATAATTATCTGTCGGTGATATCAGTCAGGGATTTCCACACAAAAAAAGAGGACATCTTGATGGCAGAATGGTAAATAAGTTTATAGGTCATTACTACAAATTAGCCGATACCTAACATTATTTTGCATAATACATTATAAGGTTTAGAAAACAAAAACGATATTAAAACGATACATAAAGTCTTATTTGTTGGTGGATCCATTCTTTGATAGATCAGATATAAAATTCAAATATTTTTAATGATAGAGCAAATTCGTGTAAAACACCCTTCTTTTTTGTCCATTTTAGGAAGTGAATAATTGATGACGACTATCAGTTAACAACTTAAGGTTTTTGTTTTTAATTTACCATTCTCTTCACATTTTTCTGAGTTCTGTTATCATGTCTTTAACTAACTATTTACGCGCATAATACCTTTTTAAATCTTTATGTATCACTTCTGTAACTTTATTTGGGTTTAGTTTTATTTGTTCACCATATTCACGTTGTTCTTCAGTCACAGATTATGATATCCTTCAATTCATCTGATGTTTGAAATATTTTAAATGAATAAAATATGATAATGTTAAAGTAAGAGTATATAGAACTGTCATCTTATAACCTAGTATAAAATTTTATACCTTAAAACTTTACTTAAAAATGTGAAGTGAAATGGTGATTACACTATCAAAATTGAACCAGCAGTTTTTGAAAAAATCGCTTTTAATTCCATAACAAACTATTACTCCGTTAGGAGTTATACCATTTGTTACATTTACGTTATAATGGTGTTCGTAACAGAGAAGTGTTGTTGTATTATTTGAGGTTCTCAGAAGTCACCTAATTATAATTTTTATATTAAGCTCGGTACATAAAAAATATTTATCAGAAACAATGAGTCAATGTTAGTAAATATAAATTACAATAACATTTCCAAATAGTCATCCACGTCTCATAGCGGTAGCCAAATAAGCACACGCACCCCTTTTGACAATCTTCGCACGACTAACTTAGTTCAGTGTATGGAGGCACGAAGAGGATGTAAGGGTTAAAATAAGCCGTGCGGTTGCTACCAAGTAAGGTGAAAATAATCAGTTATTTTTTATAAAATATGTGACAAAAGATAGCAACAAAAATCATATGCATCGGGAGACATCTTATTCGTATTTTGCAGAACAGGTGTTACATAATGACACACTTTTTATATGGAAAACATCTCCGCTACGCTTTTTATTAACTATGTCACAACCAACCATCATTAATTGTAACTATTTAATTCTAAAGTAATTGAAAATAAGAAAAACTTTATTTATCTTTAACGTTGCATACTTAAAATTTATAACAGTACTTGAAAATAAACACTATAAAGACATTATGGTTACGGTCTCAGCATATGGATGACAGTGCAAAGCATGCCAGCCGCTGTTATTCTATGAAAGTCAATCATGATTAAGAATCTTAGAATAAGCACAACGGTAACATCCTAACCACGAACATAATGACTTCACATACCGGACGTCCACTGCACGACCTAAATTTTTATTAAATAAAGATTGGAGTCGACCTGCATAAACTGATTTTAGACGATATAGACAAATTCGTATATCCATCTGTTTGACCGACATTCTATGCTTCATCTTTTCGATTTTCATTCTAAAATTTTCCTTACTTGATTACGTTGATTTAGAGAACAGAAAGTGATAGACACATCAATTATACTACTATTGCTGAATGGAAAATTTTTAGGAGATAAACTGATTTTGAAATTTCTTTTATGCAAAAAAGGAAATCAATAAAATGTTGATTATGCGTTTGCCTATGCATAAAATTTAAGTTTAAATTTATTTCATAGCTGCCACGGTCATGGTTGATCAAAGGTTCATGCAACCTCGTGGCATCTAGACAAAACGGAAGCCCTTTTGTTTCATGGGCCCCGTCGTGGTCCACCCCCTGGCGCCTCCATCGTAGTCAATTCGGTCCTCGTACCGATTAAGGCCCAGATGAAGTATCTGGGCCTGATCCTCGACGGCAGGTGGCTCTTCGACGAGCACTTCCGACAGCTTACTCCAAAGCTGGTCGGCGCTGCCTCTGCTCTTGGGCGACTTTTGCCCAATTTGGGTGGAGCCAGCGTCGCGACGAGACGGCTATACACGGGGGTTGTTCGGTCAATGGCGCTATATGGTGCACCGGTGTGGGCGGCGGCTCTGACCGCCCAGAATAGGGCTCGCCTCTGGCGCCCTCAGAGGATATTGGCGGTTAGAGCCATACGCGGCTACCGCACCGTATCGACGGAGGCGGCGTGCGCCTTGGCCGGAACTCCCCCGTGGGATTTGGAGGCGGAAGTGCTCGCCGAAGTTTATCAGCGGACGGCTGACTTCCGGGCGGGTAGCGGCATCCGGCCCCCGCCCGAGGAGATACGCGAGTGGCGTGAGGCCGCTCGTCGAGCCACGATGGCTCGTTGGTCGTTCTGGTTGGAGACTCCACGTGCTGGCTTCGCCCTCGTGGAGGCTCTCCGGCCGGTCATCGCCGAGTGGGCAGGGCGGCAGCACGGGACCCTTTCCTTCCGACTGACGCAGGTTCTTTCCGGGCATGGTTGCTTCGGGAAGTATCTGCACTCGGTCGCCAGGAGGGAATTGAGTCCCGCCTGTTATCACTGCGACTGCAGTGAGGACTCGGCTCAGCACACGCTAGCGGTTTGTTCCGCCTGGGCGGCGCAGCGTGGGGTCCTCACTGCAGTTATTGGAGGAGATCTCTCGCTACCGGCCGTCATACGCTCCATGGCCGGTAGCGACAGTTGTTTTACCGCGGTCGCAACCTTCTGCGAAGACGTAATTTCGCGGAAGGAGGCGGCGGAGAAGGCCCGGGAGGACGATATCCACTCGGACCCAATTCGCCGCCAGCGAACCGGGCGGCGGAGGCGCGCATACCAGCGCCTCATGCCGCCTTAAGTGTGGCCGCGGGTGGACGGGACGGGTTTTCCCCTCCACCCGCTATAATGGCCAGTCGCGAGGAGGCGACGTCCGCGTGTGCCGTGCGTCGCCTAAAATAGAGAGTTTACCCATAGATGGTGCCCGCAGTTTCGGGCAGGCGCTAGGAGGGATCTGGATGTCGTAATAACAGCGGTTCCCGGATCCCTCCTATCTCAGGCGCAGAGTGGCACACCGTGTGGTTTTAGTCGGTCCGATTCCGACACACCACCCCGCCGTAAACCCCGGTGGGGTGACGGCCCGAGGGGGTTTCCACACGTTAAAAAAAAAAAAAAAAAAAAAAAAACCTCGTGGCATATACTAGTACGTGTTAGTAAAATCTATTAAACTCAAAACGTAGGTCAGATGTTTTATTTTGATATTATGATGAAGATTATTATTAGCTATTTTATTTCCATACGGCAACAAATTTTTTTTTCTATTTCTGCAGAATACCTAAAACTATGTATATTCAAATAAGCAAAACATTCCAAGAACTTTTTATGCTGACTATTTTGCAGCTCACGCCCCGAGCGTCAACGTGCAAATCAATTCATACAAAGCTTTCAGCATTTTATCTACAAAGTGACATAATTCAGTACAAAATTGACACCTTGACAACACTGCCATTGCTTCTTATATCGGTTATATATTAAACAGCAAAAGGTCTGTTCACAACACTTTTGTTTTTATTTGGTTCTTTTTCATTTCCTTAGAATTAAGGTAAAAGTAATGGTACTATGGTACTATGTAGTAACGCGTAATACTTCAATCACAATGTATACTGTTCTCAATAATCTACTTCTAATTGTTTTGAATCAAGAAAACAAAACAAACAAACAAAACAAAACACTCTATATAATTGTAAATAATTTTTTAAATTATTTGACTTAGTAAGTGAAGTCATTTGGTGCAAACTGTGAAATAAAGACACATTTCTCTGTTATAAAAATGATTGCCATCGCTCCCACGCCTGTTATATCCAATATATTGATGGACATGTATTTCATTTTACTATAATTTCCAAGAAATAAATATTAAAATCCTTTATTTTATTAGCATAAAATAAACAAAAATAGTGTACGTTTGTGTGAAATTGACGGATCCCAATTCGTTATAAAAAAAAATCCAAATAAAAATAAATTGTAACAATTATTACATTGAAAAAACTGTCACTTTGTCTTTCAGATTTGCCAACGTTTTTACAAAATCTCACCTTAACTTTTCTTAACAACTTTTACACAGAACATTTTTCATAGTATACTTTGGTTAACAATATGAGTACACCGCTTTAGAAACGATGCAGGATATCTCCGACAGTCACAGAAGAGATTTTGAAATAATACTTATAAAACCTTTTAATGCTGCAGTTTTCTATTCGTGGCAGGTGCACTAGATTTATCTCAAAAGATATCGATATGATATATGTATCTCGACAGCTCGTGAATCTTAACATAATACCATACTTCTTGTATCCGAGACTTGAATCTGCAATAACATTGTTTGAATGCAATTTAAGCTTTCAATTGAGCTAAGTTTAGGTTGCTAGTATTTCTTTTTATTTGTAGATAAATTTAACTTAGTTATTTCCAGATGCCAGATCCACACAGTATTTACAAAATTATTATAATAAATAACCTCACACAACTATCTGATTCCAAATAAAGCAGAACTTTTGCTATGGTAACCAGACTGCTGACAAAAACATTTAAATATTTTGAAATACATATATGTTATAGACAATGACACTCGGATACAAAACAATTAATCTTGTTCATCACACAAATATTTGTTCTGGGTGTGAATCCAATCCACTATCTGCGGTATAATATTAACTTTTTATATATTTTAAAAGTATAACGGTTTTTTATATTATACATAAATAAACCTACAAAATCCATTTGTTTATCCAGTAACTTACTTTTTATAAGCTATTATTTATACGTGTATACATTAATATTGGTGGCTTTCTCAAACTTTTATATTTTTAAAGTTATACTATAGTGAGACACTAGATCTTAGTATATTTTATACTACACTCCTATATATTAATCGGTTTCGAATGCATAATGTATACCAATGAATATACACATACTACTGGTCAGTACCATTCTCCTTCCTATTCAGACAGAGTACTGGAGACATAAAAGAGGCGTAGACATATATTTAGTTCACATTATCCCTATTCACAATTTGTATTAAGAGATACCTTCCGTTCAATTTGATAGGTTACTTCAAAAACAGAAGGCTGGCTTTTTTTATTTTCCTGTAACAGTAAGAAGAGCTATGCACATATGAGTCGGATCATTTGAAATAATACCACGATTTCATAGAAAACCGGTGTAGAAAATTTCTTACGTTGCTTATCACTGAGATAGTGAAGTTGCTGGAGCATACACCCTTCTCTCTAATTAATTATATAAATAAATATTACGACATCTGATGCACAACGCCAACGCCAACGTGGTAATGATAAGTAAACATCAAACTAAGCAAAGCTTGTACTATAAAACCTGGATTGGCTGAAAGAATCCTTTTTTTTTGTAAAACAAAACCAAAGTATACATAGTAAATATTTAAATTCCGAAACAAATAATTGCTGATTATATAAACCTAGGTCTGACCCGTGAGTCGCATACGATATCACTGCGGGGCACAGTTTTATCTCACCGTGCTTGGGTGATACTTGAACTTCTTATCAGCTAACTGCTCGGTTACCCCTACACAATCAAATTAATAATAAATAGTTTACAAAAACGAGTTCCATCTGAAAAAAGACTTTTCAAATATCTGTATTTGATGTTTACTTATCATTACCACGTTATCCTCTTTGAGAGAAAGTTTACGTGGGTGAAGTTTAATTATATTCTGTTTATCAAATTTAGAAGTATTTTTAAATCAACTGAGGTGTTTTAGTGCTGCTATTTGAAGTATTAACAGGATAGTAAATGTTTCAAAGAAATTCCTGTCAAAATATTTGTTTAATTTATTTTTTTTCTTTTGAAAAACCTTTTTACTTTAGTAACAAAGAACACAGGAACAAAGTAAGAAAAGGAAGTAAAATGAATAACAGTAAGTACATAATTATTAACACATTTTAAATATGTTAATAAATTATTACACGAGTTGAAAAAACTTCCAAAAATCAACACCAGTTATCAAAAAAGCTTTTATTACCAAAATAACCTATCTAAACTAATTTTAAATAAATAACCACATTAAATTTAACCTGCATTAATTCGTGTCCAAAACCACATTAGGGAATAACGGATTTACAATTTATAACAACCCTTGATTTTCGACGTTGCGGTTTAACTAAGCACACGCCATTTCCAGTACCACGCGTAAATTACATTCCGAAAATCCCTCTCATCTACGGAGATAGGTAGTGAGGTAAGTTAGCAGAAGATTATAAATGATACTCAACCACACTAGTGTTCCAGGTCGTTCGTATGCAGCGGCTTGTGAACCGCAAGCATGCTGCGCAGCCAGGTTTGGCAGTGTTCTCACATGAGGAATACAATACACGTTTGTTGCAAAATGTGTTGAGTGTTTTGTGGGCACAATATATTCCATCACGTTCCGCTTGTGTTACCGTCTTGTACACAGAATAGCCTCTCTAACATAATATGTAATAATGATGAACGTCACTGGAAATATAAATTTACTGGATATGTTATATAATTGGGTATTTAATTTTCTGTATTCATATTTCTGTCGCAAATAACAAATCAATATTTTTATATATATTGTTTAAATTTAGCTCTGTTCGAAATTATATTTTAATGTTGTTAATTAACATAAAAATACAAAAAGAAATATTCAACGATACACATTTAATTCATATGCAAAATATTTAACATCCAATGTTAATAGTAAATATTAAAAATAATTATTAAACATTACTTAAATTATAATGACATTAAAATATTAAACATCCAATGTTTAAACATTGATATTAATATCAGTCAAGATTAAATCGAAACTGAATTATGAACAACTTTTTTACGATAATAACCTTCAAGTTTTATGTTTTCCTTAATTTGGTGTTAGATTTCTAATGAAAATATAATTAATATTATCTAGCTATATATAGAATGACTCTATCGGATTAAAACTAATCCATGAATACATAAACATTGTAATATAATCTGTAAATTTTCCTACTACGATGCGTTTTACAATTGCACAATAAACAAAGGAACAATGGTGGATAATTGACTGAATTTAATTGATTATAAGGATCAATCGCTTTACTGTTCAACAAATAGGTTAATTCCCGGGATTTTAGCGATGTGGAGAAAGTTTCACATTTCAAAAGGAGATTTTTAGATTGTTTAGAACATGCTCCGGCAGGGCCTGCTCATTCCCGTCCGTTCGCTCATTGTTCTCTCGGCCAACTTTTAATAAGCTTTTTTAAAAACAAGTTTTTTTTTGTTGTGCATACGTTAGTATTTAAAACGTGGAACACGGTTCAGGTCATTGCAGTTCTAACGGAGTATAAATAAGTAGAAAGTTTTGCAAATAATTAGGGCGCTTTGAAACTTGTACTGTGTTAAGTTATAGAGGGTTGACCACTATAACACACCACAACGACCTTCTGACTTAAAGAACAAAGTTTTACCGAAGTCTACCAACAAACAGAAACAGTCGGTTTATCTGTCTTTACTCTCATAGGTATATGTAAATAGTTTACTGTAAGATGTATGTGTGAAGTTACTGTCCATCTATATTATAAAAATAATAACGACATAACTAAAGAATAAACGTTATACACAAGTGTAGTGCTGTTATTTCGTGAAATGTACAATAGATTTTAGAAAGCAATAGATATGTTACTACTTACTATATATAACAAATAATGTTTGCTACTTCTTTAGAAAGTGTCATTGTCTGCTCAAAATTTGTTTTAGAAGTTCTTTCAAATCGAGTTATTTAAAACTCTAGCAATTTATTACTATTAGGCAATACATAACGTAATACTAAATATAATTTTATCTTGATGATTCATCACAAAAGAGACGAAATGTCTTTTGAGTACTACCTCATTTTCCACGCCTCATTAAAAGTAAAACATAACTCATGAAAGCCCTAAATGTATATACTTAAATGTGTTTTATTTAAACGTTCAATAAGTACGCACTATCTGTTACGACTATATTGCAAAACTGTAATGTACAGAAATCACGTTAGTCAGTAACCATAAGTCTCGTGAACCCCATAGTGTCCATTATTAACCCTTTGTTATGTCTCATTTATTCTCACTATATCTGTTGCGGAGGTAGAAAGGCTAGTCGTCGCCGGCACGTGCCA
The DNA here is from genome assembly GCA_949316085.1 of Hypercompe scribonia. Taxonomy (NCBI): domain Eukaryota; kingdom Metazoa; phylum Arthropoda; class Insecta; order Lepidoptera; family Erebidae; genus Hypercompe; species Hypercompe scribonia. The sequence goes on along the minus strand of OX438967.1, from coordinate 9,581,259 downwards.
CCAAGCCGAATGTTTATTGCATTGAGATTGTAGCATAACTCACTCGGTTATAATAAGTGTGAATATGAAGGACCCTGTAGATTTTAATGTGGAAGGGACGACATAATCAACCGGTGTGGTTATTTAGCTTTTGTGGTTTTCATTGTGAATAGCTATCAGCCATGGAAGTAAAGTAAAGATGGGCAGATCACATCGTGCAGGCGGTTGAGAGAAATAGAGACCAGGGAAGAGATAAGGAAAAGTGGAAAAGCTTGAGAAGGTTCATAATCAGCGAGCGGGTAGGGTGACAGCACGGGACCTTTTGCATCCGACTGACGTAGGCCCTTTCCGGGCACGGTTGCTTTGGGAGGTATCTGCACTCAGTCGCTAGGAGGGAGTTGAGTCTGAACATCATTTGAAATGTAAAATTAAGGGTATGGACTTATTGTAATCAAGGCTTTTGTATACGGATAATTGTAAGTTTCCACAATAGTAGTGGTGTAGTACCGTCACCATCGTCCATTGTATCATTAAAATAAATTATGAAAAAGAAGAGCTTCGAACAAAAAGTCAATAATGAAGGTCGAAATTCAATGGTGTTTTTAGAACTAATTTTAGAATGTTAGAAAACTTTTAAATGAGAAAAATATTTTATAGGTTAAATAAACTTCAACAACAATAAAATATGATGAAATATCTTTGTAAGGTTCGATTAATATGACTTTTAACCTTTAATAAAAAAACTTATTCTTATAAAATCAACGATTCCGTAACTTCAATCAAACTAGGTGAAAGAAAACGTCGAATTGATCTATTCCAATGTAAACAAGCTGAAACAACATTTTTGTTACAACTAAATAATTTAATTTTTAGGTTATGAGAGAAATGTGTTAAAATATATTTTTTTAAAGAGAACTTTCGTGCCACGTACAAATTCTGTGTCTTTACAAACATACTTAAAACGGACATAAAGAATACTAAACCCACAACAACAATTTGTGGATTACACAAGTGTTGTTCCATGTGGGGATCGGACCCACAATACTTCGGTACTATAGAATAGCAAGACCACCACTTATGTAAATCACTACGCCATCCGTGTATTCAACAAAAATATAGGTTAAGTTGTCCAGTAATAATTTACTCATGCCTATTAATTCTCATTCTGGAACTCTACCAGCAATTCGCTTGATTTTCTCTAAAAGTTGCGGAACGTTTTTTTCCCTTCTTTACACAACAAAGGAAACGGGTTTTTGTAAGCGACATCAGGTTCGCAACACGGGGTTGGTTTTAATCCAGGATGTCGCTTTTTACGTGACGTTTGTGTCAATATAATTTGAAAATGTACGATGTAAGGTAAACACAAGTCAACGTTTGTTTGCGAGCCCTAATATTACAACAATGAGGGTTACGACTAACGACCTATGTGTTCTCACTAATATAAAGGGTGATGTAAAGTTTTGATAATTTCTATTGAAAGTTACAACTCTAATTTATGTTATTAGCTTCTAGTTGGGTAATATTTGAGTGTCTCGTAATCATAGACCAAAGTTCATCCATCACAAACTTGGTCAGTTGTTTACATAAATCATTATATAAGTTACTTTGATGTATCTTCTGTAATACTTACAAATATTAGTTTATAGTAAATTTGTTTCAATTGCCTTATTTTTACGTATCGAAAATTTAATTCAATCGTAACAAATGTTATAAAGCATTTTCATCTAAATTAATATTAACTTCCTTTAAGTTGGACTTATGTAGGTGGTTTAATCACTTTATCAAATATATGTTTATTTATTTATACATCATGCACTTTATGAACATAGGCGGACTTAATGCCTTTCTTTTTTTTTTTAACGTTTGGAAACCCCCTCGGGCCCTCAGCCCACCGGAGTTTACGGTGGGATGGTGTGTCGGAATCGGACCGACTAAAACCACATGGTGTATCACTCTGCGCCTGACACAAGAGGGATCCGGGAACAGTTGTTATTACGACATCCAGATCCGTCCTGGCGCCTGTCCGCTACCGCGGACACCTTCTGCGGATAACCTCTCCATTTAGGCGACGTACGGCACACGCGGACATAGGTGGACTTAATGCCTAAGGCATTCTTTACCAATCAACCTTTGGGTGATGCAAAGAAAATAGGAAGTAGGTGCGTTTCAGGTAATGTAGAATAAAAGAAGTAGAGATATACAAAGTTATTATATACTAAAATTTATACATATACAGAAATACATGCAGTAGCGCTCAAAAGTATTTTGACAACTCAATTTTATTCCATATCACAAAAAATGATAACAAAATTGTTTCCAATCAAAGATTATATTTGAAGTAATGATACGTTTCACAAATTAAGACACTTAAATGTAATGTATTTCTACACAAAAAGAAAAATTATTTACGACACGGCTCAAAAGTATTTTGACTAGGAAATTTTTTATATTTTATAAAAAAAAAAAATATTATATATATATTTTGATATTAACTATTAGTATTTTGTTGTATATCCATTAGCTTTCAAGACCGCTTCACAACGCGTCGGCATAGAGTCAACTAGTTTCTGCAAACGATCATTGGGTATTCGGCACCATTCGTTATTTAGTGCTTCATCTAAAGCATCTTTATTTGAATAGTTTCGATGTCTTACGCGGCGATTCAGTTCTTCCCAAAGATGCTCTATCGGGTTTAAATCGGCACTTTGGCTTGGCCAGTCGAAAATTTTGATTTTAGCGAGTTTCATGAAGTCGTTGACATGTTTCGATTTGTGCTTTGGGTCATTGTCTTGTTGAAAATACCAACCAGGTGCCAGATTTGCTTTAGCATAGGGTAGCATTTGTTGCTTTAATATATCTGCGTACATAAAGTGATCCATAGTACCTTCTATCCTAACTAAAGGTCCGACTCCGCGGCGAGAAAAGCATCCCCAGACCATAATATTGCCACCTCCATGCTTTACTGTGGGTATTTGGTATCTAACATCAAATCTTTTGTTTTCAGGACGTCGGACGTACCGTATACCATTAGATGACACTAAATTAAATTTGCTTTCGTCACTGCACAACACCTTGGACCATTCTGAACTTGTCCATAACCTGAACCGTTTCGCAAACGCAAGGCGCAGCTTCCTATTCTTTGCAGAAATTAGAGGTTTCTTAGTTGGACGTCGTCCATGTAATCCGAAGTCCTTTAGTCTGCGTTTTACGGTTGGTACGTGTAAATTCACGTCCTAATTTTCCTGCAACTCGTTTTTTATTTGCACAGCCGTTTTTCGGACATCACTTGTCGATAAGCTTTTTATCAAACGGTCTTCCTTATGATTATGTTTTTTTCGGACGGCCACTTCGAGGCTTATTTTCAATAGTTTTACATTTATTATAAGTTTTGTTCCACGGACTAACAAGTTGTAGAGGCACTTTAAAACTTCGAGCAACTTCTGCTTGCGTCATTCCACTTTGTAGGGCAGTTATCACGGCATTTTTAATATCATTTGAATATTCTTTAGTCTTAGACATGTTGATAAATGCGGAGTAATTATACCCTATAGACAAAAATATATGCAGTGTGAGTAGAACCGCTGCCAGCAAGGAACTGAATGGTTGTCAAAATACTTTTGAGCGCATGTATAGACGTGTTTTGTTTTTAACAAAGAAAGAAAACAAACAAGTTCCAACTTGTAACTCACAGAGGATGAAATACATCATAAATAATAATATAAAAAATGTGTGAGTGTACTAGCGTACACTCGTAAGAAGTGAAACTTCTTTATGACGTTATTTCTCAAAAAAATAATTTAAACCCGTCCGAAGTCGATGGAATCGCCACCTGGATTTCAAAAATGTAACTACTCAAAACGGGCCGCAAAATACATTGGAGACATTTACCAATCCCTACTCCGCTGGAGAAAGTATACTTCGAATCACGCGTGGTAGGGGTAAGAAAAAGATGGCGCGTAACGGAGAAATGTGACGCGTAGCGAAAAAATGTTACACAAAATTTTTTTCCAACCCCGATAAAGAAGTTTCACTTCAAAAATACTAAAATTATTTGAAGTACTCAGTAAAAAGATAGTGCAAAAGTAGTCTTGTCAAAATACTTTTGAGCGCTACTGTACATATACATACTTAAGTTGACATAAATCTATATATATACAATATACATACATACAAATAAATATCATAACAAGTATAAGATGATAATCTTATATTGGTTGATTCTGCCAGCCGTTTCAGTAAATATTGCTTCATTTTTTTTTAAATGAAAAAGCGTCGGTAGCCATCCTGACTTCGAGCGGAAGCTCATTCCAGAGAAGAACGGACTGCACAAAGAAAGATGAGCCAACAAACTCAGACGTATGGCAGGGGCAACGAAGGAGCAGATTGTTAGAGGACCGAAGTTTTCTGTCGTGATTGCTACATAAGAGTTGGAAATAGTAGTTTAAATATGTTGCCGAAGATGGGTTATTAAGTATAAAGTAAAAGACAGTGAGTGCGTGTAATTTTCGGCGTAGACGAATTGGTAGCCAATTGAGCTGCAAACGGCAAGATAATACATGGTCATATTTACGGAGATTATAAACAAATCGAATGCAGTTATTAAGAAGACGGTCTAATTTATCGAGAAGATAAGAGTTTGCGCCAGCATAGTCTTGGTTTTTACGGGCAGGAAATTTCTCAGACGATATAGAACCCGAAGTGTCGCAGTAACCCTCCAGCACTGTTTTGCAACTTGTTCACGCCAGGTCAGTGTGCAATCGAGTTGCAGACCTAAATCTTTTACCGATCCACTTACAGGTATGGTAGTCCCATTAAAAGTAATAAACGGAAGAGTCTTCGTGTCTACTCTGTTCATCCATCGGCGACTTCCCACTACGATAACTTGACATTTTGTGGGATTTACTGACAAACCAAACCCTTGAGACCATGTGTTAATTGTTTCTAGATCGTGGTTGATCATTTGTATAACTATCGAAATATCTTCCACTTTACTCTGTGAGTAGAGTTGTAGGTCATCGGCGTACAGATGATACGCACAAAGAAGTTCCAGGAACAGGAGGTTAATATACACATATAATATGTTATAGTAACTGAGATTTCATTAAACACAATAAAAGTGAAAAAAAAACTGATTTTTGGTTTACTGTGTAAATTATTCTCCCATTAAAACTGCCCCTGTGGCGCAGAGGTAGTGAATGCGACTGTTGTCCTTGAGGTCCCGGGTTCGATTTTCGGGTCGGACCAAATGTTTGAATGATCTGCAAATTATTTCGAAGTTTGGATGTTTTCTGTGTATATTATATACATATCTACAAAAAAAAAGTATAGAAGTATTCTATCCGTCAGTCTAGTTATCATAGTACAAGCTCTGCTTAATTTGAAATTAGATGACATTGTGTGTAAAATGGGCGAAATATTTATTTATTTATTACAGGTTAAACTAAAAATACCTATCTTGTTATCAAAAAAAGAACAAGAATTTTAAATTTACTTTTGTCTGTTTATTATGTTAATGATGCAATATTTAAAAGTTAAACGAAAAAAAAAACAGTAGCAGTCGTGGGACTGCCGATAGAAGTGAAAACGTAACTATTAAGTTGATAGTAATTAAAACTATATGCAAAAATTATATGAAATTTTTTATGTTACATATATAGCTATATATAATATATAATATCATATATAATATATAATAATAATAAATTTCATATATAATATATAATATCATATTCTCCATAGCTATAGATATACTATTATCATTAGCATGTCGGTGACGCGAACCGAGGATTTTACCCTCTACCAAAACGCTCAACGCGCCTAAAGAAGTTTTCACTTCAAAAACAATGTTAAATTCTGATCACATACTAACTACATTACACAAAGTTGTATTTATAAACATCGTTTAATTGTTATTTATTAATATTAATTAATTAATTTTTATTGTTTTCTGCTACTTATTTGTCAAATTCAGTGTAAAGCTTATTAATTTTTTAATACATTTTTTTTAGTTATCGTGTTTACTGTATACACATTTAAATATACAGGATCATGTATGTAATGAAATAGAAATGACTGAACACATCAACTGGTAATGAAAACTGCCCCGTCGATCAGGCCTTTATTAAGGAAAATATTGTGTTTCAACATAATTCTAGAGCTCATAGCCAGTTTCAATACGTGCTTTGAACCACCACAGTTATTCGCGTCAGCTGTTATGAACTATATGAAATGATTCAACTTACTGTGTAACTGCGATTATTTTACACTGAAGATGTAAGAAAAACTAAATCGACTTCCAAATAAAATCAAACAGATACTCCCTACCCAGAAACATGAAAAAGCAAAAAATAAAATAAATAATTTATTTCTGTAATTTCCTTGCGTGATAGGATCCGGAACGAGGATATCCGCAAGAAAACTAAGGTT
>OX438967.1:5201219-5374654 GCA_949316085.1 Hypercompe scribonia | reverse complement strand
TTGTCCCGCATGAAAATTTAAACCACGACCTACTCACTAAGCCAATACCTTTATAATCATTTTCATATATTTTTGGCAATATTAAACACCTGAAACAAGTTGTGCTCATTTAAAAGTTAACTCCACAAAATGATTTACCGATTTATTAAAACGATCAATATGTACATTACGCCGATTTTATTACAAAATATATAAATCTTATTATTAAGACAATCCATTGGACGTAAAAATTCAAAATGCACACCCGGTGAAATTTTTCGTAGCATATAAACGTAGAGGCTAGTAAGCCTACGATTTTATGCTACGATCAACCCACTGTTGTAAACGGTTCTTCGTAGCGGTCTGGTGTCATACTCTATTGGCAAGGAAAAATCCCAATAAATGCTGTAACTATAAAATGTAGCTTTTTTTTTTTAACTCACGTATAAGTGTGTGTGTATAATATTTTTTGTGTATTTGTATAATAGAAAACACCTATTACTAGTTGGTACTGTTATTTCGTTAATGACATCTAACTGCCTTGGTGCCGCAGTGGTAGCGTATGCTACTGCTGTGCATTCCCGGGTCGGACCAAATGTTTCTATGATCTGCAAATATTTGTATTTGTGTTTTGGTGTTTACATGTATAGACAAATAAAAAAGTTGATAAGTATTTTGTCACTATTTAGCTGATAGTAAAAACTCTCCTTTAATTTAAGGCTAGATAGCGTTGTGTCTGATGTCTGGTTCATTATTTAATTGTCTAGGTCCAGAGCAAATATCAAATTTAATAATTTCAATAGATACGACCTCTGTATGGTATATTACGTATTGTATATTGAAAGTGATTAAAAAAATTACAAATTTATGTGCCATCCACAAGTTTATTTTCTGAGAGTAGTTACAGTTTATCTTTTTTTTTACATTTCAGAATATTAATGCGAGATTTTCATTTCTTTGTTACTCATATTTACCGTGTCTTGAGCCAGATCCAGCATCAATCACTATATAAGTTGATTTATTACTGCTATCTGTATTCGTTTGGTTTGTGAGTAGTAATAAAAGGGTACATCACTATTCGAATAAATAATTAGACATAATAAAAATTCAAACATCTGTATTTCAATGATAAATTCATATCAATGATTTAGTCGAAAACAAAATTTTAACAAAGTATTGCGTAAGTAAGTTTTGAATTGATTGGATAAAGCCACCGAATCACATAATATAATATAATTAGATTTTTTATTTGAAAATAAAATATAATAAAATTTGTGAAATATAAACGACAATAGCCAAACAATCGGTGCTACGCAAACCTTTCTCCAATCAACGTGGTAGTACTACGCACAGTTACAGTCTAGCAGGTCTACACTTAACATTATTTCAACACTTCTTTCTTTCAGCAATATAAAAGTATTCAAATTCAAACTGATCACAAAGTTATGGCAGTCCCATGGAACCCCATGCAACACTTAACATATGTACCAACACAGCACGAGTCATATATGACATTTCATTCGGTTCAGTTCACAAGTGCCCCTCTCCATTTTAAACGGACATCACCGAGCGACAACTTACATAATTATACTATTATAGTGTTCTATAACGAGCGACTATAACACACTTGCACCTCTCGGAATGATGTCACATATCGCCCATCTTAACTCTCTTACATAAATATATGGTTGATTCAATCTTAATTAATGAGATGTGGTTTTCCATCGTTGGTAAAAATGCAAAAACAATCACATAACAGACTAGTATCCAAAACTTCATCGAAAATTACATAATTTCTATTTATTGCAAAGGATAGGCCACAAACTTAAAGGCGATCACACAAATACATAAGCTCAATTTAGAAACGCGGATTTTATAAATCCAAAAATATAAACCAATCGACACAGACGTATAGTACGTAGATCGGCGGAACTATCTCGGTATAATACGATTTTTATCGACCGTCGCCGGTCCGCGGGGACGCTCGCGCCCCCGCACCACTACACTCAACTACATATCGATAAATCTACTCAGTCGTTTGTTACTCATAAAAATATATCTTTAAAAGGCTCAAATAAAAGCTTGCGGGCGTCACTGGGCTGGCGGCGGGGCGGCGGGGCGCGGGCTGCGGGGTGGGGGGCTAGTGCACGGGCAGCTCGCCCGGCGCGGCGCGGCGCCGCAGCAGCGACGACTCGGCCGGCGGCGACAGCCCCAGCTCGCCCAGCTCGCCCGCCTCGCAGCCGCACGCCAGCGCGCACGACTTGCTGCCTCGCAGCGCCGGCCGCTCCATGTACGAGTAGTTCATGGAGAAGTGCTGCTGGATCACGCGGTTCACCGCCATGGCCGACTCCGCGAAGCTGGACAGGTTGCGCGCCGACATGTTGCGTTTAATGTTCATAGGGGTCTGGAGCTGCGGGTGTAAGGCCCTGGGGTCGGCCCGGCGCAGCCAGGGGTGCTGCAGTACTCGCTCGGCGCTGAGGCGGTGCGACGCCTCGCGGACCAGCAGCTGTTTTATCAGCTCCTTCGCCTCACTCGATATGTCCGCCCATTCCTCTTCGGGGAACGAATAGCGGCCCTCCTGTGTAAAGATCGCGGTAACTTATTTAGAATTAAAAAGTTGATCCGTTTCGTCGAATGAAAGTTTTGAAGCGTTAAGAAAGATGAGAATACTTTGTATGTATAGAATTTGATCCTTACCTGTATCGAGTTAAAGAGCAGCTCCTGGCAAGCGCGACAGTTCTCCCCGCGTTCCCAACCGCAATCTGAGCCGCAGTCTGCTCTGAACGGTGGGTACCCACACAACAGAATGTAGGCGATTACGCCCAATGACCACAAGTCACAACGCTTATCGTAATGCGTTGCTGCCGAGCCCGCAAATAGTGACACTACTTCTGGTGCCATGAATTCGGCGCTGCCCACCTGCAGACAAAAGAAATCTTATATGAAGTTTGTTACTATCAATTCGGTTACTCTTAGCATGCAGTGTAAATAATCTTAATTGTATATATACAATACATATTGCCTTAGTCGCTACGTTCAACTACAATGTACGTAACACACATTTTGTTCACACATTCGCTTTCTTAGTTAAAACTTCTGTTAAAATAATTTAATTTTGCCTTTTAATGGAATCTTATTTTGTAATCTTACAGCACAAACTAAATTTGAATCATTTCGTTACTGTTAGTTAAAAATATTACTCCCTAAATCTCAAGTGGAGAAACTGCACTATAAATTATTGTCGATAAAATATAATCCATTAATAACCAAATTCAAAGAGAATACATTAAATTATTGCCAGCACATTAAATATTTTAGGCACAAGGTGTTTACTCTAACTTGAAGGTCTCTGTTCGATTATTTCTCTACGAGATTACTCGGGATTTAGATTACATTAAACAAACGTGTAATACAAGGTCTATTTCCAGCGCCTTCAAGATCAATTACTGTTATCTACTATCTATAGCTTCAGAACTGACCATTTGAAAATTAAGACTGGGTTTCTGTTTATCTTCTTTTAACTCTTAACAACAAGTTGTAAGCTTCAAAATAATAAGGAAACTGTCATTTTTGACACGATTTTCGGTAATTTAATTTAAAAAAAAACAAAGGTCATGATGATAATGAACCCTGAAAGTACAATAGAATGATATTACTTACAAAACTCTATACAACCAGCCTTTTTTAATTAACTCAGCAATACGTATAGATATAAGCTTTTCGATATTGTCATAAAATTACGAGTATAAAGTAACCCTCTGTCTGTATTCAGATAAAGTGATACATGCTAATGTACAATCGGAAACAACTTATTGGAAGTGATTTAGAGTCGTCAATTATGAACTAAAATATATTATTAAGACCATGGTCATTGTTGATAGATGTTTAATCTTACGAAGGTTTAGTTTATCATATCTTCTATATGAACAGTGTTTTTCATTGTGGATTTTATCTGATGATATTCAATAACATCTTATTAAATTTATTGATTTCACACTATTATTCTTTGTAACCGCTATACAATAATAAATATAAACTTAAAAACAATTTAATCTTGCCGATATTTATCGATAATATTTTAAGTGCTTGGTGAACAAGATACTATACTTTTTACTATCGATCATTTTATCTTTTTTTTTCAATTAAATGATTATTTTTGCTTGAAACACTTCTGCTAACTTTATTATCGTATATTATTACACTATATTTCTTGTTATAGTTTTTTTTTTCATAGAATATTAACTATAGGAGCCTATATTCTTATTTTCTGGGACAATTTAATCTAAACGCAACTTGCCAGATAGTTGGAAATAAAAATATACATAAATTTGATTCAACCACAACTATCATAGTATTGAATTAAAACTGCATGTACGTAAATTATGAAGAATGCTCAAGGGTTCTCATAAGTCTTCTATCACACGACCAGAAGCCAAGTATGAAGTACCATAGTGTTAAAGGTTTATAACATAAAAAGTTGACAGTGAAACTCACTGGCGTCATCAGCTGCGGCGTAGCCAGCGGGCTGGCGAGGCTCGACGTAAAACTTATACCACTTCCTAAATCGAAATCACAAATTTTCACTGGGCAAAGTCTGTCGCGATGCACGCATAATATATTTTCTGGCTTGAGATCCCTGTGTGCAACGCCTTTACCATGAAGGAAATGTAAGGCGTTCGCTATCTCACGAACGATCTCAGCCGCTTGTGGCTCAGAGAAGTAATGGTGCTCCTGTATGCGAGACAGGAGCTGGCCGCCGTTGATCTGCAACAACAGAGAAGGGGTTTTTATTTCAAAATCATAAAATATTTGGACATAAATTCCACGTTTTTCAAAAAAATAAAATCAAGAATTAATTGCTAATTTATCAATTTAATTGCTCATTTAGTGTGTATATTATCTATATGCTGTTTATAGAATTATATTTTATGTATACCTAGTCTTGCCATAAATATTGTAATAAAGAAAAAAGAAAATTGTTAACTGCAAATAACATTTATTACTTTTACAGTGTGTCAGTTTAATACATAAATATAAAACAATTAAAAATATAAAAAGCTTATTCGAAGTGGTCTCCATTGGCTGCAATACAGTCCTTTAAACGATGAGGCCAGTTATCAATAGAAGCACGCACTCTTTCCATGGGAAAATTCTTCACTGCCAATCGTATAGATTGTTTTAGGGACTCCAAATTATCATGGCGTTTAGAGCAAGCTGTACTCTCTAAAACTGACCACAAATCATAATCCAGCGGATTAAGATCGGGACTAGACGACGGCCAGTCTTCAGCTCTGATGAAGTCCGAAACGTTCGATTCCAACCAAGACTGCGTGGACCGAGCTTTATGACCCGGCGCCGAGTCTTGCTGGAAGGACCATACTTGGTTATTGAACATGGTGATGTTAAGGGGCTTAACTACCTTCTCAAGAATGGTATCTTGATACACTTGTGCCGATGTTTTGATACCTTTTTCACAAAAATATGGCTCAGTCACTCCTTCATAGCTAACACCCCACCAAACCATCACTGAAGTCGGATAATGTCCACGTTGCACTCTGTCGACTAATTGGGAAGCTTCCTTAGAGCTTTGAGCATAAATACGGTCATTTTGTTTGTTAAAATGTTGCTCAATTGTAAAAATTTTCTCATCCGTAAACAAAATTTTTCTGTGACCTCCCTTTGCGTACCGCTTCAGTAGTTGTTTCGATTTTACCACCCTATTCTTCTTTAAATTATCAGTTAAGAAATGGCCAGTGCGTCTCTTATAGGCTGCAAGTCCTAAGTCATCTTTTAAAATACGCGACATGGTTCTAGGTGCTATCTTCATTTCCCGAGATAAAATCTTTTGCTTTCGGACAGGATTTCTTCGAATTCTTTCCCTTACTGCTTTGACCACCTTTTTCGTACGAACACTACGTGGACGGCCAGATCTTTTTCTGTCACAAACAGAGGAGGTCTCATTGTACCTATTAATAGCCCGGTACACAAACATTTTACTAATACCAAGTGTATGGAGAGTTTTAAAAATTGCATTTGGCTCCATACCTACTTTGTGTAATGCTATCACAGCGATTCGGTTCTCTTTATCACCCCACACCATTTTAATATCGCAAAATATTTTACAATGTATTGGCGCCAAAATGAGAAAACACAATGAACAATCGTATAAAAATGACAGATTCGAAATTCAAATGTAATATTTTTTTATAATTAAGTGTAACAGTATTTATGGCCAGACTAAGTAATATATAAATCATAAATGTCAGTAAGTAAACATACATTCTAGATCAAACCGACGACAGTAAAGTCAAATATGGTTCAGAAGTTTATCGTTCAATATGTTTATAAGTACCCACACAGGAACAGGCTACAAGATAACAACTGTAAATAGCGCTGTATCAGATATCACACGTTTTCGCGAGTTGCTATTTCCAGGCGAATCGTATCATTCCAATTAGGAAATAATACACTTAATTTTTTCATATTCCTATAAATAATTCTATTTATAAAAGATGATGAGTATTGCAATAATTAAACTGTTTAAACTAACATTTAGACGTTTAACAAGTGTAGAAGCCTGTAGGACGTGCGCAAATGAGCATGATAAATGAATCGCTTAAAGCGCATAAACACCTCGGAAACCATTAGTTTGTAACAATATTATTTCTTATCTATGACAACGGTTATTTATTAATAGGCTTTCAGCAGTGTCCTCTAATTAACTTTGTCAGTATAATAAACAGTTTCATTCTAATAAAGTTGCAAACGATAATATTTGAACACGATTCAGTACTAATTCTTTTATTCAAGTATATCCATACATTCCGACACAAAACATCGCGTTTAATTTTTATTGTTAATATGTGGCAATGTCGTTTACACACATGTTTAATGAGTCATTACTAAATGCGTTACAATTGCACGAATAGGACGATTCATATGTAAAATCATGTCAGAAATATCCATCAGAAAGTAAGATAGTAAACCAATTGATATAACATACAATATAAATATATAACAATATAATACACGTATTAACACAAAGGCTACAATTCCACGACATCTTGAAAATGAGCGAAGGAAAAACAGTTTGTTTTCCTTCAGTAACATCAGTAGAAAAATAGTTAAATTTATTGAAACATCGGTATGGTAGCCATTTCTTTAAAGCCTTTTCAAAATTGTAGTTTCTTAAAGAAAATTTTCAATGTAATAAGGATATATTAGCTGTACATACACACATTGTCCAACACAACTGTATGAAGTAAATATAATAATACTGTTCGATGAAAAATATAAATTCTTGCTGTATGACTCACATTTTCATTTAACACATGTATCAAAGTGAGATAGCATTAAATAATTTTCATTAAACAAGCGAGTTAGTACTTGACTGGAAAATTTACTGACTTTAAAAGGCAAGTTTAAGAGTATCTCAAAGTATAACTGTGAGATTTATTTTGATGGAGAATTTTAGTAGCCGAGTCCATTGTTTAACTGTCTCTAACCTTGGTAAATCACAGTGTCACAATTAGTATCATAACGGACTGCTATTCGTCAATAATACGTCAAAGTTTTATGACTAGACATGGTGTCGATTCAGAAGTAAGTAGTGCTCATGTCATACAAGCTAGTATATATGTATAGCATTCTAAATGGGGCGAATATTGTGTTTTGCATAAGTGTAATAAATATAAAATTTATTAAAGGTGGATGTAAAGCCTTACCTTCTCGAAGACAAGATAAAACTTGTCGGTGTCCTCAAAGAATTCAATGAGCTGGATTATGTTCGGGTGTCCCTGGCAGTAGTGGAAAGTCTCCACCTCGCGGAACACCCTGGCGCGGGCGTGCCCCGGCACTTTGTCGATGATTTTCACTGCGAACTCTTGGCCCGTATAAATGTTCACGCACGTCTGTACCGAAGCGTACGCGCCCTCGCCTAAAACCTCACCCGTAAGCTTGTAGAGGTCTGTGAACAATTCAAAGTTACATTAAAACCTCATCACACTATTCGAGCGCTGTTCGGTTAGGTTTTTAATGAAAATTATCTCATATTTCTATATAGTCCTCTTATGGTGTATTGTTAAGTGTTTTATATAATAAAATAAATCTTAGAGGCTGATTTATATTTTGTAAGATCATTACAGCTTATAGAATAATGCATTTTCTTCGAAAAAAAAATTAGCACAGCAAGTAATATTAACAACAAAAATTCACGTAAATCGCTAATTATTTGTTTAGGGATTTCGAAATCCGATTGTAAACTAATCCAATCAGAAAACTAACATGGATGCCGTTTAAAGGCAGTTACAAGAAACTTATACTGGGAAATTGTAGATATCGTTTCTGAAACATGTACAATGTTCGCTAAGCAAACATAGTGTTTGCTTATTTTGTATTAAGATAAGAAAGCAAGTAGGTAGGTACGGTCCAATATTTGTCAATTCTCACCTTGGAAACATGACGTGACAACGGAGCTCCCTGAGCGCTTCTTCCTGCGGCGCTTCCTACGCGCCTCCTCTTTGCGTCGCTGCAAGTCTTCACTGTCGGGTATAGGGACTGGTGCTGACGCCTCATTTCCGTGCGGACTCTCGTCCGATTCCCTCTCACTGCCCGACTGGCTACTGCAGCGACCCACGCCTACAACAACAGAAAGAAACGATTATATTTAAGAATAATAACTTTAATTTACAATATTTATTCATATATTTCATTATGTTCAGTTTGAAAATGTTGGTTCAAGATATTTCTCATAAGTACAACATTGTCTTTTTCGCATAACACCAATTTACATATGAATAACAATAATGTATACATTTCTACATTATGGCAAACATGTATGCCGAATATGCCGTATTCTGTATAAAGGCCAAACACTACATCAATATCTTGCGCCTATACCTAACTCGTAATGGTGTTATTATGCAGGGACCAATTTCTCTTCACTTGGAGCAAGACAGTGATTATCTGTACCAATCACCAATGTTTATAAAACAATATTCATTTGGTTTAAAAGTTTTATCATTTAATCAATCGACTGTATCTAATGTCCAAATATCTAAAAACAAAGGGTATGCATATCAGAGCGCCTGGCGACGGTTGTCATCGATAATAATATTCTGACGTGAGACGTGAGTGTGCAAGCTGAGCTGGCAAACAAAGCCGGTTCAACGACCTACATGGCCGCACCCAGCGCTGCGCGTACGCGCCCACGTTACGCGATCGCTCGGTTTCTTGGTGTAAAAAGTAGCCAATCTGCCCCTACTTTACAAAACCTAACTAATCTCAAATAGTAAAGCACACATTTGCTCTAGCTGAATATGTTGTTATAAATGAACTCGACAGCATTACAAACAATGGTTTTGAAAGTACAGTCTCAATAAAACCAGGATTTGTCTAGTCTAGCTAGCGGCCAGGGGCCGACACACACATCAAGATAAAGGAACTAGCAACGAACAAAACGCAAGACGACTCACCAATGAGAATCGGTACTGTCTACGTGATCAGTGTAGTCATTTGTTTGGGCTTACTTTATCTTTATTGTTTGGTTGCAACTAGTAGTCTTGCAATTGCAATTCCAATTTAATTATTTTCGGCACGTTCTATAAATCGTTAAATAATGTGTTTTATGTTACGTGTTCGTTCGGTTCATTTGTCATAATGAATGCAAAAATATTAGTCAGGCATTAAATGCGCGTTATGACCTCAACTCATAACGTATGACAACCAACCCAATGCGCAACAGCCATACAGTTCAACAATCGTAGTTGAGGCACGCCTCCGTATACAATCACCCGTTTCAACATAGTTACTTCCTGTTTATATGCTAAATTGGTCTAAATCCACCAACAGATTGGCGCTTGAAATAAGCATATCCTACTGTTGTTTGTAAATACTGTCTGTGTATACAAACAAGGAAACTTTTAAATTACTAAAACTAATAATAACTGACCGATTGACTGATATTTAAGCTCAATTAAAAAACGACAAAATCGACGTATTCAACCTTGACGTTGTTATTGGGTGGTAAATTTTATTTTAAACGTCAAAAATATAAATACTCGTAAGTCGTATCGATGGTTTGACAGAAAAATGAATAAGTCACGCTTGGAAACCGCTACGCTACCGAAATAGACGTCGAATAAAAACTGAGTTGTTAGAGAATTCAATCAATATAACAGATTTGATATTAGATCGGTACTAAGTAATTTTACACTGGTCTTAAAGTATCGCATATTCTTCGCGTGACGATTCGATCTGCACGCCTCCACGTGGCCCAGCACACGTCTCACACCGAGGCAGTTACGTAAATCATCCTCGGCTCTCGCAGTACATTAAGGTACACAGTACTACGCACAAATACATTAGAATGTATTTTTTATCACGAGTCCTTGATGATTCTCTTCAACTTAATAAAGTTTTTAAATCACGCCTTGCGAAGTTTGTCGGCAGTTTGTCCTAGGTCGTGGCAAAACAATAGGCAACCGAAATGAAAGAAATACGAGTACTTTCACAATTACGAGTACATAGGAATGTATAGGTGTACAAAATTCTGCTCAAGAATAGAATGAAATTATAATACACTATCTCGATGTATAGAAACTTGATGATTGAACTTATTATATTTCGCAAATTAACTGCAATCATGCAAATTAATGCACATACATGCATGTTCGCCATTACGTTATAATGGCGCTCGATTGCTTTTGATAGTAAATGTGAATTTTTTATTATAGAACTAGCCTGCTTTGTAAGTTAATTTTATCACCACAATATTAATATGCCCTGCAGTAAGTGTCTACTTTCTAATCTAGTGGGTGGGCATAAACGTTCGGACACGAATGCGCTCTCTAGTTGCCAACTGTAGGCCTACCTACCATGCTTTGTTTTGTACCCTTAAGCTATTTAAAATCTTCACTTTCTAATTTGACAATAAAAATAAACTCACAACGCGTATGGATTACTGCAATTGGAGAGAATAACTCAAAAAAAAGTTTAATCCTGAATGTTTCTACTGAACATTCTAAAACAATAGCCTTACACACTTTTAAAATAAGAAATCCATATGTCATTATACATATGTAACGTTACTAAATCCATATGTTACTCTTGTTGACGGTATTGAAAGTACTTAAGAGGAAGATAAGTGAATTAATACTTGTTAACTACAATAATTATATTACTTAGTCGCTTAATCTATACAAATAAATAAAATTGAAGTGACTGCAATTTTAAATTAGGAGCTTTTTACTAAATGTATATAAAAGTATAACTTACGGTACTTAGTCAAAAAATCAATGTTTAAAATTTTTATATGTCTGTATATTTATTCCGGCTAATTTCTTTAACGGATGAACCGAGTTAGCTCATGGTATAAGAAATAATTTAGGCTAACAAAGGTGAACAATATCCGATTCAAGAGCAACAAAAACCGCAGGTAATACCGCGAGGCGCAGCTAGTCCACCATAATTTTAGAATACAAAGATCAAAGTCGACAGTTGTACGCAGAATCGCGGTGTTAAATAAACTGCCAACTCGACCTGGCATCGAACTCAACGAGATTATTATCTAGGTGAAACTTCAACTAGGGCATTTGAACGAATAACTAGTGCAGTACGTAACAAACCACTTTCACTGATCACTGCTTAACTCCCCTCTATCTAATGATGCCTAAGAGTTTTTGAAAAAAATAAATTGCCTTGACGAAAACAACATCTATCGCATCCTTGATAAATTTAAAAAAAAACAGTCTGTTATTACTTAATCATAAACGGTTGTCATCATTAGAAATTATAAATTAAGCAAGTTATTTGTAATATGCTTTGACATATACAGATCACATATTGAGAAATACTGAAATAACTCATTTGTGTTTCTTGAGTTAGAAATATCCATGGGTAAATAAAAGGAAACCTTACTTGATAGTAAAGTTTATTAGCAAATGTATCAATATTTGGATATGAAAGATTATTAAACCAACAAGTACATCTGCTTATCCTTTGATAGTTTAACTTAACCGAAACAATATTTTTATCGATAAGGTACGTTTGATCTAAAAGCACTAGGAACTTAACAGCGATGTATGTACCTTACGTAGGTAAGCGAAGTGGGCAGAAATCGATTCGCAAGAGGCGCGAAGGGGAACGTAGGAGGAAAAGGGAGAGCAGCCTAATATTATACCGGAACTTGCATGAAGTCTACGATGGTCAAGGTTACCCCGTTTTGCTTATCCAGTGGATAAGATTGGCTAATTCCAATCAAGTATCAACTCTGATTCACAATTTATATCCGATAATTGTTGAAAACAGTTTCCATTTTTTCCGTTTGAGATAAGAGTTTATACATTCAAGTCACAAAGCAAAGTCATTAGATGCCAAGGTCAGCCAATAATAAACTGCGATGAAAATTTATCAAAACAAACTTCAGATCATAAGAAGAAAATGTTAGAAATAAGCATATATCATACTCTTTGAACATCAATAAATTGTCAAATTTAAAAAATAATAAAATTCTTAATAACTTGTATGGCAAAATTCAGCATAGCTAGAATGCTGCGCAGTTTTGTTTTAGTAGGTGACCTTGGCCATGAACGCCGTGGGGCGACGCGCTCCAGCGGCCATGTTGAATTGAAACCGTGGAGAGTAATGAAACTGCATAAAATTATAAACGCATTCTTCACAATTTGATTTTTAAACAGTGGATCAAAAACAACCAATAAACGCAAGCCGTGAAAAGGCGAAGTAAATCAAATATGTGGCGTTAAATGTACACATACAGAAGTATAATCTCATATACAATTACCGATGATTATTTTTCTACAACTTTACCTATCCACGAAAACACACTTAAAAAATGCATATTAAAATAACTAAATTGACTGTGTTGATATATCACACAATCCAAGAAAAATGTTTTTATTAATTGTACATTAATTGCACATACAATGTATTAAGTGAGGAAATAAAACGTCGTTATCATTTTGATGGTAAGTAGCAATTTTTTATTTACAAAAACTGCACATCTAACAGAATTATCTAACTTTTGACGCGTTTCCAACAATTACTTAATGTACCTTCAGATACAGATCTCAGATACGCACATGTAGAAAGATGTACGTATTGCCTAATTTTATGTCATTCATTAATTATTAGTAATACTACCCGGGTATTATAAATAGTGCAATATCTATTCACTTACCCCAATTAATCCAAAAATCTCGGATACCAATACAGAATAGAATTTTGTTGGTAAGTCTAGGATTCTTTTGTTATGTTCAAAACATTATCCACTTTGATGTCGGCAGTAATTTGTTGGGATTAAATGCTTACCTACATCATTATTACCATTAAGTTAAATTAATTTAATTTCGTACAGTAGGACCAACTTATCAATAAGTTTATAGATAAGATTACAATTTTCTGGATTCTCAAAACAAAACATTCTGAATCAAGAAATGCACACACAGTTAATGAAGTACTTTTATTACTTGTTATAAAAATACTAATTGAATGTAAAATTCCTGCTAAACAATAAACTATAAAGTAGTAGAATTCAGCCGATGCAGATATTGCAAAATTGTGGATTGTGAAACGAGTGGCGGCTATACTCGACCGGTCAACGCACGCTTCAACTTACATGAACTTTGACATTTGAAACAATATCATGAAGTTTACAAAGATCTTCGTTGTCAGTCTTCGAGTTGTTTAATAACATTATATAACGTAGTCATCCTAATGCCGCTCTTAAATCAATCTTCGCTGGCGAGAAGAATGATTACAGTGAAATAACAAACTGAACTGCAGTAATAATAACACGTCATACCATGCTCGTAAAATTCTAAGTATAAATTGCAATACATTGAGTATGGTCAGTGTCGCACTACCGACATCAATAAATCTATTGTTAGAAATATATATATATGTATTCATAAATAAACCCATAGCTTATTTATAAAATAAAAATCTAATGAGATTCTTATTAGGTAATTAAAAAAATAACCAAAATTACAAGTGTAACTTAACTTTATTAGATTTCAATAAAGAGAACAATTGACGGTATCAAAACATTTAATACACCTTGTTTAATTAATGCATAAGATGATACCTGCAAGTGTATAAACACAAGTGATGCCATCCAAAAAATACAATTATCAAATTGGAAGTACACATCGTTAATATAGTAACATTTAATAATTTGAAAGTATAGTGTTATAATTTCAGCATAAATTAATAACATTGCACGTCTGAAATGAATGAAACGATGACGAAACTGGCTATTGTCTAATATGTCTAACTTGGTAGCAATTTTATCGTATAAGCTGTAGAATTTCAAAAACAAATGAAATAGAATGATCGAGATTTGCAAAATTTGGCTAACAAACCGTCCCGTTGCTAATATATCAATTTAAGATTCAACACGTAATAAGCCGGTTGGACAGATGTATGAAGATCACATTAATATTTTTATATTTTAAAAATTTTGTTGGACTGAAGTGCAAACAAATCCTACTTACCGCTATCTACACTCTCTTCTGAAACCTTCTTCACCATTTTTATGGACTGATGTCTTGATACAGCAATATTGAAAATTATAACGAGTAGGTATACTACTCTTGAAAAGCCGCTTTCAAACTTGTAGCGGTTGCCTTCTCGACGTGAAATCGGAACAGCGTTAAAAGTAATATAGAAAATAAACGCCAAAATAATTAATAAGCACCACTGTCGAGAAGGATTTACGGAAAGTGTGCCGGAAGGTATAAACAAACACTGCTAGAAGGCGGAATGAAAAAAACTGCTGATGTCGTTAGCGATCCATCCTACACACGCCCGCCCGTTCGATGTTCTTAAATCCAACTGAAGACTTAGGCTACAGAGCCGGCTCAGCCCGGCGCGCACATACACACCGCGACTCCCGCAACCCGCATCCTCACCCCTCTCAACCTCTGTTGCTAGACTTGCTAGCAAAAGCCGTGAGTCGTTGTTGTGGCCTCTTTCGCTCGTGCGCATGCGTATTCTTTCGCACTGCTGACGTGTTTATATTTTTTGTCATTGTTTTTCTCCACGTAGTCGAAACTAGACATAAACATAGGTACTTATTAACTTATATCTTTGTTTTATAATATATTGCTATCTAAATACTTACATACATAAAAAGCAGTTTTTGCAAAACACGTAAGTAATTTGTAAGTATTGTTTTTCTTTTATTAATTTCAATTTTGTCAATTAGTCATTGTATTACATTGTTAACACCATTTCAATATTGGCAAAACTAAGATACTAAAATAGCATTCAGTAAAAAAAAATAACACTTAGTGTCGCTTTCTTACTAGAAAAGAAGGAAAAGTAGAGTATAAGTATTTCATCTAATCTTATTGGAATTACATACCTACCTTCCTAAAAAGTTACACAAATTACATTACAGTACCCCTGTATTCCCTATACAAAATGGATTAGGCTTCTGCAACAGATATAAATGTTTGCAGATTATTTCTATTAATAGTTTAAAAACGCAATTACATCTTACAAGGTATCCACAGACCAGTATGAATGAAACAGCCCATTACAACTGTATTACATCATCTTTCAAACTTAAATAAAAAGCTGTTTTCGTGCACCGTCCAACTCGCATAAGTATTATAATAATTTCATTTTTTAAAATACGTTATGAAACAGGCAACCCTTTGTCTTCTTAACCCTCCCATGAATGACCTTCAGGGTATTTGTTGACAAACAAGATACGGGAACGGGTGCACGACGCAAAACGCACGTGGTACAGCCTAACCGGTCCAACCGGCAACCGGCACCGCCATGTTTGTTGTCACGCCACCTCTCTCTCCCACTCCAACATCGGCCGCCACTCTTCTAACATTTATCGTTTCAGTCGCGCATGCTTTTCGCTTGATGGCCTACGTGACCGACAATAACAATAACAAAACCCAAACAGATAATAACGCAAGTCAGTAACGAAATCTTATGTGCTTCAATTTGGCATAATGATTATACAAATTTAGATATTTCTGAAAAACACTGTCATTGCCGCACTTTAATCCCCGTCTGTATCCAAATTGTGTATGTAGGACAAAGAACCTCTGAGAGCAAGGCAGTCAATCAGCTGTAAGTTAGCATTGCATGACAGCTGATAAAGAGATTACTGAGCTGTGATAATGATGAAGCATCATCGCGCTTATCTTTATCTTTAACAAACACTGTCGGATGATCTTATTTTCACTATATTTCTCACAACATAGTAGTCATGTTTAATCATAATTTATTACGTTATCTGTTTGTTTTTACGGATAATACAAGGTAATACGACATAATAAAATAATTTTAAGTCACTGTTATGGTTTCATGGGAAGACGCCAAGAGGCTACAACATCATTTTCCTGCGTATAAAGGGGCGTGGATACCACTTAGAGCGTTTAATGTGTAAAATTGCAACTGTTTGTTTACCAAGAAATACAAAAAAAAACTACCGTAGCGTAATTCCTAGGAAACTACAATCATGTAGTACAAATGATTGTAAAATCTTTTTTTGTAAAGAGCTAGGAATCTATGGGGGTGTACCACTATTACTGTGCAGTAGTAAACAAAGAGCTTTTTCTTTGTTTACGCCAGTCAAGGTTCTGTATGTTAATATTGTTTATTATTAGTAGATGATAGTTGTACTAATTTAGAATGTCATAATGTTGAATGGCTTTAAATGGCTTTTACTTCCGTTTTTGTCTAGTTTTATATTTCTATATTTTTTATTTGTTACTCCGGGTCGATCTCATTTCCCAAAAAAATCAGTTCTCATTATTGAGAGTTAAAGTATGAACAAAAAATGTTTTCTGCAAATTAAATTTGATTCTGAAATCCTTTTTTCAAATAGGTTTATTTTAATAACACTGTTTCTTTAGAATACGTCTATTGTTGGATTAAAACGATAAGTATAATAAAACTATGTAAATGTACATTATGCTAACCTGTTTTAATTACTTCCCAAATGTTTTTAGTAATGTTACCATCACCGTCCATCACGAAGACACTCTGGAACAAAAAAAAAATAAAAATTAAAAATAAAAAAAACTTAGCTTATATTTAGTATGTAATCCATACTCGTTTTTAAATTGTTTAACTTCATGATGTAATTACGTAAACGAGTCGCTAGCAGTCTTCCCCGCAGCGTTTTTATAGCTAGATATAAATCTATTCATTGAAAATTTATTTGATAGTCAAAAGAGAAACGTCAAAACAAGAAACTAAATCTTTTATACATACAAATAGAGTGTAATATTGTATGTTTAAATATCGTCTTTAGGACAAGATTTTCTTGTTAATACGTAGGTAGGATTGTATGAGGGTATTCCCGAGGAACATTATTTTTTTATTCTTTTGTGTTCAATTTGAGTTTTGGTATTAAAACCGATGTTGTTACGCGAGATGGATCACGTACGCCGCTCCTGTTAGATCTGCACCTGCTACGATATAAAGGGCTTTGACGAATAAGAATTAAAACACTTTTTATGAGATTAATTTTGAATAAAAATACAAAAGACCGTATATTGCATCATTCGGATGGTAACGATTGCGCAAGTCCAAGTTATCAAAATATGTAATAATTGTACACTAAATAAGAAGACTAAAATAATTTATGTAAATTGCAGACAACACTAAGTAGCATATAAAGTTAAAAACATTTAGATATATACCCGTATTGAATCAAAAAATATAAGATATCTTATAAATTTATAATCTTGACTGTTGAGGCTTTAACACATATCACATTACATCAACAGCCTATACAGATCACTGCTGGACATAGACCTCTCTTACGATATGAGATTTTGGTCTACTATACCACGCTAACCAAACGGGCTCGCATAGGGTTTGTTTCAAGATTTCCTTCTCTCTGTACTGATGTTGGCCTGCGTAGCTTGCTATTTTTAGTCGTTTCTTACGACACCCATAGGATGAATCGGGATGGGGACACTCTGTATTCTTAATCCGTCACCACACGGATAGTGAGAGAAAGATTTAAACTGATTTAGACTGGCGCATGCAGGTGTGCCATAGGGAAGCATTCTTGGTCCAATCCTTTATTTGATTTTTACTTCAGACTTGCCTACGACAGAGGGTGTCGTGATTGGTACGTTTGCGGATGACACAGCAATTTTAACTGCACATGATGAACCGGCACAAGCAAGTAACATGCTACAGCACTCTCTAGACAACATCACGGAATGGCTAACCACCTGGCGGATAAAAGCAAACGATACTAAGTCAGTACAGGTGACTTTCACGACTCGACGAGATACATGTCCCCTTGTAACACTCAACAGAATATAGATCCCCCAAGGAAATGAAGTCAGATACCTTGGTCTTTATTTAGATCGTCGTCTTATCTGGAAGAAACATATTTTTACAAAACACAAAGCCCTGGAGACAAAATTGAAGAAGATGTACTGGATGCTTGCAAAAATTTTACAGCTGTTGCTGGAAAGCAACAACTGCTGCTATACAAGTGTATCTTAAAACCAATTTGGTCTTACAAAATCCAACTCTGGGGTACAGCCTCCAATTCAAACCTGGAAATATTACAGAAGTTTCAGTCCAAAATTCTGAGAATGATCACACAAGCTCCGTGGTTTATAACGAAACAAACAGTTATACCACGAACTTAAAATCAGAACAATTCAGGAGGGATTAAACACTCAATGATATCCTATAGAAATAGGCTCGAGAACCATCCAAACATTCTAACAACAAACCAAATGAAAACTCCAACACTGAAAAGGCTAAAACGAAAGTCGCCTAGAGATTTATAGGGACTATTACGCATAAAGGGCGCACATCGCTGGACTGTCTGCCCCTCCAAGTTAAACTTATAATTTGTCTGACCCTAAGCTAAATGTTTTCTCAATTATTTTGAATTATTTTCATTTTTCATTGTTTTTCACCGAGTGAGTGAGTGAGTAATCTCTGTAGCTTGATCTCTTTGACGGATAGCTACGAAACCGATAAAGTAACTTTGAACAAGTGATTTTATTTTGTATCACCTAAATTTTAATTCTTTACGCGCCAGTTTTATCACAAATGAAGTGCAATACATTATAAATATAATATAAAAAAATCACGCTTAAAATGTACCTCGTAAGTTCTAAAATGACATTAGTGACAACCATCTCAGAAATCAAATTATATTTCAAGAACCCTAAGCCCTAATTCTGGGGATTAAAAGGGTGGTAATGTGCTAGTGATAGTTGTAGGTGTAATGGGTGGCGATAGCCATCAGGTGACCCGTAGTAACACAACACACAGCACCTAAAAAAACACAATCGACTCATACTATGACTGCATTGTAATTACGTAAAAATTTGCATATTTGAGTCATGCGTTCCTCACTTTTAACGGATATTTCAAGTATTTGTTACATTTAAAACTTTTCCTTATTTGAGTACCAATAAAATTTTTGCAAAATATTTACCTACATTGCAGAAACAATACTGGTGTAATAATATACTTTTATGCGGAATATCATAAATTTCAGCTGTAATTTGTCATGTTGCTGCTTCACTAATTAGACGAAAATTTATACCTACCAACATTAATTAATACAAGTAGGATTAACGAGGCGAACTGACCAGCGAATAGATTAGATAAGATACTGAAATATTTTCTATCTGCATAGGCTTGAATTGCGATAAACTTTCATAGAAGCGTGACACGTTGGTATGTATTATTAAATAGCAGTTTAAGTATGACGTGACAGTACGGAATGTATTTCACACGTAATGCGGTAAATTTCTAACGCAACAATAGACATCATCTGTGTAATGTGTGAAGTATTCTCCGTGTGATGACGGTTTAAGAATACAGAGTGTTACCTTCCCTATTCTTACCATGGGTGTCGCAAGAGGCGATTAAGGGAACAAAATATCCAAGACAATATTACTATAAAGAGAAAGAAAATTTGAAACAAACCCTGTATCAACCCGTCTGTGGTAAAGTACCCGTGGTATAAGTAGGGCAAACTTTTCTTGCTATGGTGAGGCCTATGTCCAGCAGTAAAGTGTTAAAGGTTGTTGATGATGAAATATGGAGTTCAGGTTTCTCTATACACATTATAGATGAAAACGGTTCTTGTGAACGCAAAAATTCAAGAACTAAAATTCGATAATTTCTTTATTCGTTGGACAGTTCCATTATCGAGAAGTGCTACAGGCGGAGTTACATCAAATTACGACATATAGAAGCGAAGTATAATTGAAAAAAGTTTAACGGCGAAAATTTCATCCTTTTAAGATAAGCAGACATAGTTGCGTAGGTCTGCAGGACTATAAAAATGCCCGTTGTGGGTTTACCACCTTTTAGTATTTAGTCTATTTGTTGCCAATTTAAAAAAATATATAATTCATTTTGCTTAAAACTATAACTAATAATATAGAACTTGATTAACAACTTTTGTTACTTGTTTAACAAATTTATTAATGTGACTGAGGACACATGCGACGAATGTAATATAACGTATCATCTACAATTTGGTTGTTTACTCTGAATTTGAATTTATATTTTAACATATTTGTATTATTGTTAATATAATTTTAGAAATACATAACTATAAATGAAATTCTTCTTATATTGGTTATGAAAGGGTTAAAGTTCTTTGAGTAATTAATTAATAATTTATAAAAAGTACCTGAAAACCGAAGCTTTGCTTGTTATAATAGTGTAATAGTCGATTAGTAATTTAACCACTTCTTTCAAAACAACAACGTTTTCTAAAAATGAAATCTAGGTAGATCGATTTATCGCACTCGACACCCCCGTATACTAAATTACATGAAAATCGTTGGAGCCGTTTTCGAGATTCAGATTATAGTATAGTATTATACTCTATATTACTATACGAATATACACAAGAATTGTTTTTAAAATTATTAGATACTAAATATACATTCTTACAATCGTCTTATAAAGCTTATAAAGAAATTCGTGATGAATTTACTTTCATTATATTGAAAGAGGTATTTCTTTTTTTTTTCCATCACAATTACGTTCTCAGACAAATGTCAATAGAAAATAAAGAATAGTGAAGAAAATCAACGAATACGTAGTGGATAATGCTGCCTTTATTATTAAAGTACGGTATATAACTATACTATTTAATGAAAACATATTACAAATATTATACTGATGATTGTAAATTATCATTCTACTTACTACCTTACTATTAGACGAAACGAGTGTGTATAGAGTTTGTTTTAAGTTTTCTTTCTCGTTGCACTGCTGTAATCCAGTCAATAAGTCCCATTAATGTAAGTCCCCCTGCACTTTTTCAAATTATAATTTAACTTGTTATCGTTTAGTTTTTCTATGTAACGTAAACACCATATTGTAACGGCTCCTGTATAATGTAAACTTTTTTAAATTTGTATATCGTAAATATAGACATAAGTTTATGTTGTGTACAGTTTTTGTCAATAAATAATAATAATTTAAAAAAAACCTGCACGGTACTACGAGGGCAAACTTACAACACTCACGGGATGATTAGGGCTGGTAACACTTCGTATGCTTAATTCATCGCCACACAGACTATTGTTATCATTATTAACTACATAAATAACAATATTATAACAAGTGTGCTCAGACTAAAATAAGGTGTCGTAAGAAAAAGAAAACTAGAAAGATGAAATGGTAGGTAATAGAAACTTACGAACTTTCTAGCATCATGAATTAGGTAGATAATTTTTTTTTTTTTTCGCACATTTAAAACCAACATCGTCTAGTTTTAAACTAAGTAGAGCTTGTGCTAGATAGATAGCTCTAGATAACTAGACTGATTGATAGAATATATATACATATAATTTTTTTTTGTAAATACATACATATTATACATAGAAAACAACCAAACTTCGAAACAAATATTTGCCGATCATACAAACATTTGGTCCGACCCGAGAATCGAACTCGAGACCTCAAGCATAGCAGTCGCATTCATTACCGCTGCACCATCGAGGCAGTTGAAATGCACCATCGAAATGATATCGTGTGTTTGTTATTGAAATTTTCTTGAACTTATAATATGGTCAGGACCACTACATAAATTGCCAATCATGTTTGTTGGTTTACATACTGCGTTACAGAAAATGTTCTGTACGTGACAACATTTTAAAATATTCATAATTCATGATTAATAAAAAATTTTACCAAGCTTTGAGATGAATAATTTACTGATAAAAATAATATTTCGTAACAGAGAGCTGACGAAAATAAAACTATAGCTTATTATTACCAAGGTTATTGATTTTATGTTTAGATTTTTTTGTATACATTAGTAAATAAAATGGTTAATATTAACACAAAAATTACTTACTTAGTTGTTTATCCTACACCAGGATATGCATTTTTTTCAAAATTTGTAATTTTGTTATAAACTAGTAATGTCGGCGACTTCGTTCACATAGGATTTCAATTTTGAATTTTTCCCTTAGAGACCTGGTTTTTGCTGCGTAAATTTCGATCCTGTGGGGAAATCTGGGCAAAAAAGTAGGCTATATGTTGCCTCTCCTATCTCCAAGTGGAAGTCCCATTAAAATCGGTCCAGTGGTTCCAGAGATGCCAGTTCCATGAGTGCCAGTGTCTACAAATTTATTAATTTATTGTACAATGATATCGGTGTGTGCTCTTTAATGCATATTATACTTTTATCTCTAATAACAATCCTGTAAAAAAATATTTCATAACATTCTACACCAAATCAAAATACTCTTCAGTATTTATATATTCATATATCACATGATCAATCTAACTCAGATAGATCATGTGAAGGGTAGACAGCTTTTAACCGTAATCATTGTATTATACGGTCACCCAAACCAAGGTCACGGAAAAACACTATTTGCAATGCTGATATAAACTTTTTGCGCTGTTCTCTCAATATGTTTAAAACATGTGGGGCTCAGAACAGTGTGGCCGTGTCGATCACCTCACTACAAGAGTGTGTACATCTGAATGCTTTAGACTTTCATATCACTCGCTCAACTGAATATCAAAATACTTGATAGCATTGTAAATAAATTTACGATTATTTCTTAGAGAAGTAGTTTTAAAAGGAAAATAATAAACGTTGGCTATAAACGACAATTGTTCTTTGCGATATCAGGTTTCCTGCGATAAAACAAATTAATGTAATCATCGTATACATTTGAATTAGTGTCATCCTCCACCTTAAATAATAATATAATCTTTAACCGTCCGCTACTTTCCATAGGCCTCTACATAGATGGGAGGAATGGGCTAATGTTATATCACATTGGAAAGACGGGGAGTAACTGGGCAATAATGCCACTAACCCAGACAGACGGGTTGGTATTATGTTTGTGTCAACTTTTATTTCTATTTGCAGTTTCGTTGTATTGCATAGCTTCTCTCTCGCTTAATCGGCGCTTACGAATAGGGGTGACACGTGTATTCATAATCATCTCTCATAATCTCGTCATCGCACAGATATTTAAATAAGAAACATTAAATGTATGTTTCTTAAATAATACAAAACTTATGATCGTGGGAAATTCTTCTTTTTTGAAGTCAATTGTAGCAGCTTGTTTATCTGTAATATGAAGTTTTTGCTGAAGTTAGACACTTTGAAATATCTTAAAATCTGAATTGTAAAGGTTAATGTAGTTATAAAGTAAACAACAACACGATGAGCCGTCCCATGTACCTAAAGAAAATTTCTATATGTATACTTATTCCTCTAATTGAAGAACCTACAACGTGCATGAAAGGATTGTGTGGTAAAAATAGTGAATCTCTACTATGGTAATGTTATAAATGCATTACTTTACATTCTACACTTACATTCAAGTTTGTTTGTTACGGTTTCACGTGAAAACTAATCAACCGATCATCATGAAATTTTGTACACATGTTCTTGGTGAAGCCGCAGGCTGAGCTAGTATGATTTAAAACTTACGATAAACAATATACTCACACAGAAGGGAAAGTAATCAACGCGATTGACTAAACTCTTTGTCTATCTTTCACCTAAAACATATAAACTAAGTCCCTTTTTTCTTATCTTAATTTTTTTTAAGCTGATATTCTTCTTAACTAAAGTAAAATTGATCATTTCATTTTCTTGCATAATCTAATTACTTAATAGCTTAAAGTATTCGATACTTAACAGAATCTTACTATACTCATATGTTATTACTAAGCTTTTTAGTATTCTATTTTGTAGAAATACTGATAGCAATTATCCAGCTGCGGTACAATTACCAAGCTCAGATTATAAAGATCTCGGGGTTCATTTTTGTGGAGTCAGGACATACTACACCAGGATCCCCTGACTCATAAGTGACGACTAAGTCTTCAATATTTTCTGTGATATATTTGACTCTTAACCGAAAGGATTCAGATTTGTGGACATAATTGTCTCATCGCTTACTGAACAAAAGGCGACCACGTCTACACGAGTTCCTGTAGGCATCTTCCTTTGTGTTAAAACATATATCCCCTTTTATCAGGACACTGTGCATTGAGTAGGATTAATTTTGATATACCATTTCATTAGTTTAGTGCTGCATATTACTTAAGTGAAATGAGTTTAAAAAAAATATACGTAGAAAGGAAAAAAATTAAATAAAAAAAGTTTTTTTGGTGTCTTTCATCATGTGATACGTATATAACTAGTACAATAGATAACCTGGTATACATATGTGTATATCATTTATTCTACCCAATAATAAAATAAATAAATAAACCAATTTATTCGAAAAACACAAAATTTACATACAAAATACAAATTTAATTATCGGATACACATAATATTGTTTTTCTTTGAACCTTTGTGTGAATTTTGTATTAGGTTGTTACATAACATTACTCATAAAATCATAATAACTTTATGTGTAAAATACATTGAAAATGCTTTATTCATAGGTATGTTGTTTCTGCGATCTCAAATATTTATTTAATACTTAGTTTATTAAACCTCAAAAAATATAGAAATTATACAACTAAACTTCGTAATTCGCACTTGTTGGTGAAAATCGTTTGAAGGCAGTTTTCTGTGCTCTGGTTCTGACGGACGAGATAGAGTTACCTTTACAACTTATTATAATACTTATGCCTGACTGCACCAATATGCCCTAAATTTCGGAGCCACTTAGACAAACTTAGGTAAACCTTAGTGATATTTTCGATTTCACCAGCCCACCACCAAAAATGTATGGGTCCGAATGTTGACCACCTAAGCAACCCCTTACAAGTAAATAAAGTAATATGACGCACTTCTTGTTTAAATTAATTGAAACGGAGGAGTTATGGATTTTTTTCAATACTGCTGAGACTTGTCCGTGTGGTGACGGATTAAGAATACATAGTGTTACCACCCCTATTCATCCCGTGGGTGTAGTAAGAGGCGACTAAGGAAACAAAGTATACAAGACAACATTACAAAGGGAAGGAAAACTTGAAACATACCCTATTCCAACCCGTCTGACCAGCGTGGTATAGTAGGCCAAAACCTCGTTGCTAAGGAGAGGCCTATGTGCAGCAGTGGATTGTAAAAGGCTGTTGATGCTGAGACTAGAGATGAAAATTAATCCTAGTTTATATAGTAGACTGAAAACTCACCGGGACAAACCGAATTTATTTACAAAATATGACAATTAAGGTTTTGTTACAACCTTAATGATGAACTTAATGGTGATAGACAATACAAATAATAAATTCGCTTTTTTTGTAAGTCTTCGTATCTATAATAAGTAAATATATTATACTAAGTATGTAAGTATATGTCGGTCGGTGCGTCACGTGGTATTTGACACACTTTGACAGTTTTCAGTTTGGCATTTCGAAATATTGGATTTTCAACCGGAATTTCAAAAGTGGTAATTAAATTTTTAAATATACAATAAAAATATTTACTTCGCATTGTATGTTTATTATTAAGTAATAATAATCAGTGTAGCAATTTATTATTGCAAAAAAAAAATAATTTTAAGTTTAAGGTTTTGGTAATCCCTAGAAAATAGGGGACCTTACTTAGGTGTCACGTAGCATGGTGAAAAGCGAAATTACATAAGATTTTTAGTGCCTAATTAGGAGATGACTTAAGAGTAGTTGGAAAAACCGGGCATTAGTCCCCTTTAGTGCTATGACAGCCTATCTAATAATCATTATTCGTAGCCTAAGTTTTATACAAAGTAGTGAAGATACGTGTAAACACAGTAAAAACATATTACATTTCAAATAAGAAGCGTAAATAGTTTCAAATTATAAAAAAAGCAAACATTAAGATAGGTAACGCTACGTGTCACGAACGAATTGACGTCAATAACATCTATAATTATATGTTATGAACTATATATGCATATAGAAGGCGGTAGTTATCAGTATTAGGTTGGTTAGTCTTGAAGTACAGTAATTATTTTTTCAATTTACTGTGAAAAGGCATTAAAAATGTCTTCATGAATTCGCTTAAAGCCGAAGATTAAATTTTTAAAGTGAATGTTTCTTGTTACCTTATATAGTTTACAGAAACGCTTAAAAATTAAGTTTTATTACTCAGAGTAACGTTTTGGTTTCTAATACTGATATTTATTGAACGCCTCTACATACTTTATTTATAATCCAAATATAATTATAAAACAAATTAGATACTTTTCTCGGAATAATTGACGTTCCTTGAAGGAGGTCTTTTTCAGCAGTGGACGGCGATAGGTTCATTGTGATCCATTGGTTAGCAAAGATGTCTGTGCTTAAATTTGTAACAAAATGTTTTAACAGGTTTAGAAAAGTATATCCTATTTTTATCCTATCGGTTATCACAGCTTTATATGCATTGAAATGTTTATTTTAACAGTACGTCAGCCTTCAGACCTCATTCGAGTCTAAGTAACTATTACAGTATCTATTTAGATCACCATAATTATAGTGAAAAAAAAAATAAATAAAGAGAAAATATGTAAATTGGTAATTCCGAGTGCAGGAATTGTCATATAATAGAAAAGACCTATAAATTAAAGATGAAAAAAAAACAAGGTACAGTGCACAAAAAAAACGGTAGCTTGTTAATTACACTGTATTATACAGTAATTTGAGTAGTGGGATTTTTTCTTCTAGGTCAATATACGTGATACAAAACAAAAGTCATGATTGATAGCTGTCAGCAGCAGACGTTTATAGAAGATAAGAAATGGAGTAATTTAATTTTAAAATATATGTAAATATACACTAATTACGAAGCCGAGCTGCTGTAATAAAAAAAAATGTAATAATTAACTTCGTCCGTGTGGTGACGGATTAAGAATACGTAATGTTACCACCCCTATTCATCCCATGGGTGTCGTAAAAAATGACTAAGGGAGATAACTATTCAGGAAAATATCACCACAAAGAGAAGGAAAACTTGAAACAACCCGTCTGGCCAGCGTGGTATAGTAGGCCAAAATCCTCTTTGCTAAGTAGAGACCTCTGACCAGTAGTGGACTGTTAAAGGCTAATGAATAATTAACTTGTAAAATTTATTACCAAGTTCAATACACATAATGGCTTGTATTGAGCTGTAGTCTTCATTTCTTAAATATTTCACAATTATTCCGCCGCAATTTTTTTTAAACTTAAGTTTGACTTAAGTGGAACTATACCCTCATAAATAAATGAGGCAGTTCTGTGTTAACAAACATAAAAAAACAACCGAATTAAAAACCCCCTCCTTTTACGAAGTTAGTTTCAAAGCAATTCCTACATCGCGATATACAAAATCACACGTTAGATCCTAAAATAGGGCACCTGTTCACACCTTGTATTGAGCAATTTTCAAAGTACACAAATCAGCATTATGATGTGCAAACCAATTCAAAAATAATTAATATTAATTAGGTTAGGTCGCATGGACCGATATCCATTAACCGCAGACTTGTTCGACACAAGTAGGTGATAAACGCAGGTATATTGTGGTTAGCACTATTTGTGCGTTAATGTTGTTGACACTTAATATAATAACAATGCGGTCTAATGTAATTTATACTAAGTATAAAAGTAATTAAGCAAGAAAAGTTTGTGTGGGAAAGACTTTTTCCAAACAAATGTTCCTTCTAACTGGTGGAAAACGGTACATTTAAACTTAAATTTTGTTGTCCAAAACATGTATAATTTTAACATTTCCTCGTAACTATGCAGTAAGCTACTTCAAGGTAAAAACACTAGTATAATATATATCTTGCCTTTTACAGAAAAAATGATTTTCAGTAAAGTTACTGCTATATCAGAAATAAACAAGTGATCTCGGTGGATTTCAACTTGTTACAATTCTTTTGAATAAGTTTCACATTCGATTCAGATATTTGATTTTTAAATAAGCTGCCTGTTTTGAGTACAGAGTACTTGCTCTTTAAACTTTTTTTTCATATAAGTTACTCTTTTCAAACTGGATGCTTCGCAAACAACGCTTATTATATTCACCTGTACAAAAATAGTTCCGATACACGAGGACTTTGGTCAAGGACAGGGTCATCAGAAATTCAAATCACCTATAAATTTAAAATTCTATGTGAATAAGCAGGCAAAAAAATTGGGTTCGATGCACTTTATCCCATTTGATGGCCGCGTCCATATACTATTGACATCACATGAGATACATATATCATGAATTCAGAATTTATTTTTTGTTAGATTCAGCGCATTAACTTGTCAATATACCTAAACGTTATTTACAGTACCAATATTGATCTATTCAATAAACAGTACTTGCCTTCTATGTACATGACAAATAAAATTATGTAAACACATTTCGAAATAAAAGGTGATTACATTGTTATTTAAGGATCATTGTTTGTAAGAGTATATTGAATATATATGTATATATATATATATATATATATATATATATATATATATATATTTATATTTATACATATATTTATATTCCTTCAATAAAGTAGAATTAACTACCGGTTGTATAAATACGATTTACACGTCTAGTACATCTATTTTCAATTATTAATTAAATATTTACAATTATATTTATTTTTTTAACTGACACATTTAAAGCAACTTACCGATTCGAATCTTGTACAGAAAAAAAAACATAGAAGCTTAATATGCAAAAAAAATTAGTAAGTTTTAACATAAATAACACTTATTATTTTTTTAACTATTTTGATTGTTGCAAAATATTGTACAATATTGGACCACCACTCTTGGATTCCATTCACGCTAGAGTATAGAGTCACTTTGGCAGGCCAAGAATAAAAAAAAGAAAAAAAAACGAAATTACAACAATTGAGAAATACAAGTACTAAGTAAAAAATTTATTAGAGGATAAGAATTAATGGGAAAATTGCATAACTAACATGAACTATATTTTTGAATTGACTAAGCAAGCATAACAGTCCATAAATAACATTGGGCCACAAATAAAGCGGTCGTCTGCAAAAAAAGGCTGTAAATTGATTTAAAATTAGTTAGAATTTATTTCAGAAAAATTGAAAAATGTACATAAATTTTATTTCATTGTACACGATTGTATTAAATAAAAAAAAATAGAGATGTGGAAGTTAAACACAGAATTCGGTAATTATTGTTTTAATTTTCTTTCTATTCTTTATATGCAGATATTCTGATACAAAAGCACTATAAAAAAAATGGTTTTTTATATAATTTACAGAAATTTCTTTTATTTTGGTGTCACCATAAAGACGACAATAAATTTCTCAGTTTCATAGTCTAAACGTAAACTGCCGAAATGTGTAATAAATTCAGAATAATTACAACTGGAATGAAGTCCTTCCTGCGCAGTCCCAAAGTTCCTAATAATTAGAACAGTATTCTAAAATTCAAACACCATCCATACCGTAGACGGCACACATAATTTACATAAGTATATTAATAACGAGCCCGCTTCGTAACAAGTTTGGCCGGATTAGTACGACGCCGAGTTCATATGAGCCTCACAAACATGATGTCATCGCCAGCACACATAACTTACTTAAAAACCTCGGACGATTTTATTCATGTGTGAGTAAATGAGAGTTATCTAAACACAACACATTCAAATTAATTCTATATTAACAGACAGCTGGAAAGTTCCATGGCGGCAGAATGTAATGTATAGTATTATAAATTTAAAACAAGCCTTGCTTTGGCATCCCTTACTGACTATGGAATAGATGGTCTCTGTTCCTATTATAAAAGGAAATGAATCTCAGAGCTAAGCAAAAATCCAGTTAGGTATCTGAAAAAAGTGATGTCAACAAGTTTTTATACAACGCAATAAAAACATCAGATAATCATTCTTTCAGTCGACCACAATTCGTTTTCGGTCAAGGATAATTGCTAGTGAATTAAAAAAGTTTGAATGGATCAAGTGCAATATTGGGCTATTTTGTTAGAGAATCAACCTTTTTACACCGAACTTAGGCTTAAGAAATCTTAAATGAATCTATTCACGAGATAGTGAAGCAAGTATTTGAATCTGTAAAATCACGAAGAACAGTTGTTCAGGTGGTTTTGTGAATCTTTGCATATGCCGTGTTCTTTAGTTGCCTCAGGTTCAATTCCCGGGTCGGGGCAAAAAGTGTTATTGAGTTTTTTGGTTGCAAAAATACTTGATAACAACACAGAGATTAGAAGTTGGGGTCTTAACCCCAGTGCCTCGGAGAGCATGTAAAGCCGTCGGTACTACATCTGATCTCTCCCCGGTAGTATCGGGCAACCGTCCCATCGGTTTGTCACAGTAAAGGAACAGACAGTGCACCTGGGTTTACACACACACTTCTGCACTATAACATCTCCTGGAGTTACTCTACTCTCCTACTCTAAGTAGTACATCATTCTTTAGTATAAATGGAACTAATCAATACATAGAACCAATACAAATATACTGTACACAATAATTTAGATGTTAATTACAATGGTCATAAATATGAAAAGAAAGAGGACATTCAATTTCTAGGCTTAATAATTGATTGTAAATTAAACTGAGTAAGTCAATCAATCTATGGACTCCATAAGCTAAAAAATTTAGCAAGCGGATCAACACTAATAGTAGCCTATCATGGACTTGTGTCATCAACGTTGTGCTATGGCATCAAATTTTGGAGTAACTCCACTGACTGGTATTTAGCATTCAATGTTCAGAAACTGTGTATAAGGACTATGTTTGATGTTGTAGAAAATAACATTCTAACCTTATCATGTTTATAGATCATCGAGTATGTCACGTTCGTAAAACAAAATATTGCACTATTTGAGAAGAGATTAAGTGCTCGCCATGCAAATATGTTGTGTGTGGTGAAGAGCAAAACCGCAATAATGTGCATTTTTTATATTGCTCCACATATCTGTAATAACTTGCCGAACCATTTAAAAAAGGCTGAAAACAAGAATTTTCTAGAAGCATCTACAAAAACTACTCATTGCTAAGGTTATTTTTCTTTTCGAGAACGTCTGAATGAAAACAGCATCTATAACTGGCACTAGAATTAAAAAAAAGA
Organism: Hypercompe scribonia; assembly: GCA_949316085.1. Classification (NCBI taxonomy): domain Eukaryota; kingdom Metazoa; phylum Arthropoda; class Insecta; order Lepidoptera; family Erebidae; genus Hypercompe; species Hypercompe scribonia. The sequence goes on along the minus strand of OX438967.1, from coordinate 5,343,188 downwards.
AATGTATTTGCTTTTCTAATTTTTTTAAAGTAATGTATTGTTGTATGAAATTTTAATTACTCAAAATTTCTGATATTTCCTTTTTTTCCTTTTGCGTATTTGTGTTCTGACTGTAAAAAAATATATTTTTGTAACTGCTTATCTTAAATAAGAAACTATATTTGCACACTATTATGTATTGGTAGAATGTTAATAAGTTACATTATTAAAATCGCTTATTTCTGCGTACAAATAAATTGAATTAAAGTTTGCAACACGATTCGATAAACAAAAAAATCACTGAAGCTAGAGGCCCATCAATTAAAAAAAAATCTAATAAACTCATCCTTCATATCTTATAACTGACCGAGAATTTAGTCACAAATTATACTTAGGGTCAGTTAGTATATTTAAACTTGTAAACACTTCAATGTTTTCATTTTTGTGTATACTAAGATATCGTAACACGTAGATGCCCGATAGCATCCTACGCAAGACGCCGATAACCTGGAAAACGTACGGTTACTGATAGCGATTAGTGTTTGGAAAACATACTGGTTACGCAAAATAAAGATATTATTTGAAATCATAACAATAATAATAGAAACGTGATAATATTATTTGTTAAAGGAGAATTGGAAGTAAATTGTTCCGGAAGAAATGTTCAAGGCTTTTGGACTGTTGCAGTGTTTTTGAAGTTAATAATGTCTGATATACATTAATTTAATACTGTCTGGAAGGCGTATTTTGATAATTATATTTACATAAATAAATATGATAATAAATAAGCAAGCAAAGCGGTTTACCAGTCAGTAACGCTAACCGGTATTAGTAAACACTCGCAGCCAACGCCAAGTTTAGAGCTCTGACGATATAAGACTCCAATTAATATTTTTCCCGACGATAAATAGGTATTTTTGGGTAATTTTCACCCAGAATAAAGTTTGAAATAGGTAAGAAAATTAAACTGGGCGAAGGGGGCGATGTTGCAGACAAGAGCTAGTATTTTGTAAACAGGACAGTAGCGCAGGGACGGCTAATCCGAAGTTTAAAGAGTTTGATAATATTTGTATATCATTCGTTTCCGGGACATACTTATAACTATATACCTGCAATTACGTGTATTGCAGATTTTAAATGACATCTAGTTATCTGAACTAAATATTTAATTAAAATACTAAAATGCCACCAATTATGTACAAAATAGAAACACTTTTACAAGAAACTTCTAGAAACTAGATTCAGCTAAAACAGCGTTCATTAAAATGCAATACCTACCTACTAATGCAAATTAATCTTCAAGAATAGCTATCAATAAACAGCATTGAACATTAAACAATCAGTAAACAGTAGGTAGGTATTATATAAGTATTGATAACTATACTGTACTAGTTATATTGCAACATACTTCACGACCTTCGTCGCGTATAACTAGGTATAAGTAAGTATGCTGTGGCGAATGTACCAGTCTAAATGTGTCTGCCTCTGTTACGTATATAAACAATCAAGCGTAAATATATCCATACATGTACAATACACAAATATACTTACTATACAACGATAGCGATTTGGCTTCCTTTTTGACTTCCGCCGACGCATAAAGATGTGTTGGTTTACGTGTTTCAATGTATTTGTTTGCTTGTCTACATTATTACAATTCGTAAGTAGATTGACAGCCTTGGAATATTGGATTCATTTTATAATTGTTTATTTAATTTTCTAATTGCGTTATATATTACGGCCAAAAAGTTTTGTTCACTTAAATGTTACAGTAAATAATAACAGTTTTAAGTATACCGTCAATTTTTATTGACCTGTAATTATTTTGAAAGTATAATTGGATCCATGCAAACCTCTGATGAACCAAATGAGTCTAAAATGTTTTCTAATGTCAAGCGTCTGAATAAACATGGTAAAAACAGAAGCAAAAGATGACGTGTATAAAAATAAAACAGTAGAAACTATTAATACAATAGCCGTAGCTTACATAGACCTATTTAGTTCCGATTACATGTGTCTACGTATTGAAAATCCATCCGTATCGCTGCGAAAGATCACTTGATCACGATAGTCTAGAATAAAAATTATCTTTAAAAATTTTACGGCACCTACCGAAACCGTTGCGAAATTGTAAAGTTACAATATTTCGTTTGTATCAAGAAATGTGATTCATAGTAATCATGACTCATTAAAGGTTTATAGTGAAAACAGAATACGTTTGCAAAGTTATGTAACTCAAGAGTAGATTTGAGTGCTGAAATAAAAAGTAGTAACGTATTTAAATTTATTGGAAATATCCATTTTTTTTTAACGCGTGGCAACCCCCTCGAGCCGTCACCCCACCGCGGTTTACAGCGGGGTGGTGTGTCGGCATCGGACCGGCTAAAACCACACGGTGTGCCACTCTGCGCATGACATAGGAGGGATCCGGGAACAGCTATTATACGACACCCAGATCTATTAGAAATATCCTACTTTAACTAACCCGCTGGTCTCAAGGTCGGTAGTTCAATCCCCATACAGGATAGGTAATTAGATAATGAGGAAGATGTTTTGTTATGTATATGTCTAATGTATGTATTTAGAAATATAAAAGCATATTTATCACCGGTTTGGTTACCATAGTTTAGTTTCTGTCTTACTTGGGATCAGATGGCCGTGTGTCTGATTTGTCAAGTTGTTAATATAACCAGTATATGAGCAGAGACTAAAGTTAAACAACACACATGCAAAGTTTAAACCATTAATAAGCCAGTCGAGTTTATCTTCAAACAAATGATGTTGGTAAACGATCTTAACGATCAACAAAGATTGAATGAAGGTGAACTTGGTTATGTCATCATCGGTAAACCTCGCGCTACCATGATTTTAATGATATCTAGATACGAAAGCATACTTAAAGGACGTGGCCACACTATGAGGGAGATATTTTGTGTTATTTTTCCGTTTTTTGACGCATGCACGCCATTATTGATAACCGTAATGATATACGTCTTTCAGATAAGGATGGTCAGTTGAGTCAATCTATATCTTTCCAGAACAACAAGTGTATCGGGGCGCTCACAGGTTCGGTTTGACTGGCAGGTTCGGTCACATTAATGGTGATTAGCTGTGGGTTTATTACGATAGCCAATCGAGTAACAGAGCTCTAAAATGCCGTTCGCGAATGGAAACCGGCAAGTAGGACGGCGCTCATCTAGTTCCTGTACAGTCCTGACCACCTGAATAAGATATATGGGGTGGACTGCGTAGGGAAAATGGAGACTGGGTACTCACATTTGGAGAAACCTTTGTCCAAAAAGAAGATTTATATAGGCTAATTTATTGATGTTGGCGGCTTAGGGCTAGATGCCGTCTAATAGTTCCTACAATTAACTGCCTGACTGTTAAGACTGAGTAATCTGTGAGCTAGACATGATGAAACCTCAAACGTGGTGTTTGAGGTTTCGTTCCTCGCTTCAAACGTTTTAACACAGCAGATAAAACATTTTTATACATTTTATACATCAGCATTGTTCAATGCCACGCTACCGACTACACTTGGATATTCGTCTGACTCATATGATCTAATTAGTTCGTTCTGTCGCATTGTCTACGCGGTTGTTCTTACTAACCGAGATCGATGTTTTTGCAGTAACCTGATTTTTAACAATATCTGTCGTACGTAGAAATATTTTACTTTTTGAAAAACGAAAAGATATATTGTGGAAAACAAATAAGTTAAACATATTGTGCACTACGTTTGTCTCAACTGTAAATAGCTCTATGGAGTAATTGACTTATAGGTTATTGAATGCGGCGAGATGCGTACTATGTGGACATTATTGAATTCATTTTAAAATAACATCCCAGTAGCAGTACATGTTCTACGAATTATTTAATTATCATGTATATATGCGTTCAACTTAAATAAAATAACACTTAAATTTTTGGTTTGAAATAAAATAAATAAATAAATATTTAGGACATTCAGTTTCAAACTAAGTAGAGCTTGTACTATAACTAAACTGACTGATAGAATACTTGTATACTTTTTTTTGTAAATACATACATATTATATGTACATAGAAAACACCCAAATTTCGAAATAAATATTTGCAAATCATACAAACAGTTGGTCCGACCCGGGAATCGAACCCGAGACCTCAAGCACAGCAGTTGCATTCACTACCGCTGTGCCACCGAGTTAGTTGAAGATGAAATCTGTGGAAGTGAGGAAAAATAGTGTCCAATTGTTGGCCATTAACGGCCGCATTGTCGGTCACCATAAACGCTTTGCACGCTACTAAAGTCAAAGTTAAGAAAGTCAATGTTGTTTCAGTTGTTGGTAGGACAACACTCCATCTGGAAAATTACATCATTAACAGAATACGCGAGTTTTTATTAGTGGGATTTTCGAAGATTGTTCGAGAAGACTCCGTGTCTAATCTTCATTTATATCGAAATTAACGCACGATTACACTTTCCTGTTGCTATATTTTGATATATGATATGCACATAAGTAGATTGAAATTGTTGACATGCAAGTGTAAAAAATATGTAATCATAAATTTGCTAGTATCTTAGCTGCATAAGCCGGGAAAGTGTTCTAGAAAATACAACATTTATTATGATCACTAAATTATCAATAAGTTTTTGGAAATTTTGTTATCTACGATAAATAGTTCTGTATGTTTCATTACAGTTTGCTTACTTGCTTAAAAAATATACTGTAAATAATAAAGTTATATATATAATAACTATAAAAACTAACAAGAAATGTAACAACACTATCTATATTTTGGTGTTAGAGAATTGTACTTTAATAAAAAATATTATTCCAGCCGGTGTCACCATAAACGGTTGTTTTGCACGCATACTAGTAGGAGACACGGTTAAAAAAGTCAATGTTGTTTCAGTTGTTGGTAGGATAACACTCCATCTGGAAAATTATATCATCAACAGAATACGTGAGCTTTTATTAGTGGGATTTTCGAAGACTGTTCGAGAAGATCCAGTGTCTAATCTTCATTTATATTGAAATTAAGCTATGATTACGCATTGGTGTTGCTATGTTATGATATACGATATACATATAAGTAGACTGAAATTGTTGACATGCCAGTGTAAAAAATACGTAATCATAAATATGCTAGTATCTTAGCTGCATAAGCCGGGAAATTGTTCTAGAAAATACAACATTTATTATGAACTAATTTATCATTATATTTTTTTTTGGAAATTTTCGTTATCTACGATAAATAGTTAAGTATGTTTCATTACTGTTTTATTCGTGTGCATATAAAACAATATATGTATATAAGTAATACTTAATTGCATTACACGTTAATCTATCTGGAATATTCCAGGTTGATTGACGGCTATTATTCTTTTTTTTTCTTAATTCACACATATAGCCTTCCACAGTCCACTGCTCGACATAGGCTTTTCTTCGAAAGGAGGTTTTGTCCTATTTAACATACAATATATCTTTTGGAATGAGGTTGTCCTGAATCGTTTGCTCGCTTAGTCACCTCTTACTACACCCATGGGATGAATAGAGGTACAGACATCGTATTTTTAATACGTCACAACACGAACACATATTGTAACAAAAAAAATGTTTTCATGTGCTCTGATATATAAGATCATAATAATAATGATTTCAGAAAACTTGCACAAGGCTGTTATATTCCAAGCTAGGTAGCGCTTGTTCTTACTACGGTATTCCAGCTCATACATAAACAGCAATGTAAAAAATAGAAATATGGACCTGATTTTTTTTTCTATTGTTACACCTAAAGTGCCCACGAATTCGCCTTTTTACAGTCTATTTTCCCCATCCAAAGGCTGCCTGGACGAAATTGCTTTTAGCGATAAGGCTGCCATTTGTATGTGGTCACTCAACTGATATAGTCTTGCATAGGTATACCCATCAATAAATTTAAAATAAAAACCAATCTAAAACTGGCTTTTTTAAATCTATAGCCATTCAAAACAGATACTAATAAAAATGCAAAGCATTTAATCAATTTATTTAGAATTATTACCCAAATCGCTTGTTTGAAAATAAAAAATTGTTTTGTGTCAATAGATAAACATCACAATAGACTGAAGTTCAGATATCCAATACACTTAAAACAAAACTAATCACAGTAATTTTAGCATTATGATTGATTTTATAACACATCTACACACATTTACTATACTTTTTATTTGAAATACCATTATAAAAAATCATAAAGTTTATTATGTTGAGATAACCATCTGTAGTCGAACGGGTGTCAAGTCCCTCCAACAAAAAGGATCACTAAAAAAAGTATGCCTGGGGGCCGCGGCACAGCCAACAATTGGTGATAGAACATTGTCTATATGCTAGTCGAAGCGAGAATTTCTATATCGCGATACAGGATTCGTAGTAATTCCGTAGTTCAGTGTGTCTTCGATAGATAATGATGTATGTGGATGTCGCCACACCGTCTGACTTACATATTAAATGTAATAATATCCACAAAACTTAACAAGAAATGTAACAGCAGTATCTATATTTTGGTGTTAAATATAGTGCATAATTATGAGAGTTGTATTTTTTATTGAATAAATGAATGATTTATTAATTTAATTTGATCTATTTTTTATTTTTATGACGTACGAGTATATTTATTTATTTATACTTATACTTAAAAACAAATTACAATTTAAATTTAACGACGGTTCCCGCACGAAGCTCGTGGCTTATTATTATAGTAACTACTTAACATCTTATTTTCTGCAGTTATTCAAGTACATAGAACCTAACATTTCAGTCAATGGATGTCTACTGCTGGACATAGCCACTCCAACGTTCGACCCAACAACCGGTTCTGTTTTGCCCGACTCAGAGCCCATAACAAAAAAAAAATATATTTCGGACATTTGACACACAACATCATCTAGTTTCAAACTAAGCAGACCTTGTGGTATGATAACTAGACTGACTGATAGAATACACATATACTGTTTTTGTAAAAACATACATATTATCCATAGAAAACATCCAAACTTCGAAAGAAATATTTGTAGATCATACGAACATTTGGTCCGACCCGGGAATCGAACCTATGACCTCAAGCACAGCAGTTGCATATGCTACCCTTGCGCCATCGCGGCAGTCAAAAACAGTATTATATACTATTATAATTTAGTAAAGAGTATTTTTAAGTTAAGGTATCGCTGGGGTAATCGATCATAAGGGTCCACACATCGCAGTATACTACGCAAAACATGTAAACAAAACAAGTAACGATAAAAGATAAAATATATTGCGCTGTATTTTAGTTATTTAATTTTGTAAAATATGATTAGATAAAGTAGAGAGTTAACGCCGGGTTAAAATTACACTGACACTTAAGATTGCAACGCAAGTTCAATAGACAAAGGTTGTCAAAACCTGAACCCTAGGTCACTGATATATGTAGATATATTAAAAAAGAAATCTTCACATTTATACATTAACACTTGAAGAAAATTATTTGTATCTCTATTCAAACAAATATGGTGCCAGTAACCATTTTATTCTTGGGATATTTAAATAGTGTACATGTTTGAAACTTTTCAACATGCTATGGGTTTAAAATTATGTAAAAACAGCTACATAAAACTATAAAGATCCAGTATTTTATCACCTGTCATTATACCAAAGTCTATACAATGATAGTTCAAGTTATACTGATCATTAAATAAAACAACACATTCAAAACTGTCCAAATTCGGATCCTTAGTTCAGATATAACATTACTTTTATAATACATTCTTATTACATAATATGAAGTATTATTTTTGCAATCAGATAATCCTTAAGATTACAGTGACATGAATCATTTTCAAATTGTAATAACAAAATTGAATTACTTTAAAGACGATTCGAAAGTGAATTGCTTTTTATATATGTGTTTACGAAAGATAGCATGTGAATGAACATTTCAAGGAAATCAAGTGACGTATAGTGTGTACCTTTAGCCTTTCATCCTTATAATTATAGTATTATAATGTATATAAGAGGTTTGAACTTTCCTAAATATTATTTTATGCATGGACATTGATCATCGCCGCGTAGTTTATTGCCTGGGTATATTACGAAGGTACCGACAATGTTTATTCTAATAGACTCTTGAAACAGTTGAATTTAATTTATTTTTTATTTAATTCCATCTTCTCATTCACTTCGCCAGCGTACCGTGGCGTGGTGCACATTAAATAGTTTTTATTACGGGCCGTTTAATAGTCCACGCTATGTTTTTTTCTTTTTTTAAACTCAAATTAAAAACAAAAGAAGTTCTCTCTGACAAAATACGGCTACACAAATTAACTTTCGGACCCTATAAAAATTTAATCGCCTATCTCGTCAGAATACCTTTAACTTAGACTTTATAATATTGTTAAAAACATTGCTTTTGTATAGTAATTTAATTGGTGCTTATAAAAACTTGTACAGTGCTTATCGTAGTGTTGTTCCGTGAACGTAAGGAGCCGGTCCCTTGACCCTACTCAAGGCTGGTTTAGCTTCCGCTATTGAGATTATGTGTCTGATTGCTCATCGATAAACAGTTCACGATTCCTTATGAATCTACCCACGCTACTGGTCGTGTGTAAATGTGTTTGTTGTTTCCAAAGTTCCACTATGATACCCTGCAACCATGTATAAGCTCGTATCTGTTGTACATAAAATGTTTTATGTAATCAAATTGTAATTAGACTTAAAATTTAATTTTTGTGTGCCTATATTTGATATCCAAATGATTTTACAATATAACAAAGTTAAAAATTAACCGAATAAACACAGAACAGGATCTACCGATATAGCTCATCAAACAATGAGCGAACTTGATGCTTTACAGACGAAAAACTAAATGCATAAAATAAAATTATATACATATAGTCCAGTATGCCTCGGTGGCGTGGTAACGAATGCTACCACTCTGTTTGAGGTCTCGGATTCGATTTCCGGGTCAAACCAAATGTTTGTATGATCTGCAAATTTTGCTTCGAAGTTGGAGTGTTTTTTATGTATAATATGTGTATTTACAAAAAAAGTATATAAGTACGACTATATTCTACCAGTCGGTCCAGTTATCATAGTAAAAGCTCTGCTTAGTTTAAAACTAGCTAACTACTATTTTAAGAAAAAAAAAATGTGCATTTAAAACAGTTCCAAAAAAAAAGAAATATAGCAAGCGTCAATATTTATAAAGCTCAAGGTAATTTAAGCCTGAAAACGAGAGGGGTCTTTAGATCTCAAGTGCAAATTCATAGCCTAATGACATGAACAATGAGCATGCGCAATTCAATAATCCAAAACCTATCTCAAAATGGAGATATATATATCGAATACGCTTTGATAATATCCATTTCGATAACAAAATTGAATCTAAGAACACGATAAATAAATTAATCATAATCAGCTGGTCTCATGTAACAGTTTTTGTTTCAATGATTAATCACATGCTCTATATACGTTGTTATATACGCGTTGATTATATACACAGCTGATTGCCACCTGCTAATGATACGAAAATTGAAGACTTATGTCTTACATCTTCGTGGTAAAGGTATATAGAAATGTCTACATAAATATACGAGTCGTAGAGTACGTATATATCACCATTTTTTCCTTTTAGTTTTAAAAGGAACAATGTCGTAATACATTATTTTCATATCTGTAACTCTATCAGGTGTTAAGTCAACAAAGTTCCTAGACGATTCCTTTGCTTTTGGTGTAAACCGTATGCAAATATTACAGTGTATTGTGTGTATTACACTGTATTTGTGCATTTTTGATGCAACTCTATACGAGGATTCATGCCTTTTACTTTTTAATGGAACTGATGTAGATTGGACAGAATCATTGTTTTAAAATAACTTGAGTATTGAAATCTGAATAAAAACAGAGGAGATATTTATACTCCTTTCTACAAGAAATGCTATAAAATTCATTATTACTATTTGCTTGACAATTGAGCAAGTTTCTCATTATGAGTACTAATCCTAATAGCGTAAGTAAGTAACGAGTTCGTTTCTCATTTAACAGTCATTTAAAAACAAAATATATATTAAGTAATAAAGTAAGTTGAACCAAGTAGAGAAACAAGTTATTCCAGCTTGACCCTTTTTTTTGGTCAGATCAAGACTTGTCTTGGATATTATGACGTCGTCTATGTAACATTACTACATATTTTATCGTGTGATTGATCGTAAATGTAGTATCCAAATTGTGAATCACTCTTCAACTATAATACTACGTCTTAAATATGACCGTAAAATTTGAAGAATAATAACTCTATATTCAGGTAACAGTCCCCTTATTAATTCATCTACTGTCTGGTACCCAATTCAAGCGGCCCCTAGTTCCAACACACGCAACAGTTTTTATGGTTCCCACTCTAGTTTTGTTATTTACCTACAAGCTGTTTAGGTATTTGGATATCTTTTTCTTTGGGTTTGGTTATCAAGTATTCGAATTGAAACGCTGTCTAATCTCTAAATATAATTGCCTACAACCGAGAGTGCAAATTATCTAAATATTTAAATATTCAGTTTGTTCGTCTACATTTCTAAAACTCAAAAAGCTCGGTATCGCTAAAGCTCAAATTTTATCACGAGATACGAACCGCTTAACGAATTTTTTAATTTTTTTTCGTGTCAATTTTCTTCCTCATTTCTAATCAATGCCATCACTATGTAACATAGTGAAGCATATTTGGATACAGCTACTTTAATACAAATGTCGTGAAAATATTCTGTAATTCCAGGAAATAAATAATATTACGTTTTTTTTTAGCGTGATTTTTAATTATTGTATAGTAGACGAAAAAATATTTAGTATAAACATGTTTAGTATAAACAACATAATCTTAAATGTATCAATTCGAAATATCGATTTTGTTTTTATAACAAATAGAAACATTTAAAGTTGTTTTCAATATAAAGTGACAATGTGAGTAGGTGCCTGGCGAATGCTGGTGTTAGCCAATTCTGTAGATTCTCGAAATAGTAATCGATAAAATAGAGTGATACAGTATTAAATGTGAATTCGGGTAGGAAGACTCTTGTGGAATCTTCTTTGGGGATTAAATGATAAGTGTCTAAAGTACAAATAGTTTAAAAAAAATGAGGGTATTTTGAAACTTTTTTGTATTTTATTTACATTTTCACTTGATCTATTTTTATCTTGCCTTTTCTTGATGACATTTAGGGTTTAGGTATCTTAAAAATGTAAATGACGTTAATCAAAACTTTTACATTAAATAAATACTCGTCTTTCAATACTAAAAAACTTTTTCTATTGTAGTTTTCCTTTGTTACTGCTTTTCGTTTTCATTTAAAATTACGAAACGATGACAACATTTTCTAAATAATATTAGATAAATAAGTGGAATATTTTATGTAATAACAAATGTCGCAGTTTAAATTGGTAACGAGACAACAACATAAATGTCAATGTGTGCGAACTGGGTCAAACGCGAGATACCTACGAAACGTAACTGTGTCTGTGTGCAACAGATGACTGCCGAGTTCAATGCCCTTGTTAGAACTAGGGTCAACGACCTTCGTTATACAACCCTCAGATCAGGTACACGAATGTGGGGTTGTTTTGATCTCGCTCTCGGCGTATTTAAATAAACACGTGTGGGAGTGAGTGTAAGATTGTATTTCGTGTAAACTGGTTATGTAACATTTTAAAAAAACCTTCGTAAGTATTTGACTGTAAGGGTTTTTTGTAAGTTACGTGTTGTATTTATAGATCATATAACATATTTATATCTTATTTATGTTAACTGATTTAATTTATATATTGAAATAAATATAAATTCCATATTGACATGAACAGTTTTTTAAAACTTGTCGGCAGCAAAACAGGTAAATTTAATGTATATTTCAAGTAAAGTTACTACTCATAGATAAATTATGAAAAGATAATCATAATATATCATTTAGATTACTGAATCTCGGTCAAGCATCCGGTGTGAATAAAAAAAAACGATTAATTGTCACAAACTGTAATGGAAACTATAATATAAATTATTTTAAAATATTAAAATATTTAATTAGTATAGTAATCAGTAATAACTAAATCTATTAAGTAGTTTTAGGTCATTGTTGTTATATTATGAGTTCCAAAATAGGGTGCGTCCTAAGGTCGGGCAGGCGCAGTAAACAGATCCGTGGGTGCGTTGCCGAGAGCACGTACGCACCGCCCGGCCTTGCCATTATTTGTGACTTCAACCTTATAATGAGTAAAGCCATCAAGTACAGATCCCTCGAAAACACTTTATACACTAAAGTATCTTCAAAATATCAAAAACGAGCAAAAAATTCGAGAGTAAAGTTAATTAGGGTATTTGTAAGAAGACGTGTTGATTGTTACATTTCATTCGTCGGTATTTACTGTATGTTACAAATTTCTTAGGATTCGCTGTATTAGTTGCTAGAATACAAACATTTCCAACATTTAGTCTAGTATGTTTTTAACGTATTTAGATGTGTGTTTAGTATTCAACGCGCTTTACGAACACTTCTACAACGTAAGGTTGAAAACCCGAGAAATATTTATGTTCAGTCTCTAAACAATGTATTGAACAGAAAACGTGGATTATTTCGACTATGTGAACGATCGTGTTTTCCATTTCATTCACTGTACAACGCGAATTTTATATAGTGGTAATTAAGTTAAAAATATAACATTGAGATGTCCTCTCAAATGACATAAATATAAATGTTTATTCAACATCACATCACACCACTACAATCTAACAAGATCCTTATACATAAAGTCAATAGAAATGTGTGTGAATTAACGAACGATAGGTGATAACCAGTGTGTTTTTCAACATCTGCAAATGGTTTGATGATGTAGGTGTCTCATTAGGCATTAAATGACTGCGAACATTGATTCTAACAGCAGTCCTTGTCATTTGTACATTCTGTTTTTATAATATAGCCCTTTAATCTGATGAATGCATACTTTGATCTGTTAATTAAAATATATACGATGTATCCACAGTCCTAATTATAAAGATGCTATCTACACACACAAATAGTATGTATGTGTGAACGTATGTATGTGTAGTACGTACGGACATGTTGGTACGCTTGTTATGTTCGTACAGTTTTTTACTTTTATGCGATCGCCCTGTCCTTGCTTTCCTGATATAAACAAAACAATTACATCGGGTCTAAATTTAGTCGTACTTTCTCAGATATTTGGCATCGTGAGTGGAAAATAACTTTGGATACAATCAACATGAGAAAGCCACGTTGTATACTGTAGTGTTCTGCAATACAACGTCTATATTCGTTTAACATAACTAAGTTGGCGTTTAAGTCCATGACGAGCCCATTTGAAACGGTTCTTGGTACCAATGTATCTCTAGTAATACCACTCGTCTATTATTAATCTTCTATAAGGTGAAAATATTTTGTAACAAAAGTTCCTGACGAATTTTTTTTATGGCATTGTTTTTAAACGTGCAAACTGATCACTTGGTGGTATATGACTCCTAGACCGACACATACAATTCAGAGGCACAAGTGTATTGAAGTGCTCGACTGCCCCTTCCTACCAGAACAAAAGGCGAGAAAATTTCTGGAGGATAGAGGCACTGACCACTATTTTAAAACATTATGGTTTTTAAACTTTTTAAAGATCGCAGTCTTAGACCAAGATAGCAACTACTAGGAAAATTAATTTTTAATAAATAAATAACCTCACATTTCTCACACACAGCTGTCTAATTCCAAAGTGGGCAGAAACTGTGCTATAGTAACTAAACTGCTGATAAACATACTTAAATATTCTTAAAGACATAAAAAATACATCTAGATAAAGAACAAATAATCGTGCTCATCGCAAAAATATTTGTCCTGGATAATAATGCCTGAATGACTCAACTAAGGACTGGATGGTCATTTGCGAGTGCCTAAAGATCTTGAAATCGTTTACGGGTTCAGTCATTTAGAAACACTCAAAATATTGCTGCTAAGATGCCAGCTCGCACAATGAGATCAGGTCGTCCAGGAACATTGCTTTGGTATGTTACTGTCAAAACGCGATTGACGTCGTCAGCGTCTTCAAAGGTAACAGTTAAATAAGCGAGAACGTGACAGGAAAAGATTTATTGCAGTGACAATGTCTGCAGAATTTTACAAGCTTGCAATACTCAGCAACATGACAGTTATTCGCAGCAAATGTTATATCAACAATAAAATCGTTTGCGATTTCAATGTTGGTTTGCAAGATATTGTTAATTTGTGCTAATAGATCGGCTAATATTAAATATGGTAATAATCTTAAATGCTTTTCGGTTCAGGATTTTAGATTAGATAGAAAAGAAATCGATGTTCATGACAATCCATCGATTCAAAAATAAGTGGAATAATTTTTATCTCTTCTATCTTACTTTTATTTTTGCGTTATCGGTGTTTATGGACTGTCGTATATTCTCGATCTCATTTTGATTAACTTACTAGAGCGTATAGCGCAATTCTTGCTAGCGAAAATACTTTCTGGGACGGAAATTAATCAATTACTTGTTTTTTATTCAGGTATGATTATATTATTACATGGTTTAGTAATAGAAATAATTATGACTGTCATCTCAAAGTCTCGAAACATGACAACACTAAGAAAAGCTTTTTAGTTACAAGACTTTACGATTTAGATTGACTTTGCTTTTAATAATAAAAGTTGCGTTTGTTAACTTATTTTTTTTTAATTTATTTTTTTAACATTATCCATTTCTACAAATTTATATAATCTTCAAGTAATCTTATATTTACACTCCTCTGTATGTGAAATATATGGGCTGCTTCGTTCGTGCAGTAGTTAGTATATGAAGGGTCCACTGCAATAATGATGAATGTCCTTTGTCTTTTGTTTTAAGATAATTAGGTTTTAAATTTACAAACGGTGTAAAAAAACTCAGACATGAAGATTATAAAATGTTGTTTATTAAAGTTAAAGTATAGGTATAATGCTATTATTTTTTAGAAAATAATCATTCCTAGGGTATTATAAACTAATTAAAAATAATCGAATCTTAAGTAAGTCTTTAAAAATCAGGACTATAATGATCACTGTCCACACTGCATTCATAGTCAATAATGATTGGTGTCCAAATGACTGTTTTAATTAACTTCTGAATCTTTAATATTTGCAGCATGTGGAAGTTCATCGTAATAACGTCTTGTCTCAGACCTACAGAACTTTTTCAGTAACTGCACGTCGTTATATTTCGCTGTTGATATAGGTAACTTCTCTTTATAAGCCAAACCAGGTAATTTGAATTCGCCCTCATTAACTGCCTTCATAGACCGAAAAGAAACTGGTGTGTTGATTCCCATGGACTATTATTAAAATTTCTGTGAAACAAGAGCCGTGGGTGTTCTTTCTGGACTTTAAATTCACGCACAGGTCTTATGGGAAAAGGACAAGTTTTTTTGTAAAACGGTTTCAAAAATGCAGTCCAGCCCTTGAATGCATCTTTGGAGCATTGCCGTGAAAACCTGCGACGTTGAGCGTTCTAACCGTGTAGTCAAAATATTAAATACCTATTTATCACGAGACTGCAAGCGATATCGCTAAGTTTGAAAACCAGATTTCTAAATATAATTTCAAGTGATCGAATGGCAATACTCGTTAAAATTTAAATATTTTTGGACATTCATCATTATTGCAGTGGACCCTTCATATGAAACTGCTAATCAAGAAGTCGCGGGTTCGATGCCTGGGTCGGACATCAAAAATGTTTTTGGGTTTTTCTTACAACCAATTCTTAATAACTGTCCGAAATATGGAAGTTGGTGGTATTTCACGCTCGTGCCGCGAAGAGCACGTTTAACTATCGGTCTCGGTTGTCATGAACATCTATGACAATCGTTATTGTGAAGTCAGTGCCCTCAAATATACTGTAGTAATTCAACCTTCGAATTCAGTTCGCCCTCAGGTTTGTGTAGGCGTGTTGCCAGTCGCTCCGTGGAAAAAATGATATTCAGGTAAAACCGGTTGAACTAGTACCCGACCCCGAATAATATTAGGAATAATAAAGGCTAGGAAGAAGGTAAAAATAATTTGATTGTACAAAGCCCCTTTTTATACATTTATACGCTGTATGTAATTATTATTTACAAAGTCTCTATACAGGAAACTTGATAAGCCTATGTACATTGCTTATTACACGAAAACAACATTTTATATATTTTTAAATTTAAATTTCATTTTTTTTATCACTCAAACCTATTCCTTTGACCCAAGGTGGCTGTAGCTGCTGCATGTAAACGAAGCATTTATATTATAATCATTTATTACTCGTATGTTAATGGTATGATTTATACCATTTGAAGAACGCAATAGTACACTCGTTCCATGTCTTTCTGGTGTGTATCAGTGTTATCTTAAAAAAGAAAGATATCGGACGCGAAAAACTGACGTGTCTTTACAAATAGAAGATTTTTTAACTAGTTTCTATGTTGACCGACTTTGAAATAGCTACTTGGCAATGCTCACTCAGAATGTGCTACTTGCCTCCTATTGGTTCAGTAAACTGTCAGTTACAAACTGTTTGCACATATTGTGAGGAACTAACTATACTTTGTTTTACACTTTGATTTAGTTAAACTTGACACAAGTCTGATACGAAAGACATTTAGTAACATATCATCAAAATCGACTATTTGTAGTTTGGTTAAAAAAAATGTAATAGGCTAGATGACACCTTAGTCAAATTAGTTTCTTTTTATCATCTGTCAAAACGATAATTTTGTATGAAAAATGTACCAAATACAAAATTGTGACGTCACTGTTTAAGACTACTCAATTGAACAATGTATTTCACTATTCATTTGATTGAAATTCGTAATATGTAATAATAAAAAACTATGTTAATTGTTTTTGCCGAGATGTTTCGCGATATTAGTTTTAATGAAGTGGATGTTGGTATTTATTTACGATACAGTAATCTACCCTATTACATATATGGTGGTATTAAACAAGCTAGGTTACGTGTGATTAGAACTACATAAAACCTCATCCATTTTTAATCATTAAAGCACCCCATCATAATATAAATGTATCCTTATCGTTATAAATATTAAGTTAACTCGCTAAAAAAGCCGCTATATACATAAAAATTTTACGTTTGTAAGCATTGATCAAATAAAAAATGAAAATAAAATGAAATTATTATTAAATGGGAATGGTAATTACTTAAGTATAATATTATTTAATCGTTTTAACGGTATTTTTTATTTAAAACAATACTAAGAACGGCAATTAAAAATAAAACAGTTTATGAAGCCTTTGGATTTTTGTCCGTCTATGGATACAATGGTGAATCATAAACAATCAACGAGTAATGTTTACTTTTTATTTATAGTACCTGGAAACTGAGCTTTGCTCGGTATTATTGTGTGATAGTCGATTCGCAATTTACTAACTTCCTTTGTTCCCATCCCTAATTTTGTCACATAAATCGTAAATTATGTTAAAACGTTTTCTAAAAATAAAACCTACCTAGATCAATTTATTGCTCTCAAAACCACCTGCATACTAAATTTCATGAAAATAGTCGGAGCTGTTGCCCAGATTTAGACTTTATAATATATATAGATATATACAAGAATTGCTCGTTTAAAATTATTAGATTCAAATGTATTAATCGAAATTACCGATTAACACTATTCTAATGTTAATATTTAATCATATTTTAATACTTGTGCCTAATGCTTGCGTTATCACCTTGATTAAAAAAAATGATAAGAAATATAGACATGAACTTTCTACTACACTACATTTCAATACAACGAATTAGTATTTACGGGTTCAAACTAGTAATAGCAAATACATAACAAACATTACGTAACATAGTTCACCACAAATTTTGTACAAATAATAAATGTGTACCGAAGTGATATCATCAAAATAGAAGATAAGAACAATGACAGTTTTAGCAAACAATAAATAACACTATCGCACCACACTTTCAGTCTCTAATTACCGACCTGTGAAAAATAACAGTTTTATCAACATTGACAACGATGAAGATTAAACTACAACTACGCACTTTAAACAATTATATATACTGTGTGGTCTGTTATATAACTTATATAACAGACCAACTCATATATTTGTCCGAAAGGTGAGTTCACTTAAAGTGAAAGATTGCCACCACATGTTCCTTCGCGCTTTACAATCCAAACACTTCAAAAGAATACTTTTTTTTTTTATATTAAGAGCCTGCCAAAGTGACTCTACTCTGCCTGATGGAAAGCACGAATAGAATCTAACAGTTGTGGTCACCATGCTTACTGCAAATGTAAACAATACAGTATGGTGACCAACACTATGGCGGCCTTGTGAGATGCTTTTTCACACCCCGCTTGGGGGCGTAAAAGGCATGACAGTCATCGTGACAGTGTAAGCCTTACACAGTTACCACGATAACTGTCACCCTTGCATCAATGGGCCTCCGGTCTCACACTCACCAACGAAACACGACAACAGGGATGCTGGCGCTTTAGGTTGGTCTTCTGTGGGAGGTACTGCAGTAGTACTGTAGTACATTACACCGTCAAACATAAGTTTTCGGGTGGTTTGAAGATATATGTTACTTCGTATCTACACATCTGATGATAAATATGTTAAGTCCTGAACTATTGAATTGGTACACAAATTGCTGAAATGAATACTGTCAAAATTGATAAGGCGTACTTTCCTTGTAGGCCTTTCTTTTCTTGTAATTCTTGTGAGCTTTTAATGTTTTATCAAAAGGGAATCATTGTTGTTTTCCTTTCCTTATCTTAAAGCTAGACCCGTTGTCTGCCTGACGCCAATAAAGGTAAAAGGTAAGTTACATGTGGAAAATGTATAAGACGAGTGAGAGAGCAAGGATAAGGGATACTGCTAGACTAAGGGGAAAATTAGACTGAGACTGTACCAGGTCAAAGGAGAACCGTCACACGATGCCGCTGTGGGACATCGAGTGGAAGAGAAACATCGTATCATATGAGTGGGCTCTTATAACAATTTTTACATTACATTCACAATGTACTGTACGAATTTCAGTATTATATAAATAATTATAGCTCCAATAACTATCAGCTGGAAATGAGTGCTTACTGCATAATCTAAAAACAGGCGTGAAAATTAACACATGCACTTTCTGATAAGGACATTTATGAAATTATCTGCTGTCTGGCATCAAGCCTAATCAATATCAAAACAAATTTGCATTACCACTTATACATAACACATTAAACGCGTATAGTAGGTGTACCCTTTGATGTTTTGTGCACACATGCAACAGTACAAAATGGTATGTGATTTACTGCCTGGATAAAGTCACGTATAGATCTCTGCAGACTTTTATGGTGTGACGTTTTTGCTAACTTCCATCGCTCAACGTTATCGAATATGGTTTATATTTGGTAACTAATTAACTTAGCAGGTAAAATTTTATCTTATCATCTATCTCGCCTTTTTAGAGTTGGCCATTACCGAGTGCACTACTCGATTTATGATTATATTTTCAATTTTGGAAACTACAACCATTAAGGTTTTTATAGTTTTATGCTTTACATCCTAAATATTTGATAAAGCGATATAGTGAGTATTATGACTTGAAAATGTCTGTTTCTTGTAATAAATTAAATCCCTACTATCAAGACCGGGCGTTATTATGTCTGAGATTAAATTTAAATAATGTTTATCAACAACAATTGGACAGGACGTGTGACTATGAAGTTGTGAATTTATTACACGAAGCCCGCACGTGAATGTTTGATTGTGTGCAATAAACGGTGGGTAAAGTTCTGTTTATTTTGTTTCTGCTTATATAATGATGAGAGTGCAAAAACTGAGAAAAGTACTAATCCAATATTCTAACACATTTACACAAAACCATCTAGTCCCAAACTAAGTACAGATCGCACTACAGGTACTAGATAGTAACTAATATACTTATATACTAGTTTTTGTATATACATATAGATTATATGTAGAAATCACCCAAACTCTGAGACAAACATCTGCAGATCGTACAAACATTTGGTCGGACCCGGGCATCAAACTCAATACCTCAAACATAACATGGTCGAATACGCTACCGTTACACCACCGGAGCACCGTGTTTTAGTCGAGCTGGTATAACTATATAATTGGTATAACTTGAGTATGCATCAATTAATATACACTTTATCATTTGCATTACTTACGAGTTACATAGGCTATTTACAGGTAAACCATCCTGTAACACGCTGCATAGGCCAGCATAGCTCTCGTATAGAAATACATATATGTGACTGCCTCGGTAGCGCAGTAGTTGTGTGTGCTGTGCTCGAGGTCTCGAGCTCGAATCCCGAGTCGGACCAAATCTTTATAGGATCTGCATATATTAGTTTCAAAGTTTGGTTGTTTTTTTAAATACAATACATGTATATTTACAAAAAAGGTATATATATTCATATGAGTTATCTAGTACTCATAGTATAAACTCAGTTTAGTTTAATAATAAATAGATAATTAGTACGTAAAAAATTATCTTAACATATATTCCGTCTTTTTAGAACTGGTCATTAGAACAAAATACTCAAAATACTCTTTGATCTTATATTATATTATTAAATATTACTTTATAATAAAGATAATATCGTCGATTGTTTTGATACCGTTAATAATATAAAATAATTAAGTAACAGCTGCTTCAATCAAACAGAACTACAGAACATGGCGACTCACATTTTAATTTACAATATGACTCGCCTATCTGTTATTCTAGAAATTAATATATTAAAATTTATATTGGAAAATTCCATTGTATGTTGTTTGTTTTCCCAGTAGCATACGTTTCCATGCTAATAAACTAAATTTTTAAATAACTAAATCTATATATGTAAAATTCTCGTGTTACAGTGTTTGTAACTACACTCCTCCGAAACGGCTTGACTGATAGTTATGAAATTTTTTATGTATACTTGGCAAATCTGTGAATCGGTCGTAAACTATTTTTTAACTCCAAAATGTTAAGGGTGGCCTAATAAATTTTTACCCTTCTACAATCAACTCAAGTTATTTTCTCAAAATATTTACTAAAAATAATTTATATCGCAAAACAATGTTTGTAGGGTAAGCTAGTAACAGTAGTATTTGTTGTAGCATTCGGCTATGATAAGACATTATACCAATACTTTAAACCAAGTTTCAGCAAGAAAAACCATATTGAGCCATTGATAAGCCATAGATATAATGTAGGGGTACATATTAAATTAAACCCCAACACAATTCCTTAATGTTCGATCCACACTTAACTGAATACGTCACGTGTGTGGCGAAACCAAAACTTTACTATTTTTAACTGGTTGCGATACCATACTTAGTGGCAGTAAAGGAAAAATCTAATTTTAACCTTAATTTACATATTAAAACAGCTGATGAAACAATTAATGTAGGTGGAAATACTTCGGTATGTAATGTTCAAAGTACATACGAGATGAGTCAACGAAAGGTGGCTTATTAGTAATGAGGTAATTCACAAAGTTTTTCAGAAGCGTATCAAAAAATTGGAGAAAAAGACGGAAAAAATAATTGTGAAGCACAAAGAAATAAATAAAATCAGCGCCATACTACCTATTATTTAAAACCGTAAAAATAACAATTGACCGCCCATACAAACAATTCTATTACTGTACTGCGCAATTGTGAAATTTTAATTAATTTTGTCTATGACCTGCAATAACCTTTCATCCAGATGTTTACATTTTTTTCATTACACGTCTCTTGTCGATCCAAATAAAACAATAAAACGGTATGTTTTCAGTATGATTCGAAATTGTGTACACTCATCGCGTAGGAGTGGAACACATGCGCTTAAAGAAAAACCTGGGTGTAACACTTTCTAAACCACAATTGTCCTAGAGATTTTTAAAAATTTTATATGTTAAAAAAGTAAATATAGATTTACTGGACAGTACCTGTTTAGTAGACATAAACTAGAAACCTTTGAAAGGCCCTTAAAAGTTCGCAGCAATGGTGCCGAAGACGCTTATGGGCAGTGATAAGATCATTGGAATATATGCCAGTTTATCAGCTTATTCCTCGGCTTTTTAACGAATTTCTTCAATTTGTATTAGCAGTTTATACTTTTAGAACAAATCGAAATTTAAAATCAAATAGGCGTGTTATAAATTTAATCACAGAACGAGCGTGTTAAAAATATCAAATAAATGCTTGTCATTGACTTAATCTATTATTTGCAAATGAAGATGAGATAAAAACAACAATATGAGTACGACCTCATCTCAAGGAATGGCTTAAAGCATCACGATAGAAAAGTGCTAAAACGAACACTTGAACGCTTTCCAAATTTCTATTTTAATTCATTACATATACCTATGCAGCTTTGTTCTATTTTTCAATTCATGTAATGTTTCAATCACACACAAAAACATCCTTGTAGTTATTTACATTTCACCCACCACACAATTATTACAAAATAACAATCAAACTGTCACCCGGTCAAAGTACGTCAATTTGTGACGTCAGTTATCGATATTCCAAGATCCGGTTAATCGAAATGGTAGACGTCATATCATATCTATAGTCCATCTAATCTAAATACAGTATGACAGTTCTGACAGATTGAAGAAGAGGGAGGGTGCCAAAGAAATCGACCACTAGAACAACCGATTCTCGATATCATTTCCTTAGTTTAAAGCCTGTAAATTGTTTATATTTTAAGTTTTCAGTCATGCGTCTTACTATGTACCAAGGTGTGCGGTTAAATGATACTAAATATTATTAAAACAAACAAAGCTAATTCCCTCTCATAAAAACCTCTAGTTAATATATGGTTAATAAAGGAAAAATATATTTTCATTATGTGTTTTCATAGACCATCTGTCTATCAGTCAGAAGTCAGTTGAAATTTTATATTCATGTAACACTAAAAAACGTTTGGGTTGAAAACGGTTAGTTATTAATAAGTTCGATTACTCGTAAATTTTAACAATTATTGAAATAAAAGTGAATTTAAAAAATTCCCACCAGTATGGGAATGGATCTGTGTGACTTGTAAATGCAGTCTGAATACAAAAACATCGTTACAAAGAATGGTATATCTTATAATAAACTAAAAATAGCCATGAATTTACGAAAAAAATATCAAGATTGTGTGAGTTATTACTATACAAAATTATTCCGTCTTGAAAAGTATGAAACGTAATTCAGTACCTCTAAGATTAGATGGATTATAATGGTTAATCGTCAACAATATCTACCGTCCCTATCATAATTTTCTGCTAAATCGCCAACGAACGACGCAAGAAGAAATATTTCGCTAATGTGAAATATTGAACTATTTGACAAACCACACTAACAACTCTTCCTCAAAGTTATTTATATTTCTATAAAAAATATTCGTAACAGACAGTGTGCTATTTTCGAATATCTCGCTTATCAACAGTAGTTTCGCAAGGAACACGTGGACGTCATAGCTGAACCAAATATTTACCAGGAAGGCATCGGAAAGGTCGATCGACATTTTTCCCGATTCACAATGACGCCATACCATGTGGTTTTTATACATGTGGCCTGAAGATTCTAGAATGAAAACGAATTCATGCTAAGATACTTCGTTAATATTTACATATTTTTTATGTACATGAAAATAATTATGTATTATTATGCAAATATCTAGAAACGACAGATCGCGAGGTGGCTAGTGTGTTTTGTTTAGAGGGTTTCAAAACATTTTTAAAATAATTTTATTGTGACTAGAATTGATTAAAAATGTGTCTTAAAAGCTATGACTGTTAAAAATGTCTAAGTTTTAGACTGACTATTTATAGCAAATTGAAAAAAATATGTTCACAGACAAGGAAATGTGTTTATTTGAGAAGAAATCTTAGAAAAATATGTCTATATTTTACTGTATTTACAGTGATTTTTTTTCTATTTTAAGAGCCTGCCAAAGTGACTCTACTCTGCTTAATGGAAAGCATGAATAGAATCCAAAGAGTTGTGGTCATCATACTCATTGCAAATGCAAATGCAGACAATGCAGTGTGGTAACTCACACTATGGCGGCCTAGTGAGATGCTTTTTCACGCCACGCTTGGGGACGTAAAAGGCATGACAGTCATCGTGGCAGTGTAAGGCTCGCACAGTTATCACGATAACTGTCACCCCAGCATCAATGGGCCTCCGGTCGCATACTCAACAACGAAACACCACAGCACGGATGCTGGCTCTACTACCTAATAAAATAATAATAATAACTCCACACAAAACATACACAGCCGTCTGATTCTAAATTAGCTAGAGCCTGTGGTAAGGTAACTTGATTGTTGATAAACATATTTATATATTTCGAAATACATACATACATATTATAGATAAATTACACCAAGACAAATTATAAGAACTATCATAATTGTTGGTCTTTAGATATTTAATTTAAATTATATATATTAGAGCATAAATCGAGGTAAAATAT
Source organism: Hypercompe scribonia (assembly GCA_949316085.1). Classification (NCBI taxonomy): domain Eukaryota; kingdom Metazoa; phylum Arthropoda; class Insecta; order Lepidoptera; family Erebidae; genus Hypercompe; species Hypercompe scribonia. The sequence continues at coordinate 5,318,709 of OX438967.1, read as the reverse complement.
TAATTATTTAGAAGTGCTACTAAATAGCAACAAAATAATGGTACCTACCCTCAGATAATCTCTTTAACCATCTTACTGTGACGTATGTTACTCGATGTACAAAAATTTTCATAGCACGATGCAAATTCAATAAATACTACGTCGTTCGGCTGATCTTCGCTAGATGACGTTGAAGTCTGTTTTTACTTTAAGTGAACACCCTTTTTCATCAATTTATTTACACAATTTGATTAAACGAGAAATTAATTCGAATAGACAGTGACCGACATAGGGTGTTGGACATTCATTGCCGTAATTGCTTGTAAGTTTAACTTTAAGACATGAGTTGTGCAAATCGTTGTAATTCTTAATTTGACTCTTATTGTATTCAAACTGTATGGATAGATTGACAATTACTGAATAACACAAAAGGAGATAAATACTGCTGTTAAAATCCCTTTTTATTGCTCTCAAATAATAGGAAAGTATTTCTTAGTAACCACAGACACAGATGAACATTTTAGAATGAACTTTTGCTAAATTTAGTTCAATTTATTTATTATTAGATTTAAAAATAAACTAGAAACGCAAAAGGTAAGTGGTGATTGACGCAAGGTAGTATTTGGCAAGTGATCAAAAAGTACCTTACGTCACCTACGGTTTAATGTGTGCAGTAGGCATCACCATACCCTATTTTCACTTTCGATTTCGTACAAACCTTTATTTCAAACTGAATAAAACATCATTAACATTATAAATATTCCCACGAACAAATTAGTTAGATAATCGTCATACTAAGATACTATGTAAACAGTTAGTATTTGCAACCGGAGACAGCAGGATAAACAATTCTACATAACATCTAAGCGGCCAGCATTGGCTTGGAGCCAGTGGCTTTCGCCAGGTCATTCTCACAAGAAAGTTGAATAAAATATCTGACACAGCGTGTCTAGTTAAACGTGTGTAATCAAAACTGTGTGGTTTGTACAGAGAATCTTAAAGTGACTGTTTCAACGAAAATATCTATGAATATAACGTTAACAAGTATCTTGGTTACAGGTAGTGACTCAGCCTAAATTACTTGTAGTGAGTCAAGAATTTGAGTGACATTGAGATGAATTCGGTACATTAGTAATTTAAAAAAGAGGACGAGAGTTAATTTCAATTGTTTTTTCGTTCATATGGATATCCTCAGTTTTACAAAATTCATTAACGTTTTAATAATCCTATTATTGATAGATATTATTGTATTAACACTAAACTTTTGAAATAAGTTACAGTTGGAGAGAATAAAAAAAAAATCTCTATATAGTCGTACATATATATTTAATAGCTGCTAAAATTACTTTACTCTGCCTAATGAATTAGAATGTAAGATTGGTGTTCAACATACTCATTGTGGATAATACAGCATGATGACCCACACTATGGCGGCCTAATGAGATGCTCGTCACAACAATCTCTATGATAAAAGCGATAGAAGATTGCCGTAGAGGTGGCGTTTGTTCGCAACAGCAGAGGCTTCGGAGCTATTGATAATGTGGACTGCTCGCTGCTGCAATCGATCGAGAGCTTGAAGCAAATATTGCGCGGATTCATCCCAAAGATGTGAACAGCAGAAGCGAACCTCCGTCTTAGACAAAAGACACAGATGCACGGGCAAGAAGAACCGTTTTATTTCAGTACATCTAGTTGCCGAGAGGCCGTCTTGATGACATCTAAATGCACTCACGCGGGTTGAGATCCCGGCTTCTTATTTAGACAAGCGGCCGCCAAACCGAATTTTAAGCAACACATAAAATTTATGTCAATGGTGGTCAAACTGTAGCCGTCTCTAAGATATTTAAGAACAACTGGCCTTTTAGTCTAATAGTTAATGATACTCACAGAGATCGAAATATTCATTCTATATTTGATGCCTGTCCTTTCAGCAATTTGGTTATGGTTGTACTGGTCCAGCCTTATTCGGAATTAGACGGCGCGTGCTTGAGGTATCTTAAGTTATAATTCCGGTTTTATTATTTTTACATAATAGCATACATATAGTGTAATAATTATCGATTGATTACTAAAATATGGGTCTAAATAAAACGATAGTACTATTAATACTTGATAAAGTGTCAATAAAACCGTCTGAGCTACGCAGATTATTTTTCATTTTATTATTAATTAACATACCTAATCGAGTATAAGCGTCTACTGCGCAGTTAGTTGTTGAAGGAAAAAAAATACAGTTGCCACTACAAAACAATACTACAATATATTACAGTTTCATACCAATTACTGTTCATTGTGGTTTTCAAATCATTAGGAACGTGTAAATAAGTTAAAAGCATAATCAAGTCGTAATAAGTTTAATGAAATACATAGGTGGCGACGGTCGACCGTTCAGTATTGGTGTCAGGCGATGGTGACGTAGACACCACACCCACTGATTCATGACCTTGATCCAAGATCTAAAATGGTTTGTCCTAAAAAACAAATCTAAATGATAAATAATACATAGTTACTTTGGCCGGTAGTGACAATATCTTTATAAACTACTGCCCACTACAAGAATTAGTGTTCTCTTTTGTGTGTAAACCTCGTTGGAAAGGAATCTCTGCGGTATGTCTGGTTTATGTATGTCGTGGGTGATTCTTCGTTCAGTTTGCTTCCGGGTCATTGTTAGACATTTAATCTTCTAAAGTTTAATTCATCTCTAAAGTAAACTAGAAATATTTAAATCCTTGGCATTTTGTCACGTTCTAGATTTACATAATACCTATAGTATTTTCAGACAATTAAAAATGATGAATTTTAGATATGTCTGTAGAAGAACAATAACAGACAAAAACTAAGGATATAAATGAAAAAATATTCACTCACATACAATGTTATTTTTAGCTGTTACTGGTATAAACTGATAGCGCTATATGATTATATGGGATCTCAAACTACGTCGTAGCCATTTCGTGTGGATCTCGAATAATTAATATATTATACAATTTAAAATTAAAAATTCAAAATTACTCTGTCATGAGCTTTGGATAACGTAATACAATTTTGTGCACCTTACTTCACTCCAAATTTTTTCTGTTCCTTCCTTTCAGAATAGCGGTATATTTAAAATTCTCTAAAACCCAAAAATCCTCAGGTTTACCTCAAAAAATTAAAATATAACTGTAATCATATGAATATAATTGCTGTTGGTTTTCCAAACTTTAATAAATAAATAAATAAAACGATACTTATACTTTTTGTAGTAACCTCATAGAAGTATAACTAAAATTAAACATAGCAACAAAGTAAATACAATCTACAATCTACTCAATATAGAACTCAGACAATAATGCAATTACATTGATATGCATATTAACTCCTAAAAACTACTAAATAATCATGAAACAATTTATCGTAACTTAGTTGAAGTATCATTCATACTGTTACTCCTCAATTTAGAACTACTTACTATAATTATATCAATTGTTTTTGAAGCATGTACAAACACTTCACAAATAAACGGCCGCAACGTGATGTATTGAAACAATCAGATAATCTAATGTTGATTTCAACTACGATTGTCTGTTGAACGAATTTAAACCATGATCCAATAGACATTAATGGTTTTTTGGTTTATTTCTTTCATCTATATAACTTAACTCTCATTGTTTCATATTCCAACAAGCATTTTTCATGGTATAGAGGCAACACCAGCAGATGAGTCAGTTGCTACTGCCGCCCATAGACACTGCCTCCCCCAATTACAAAATTAACAAATGTGTAGGAATGATGTCATTTCAACGATAAGTCACGTGGTTAAAATAAAATATTAGAAAATGATACAAGAGAATGCGAAACATTTTCATCTTTTCTAAAGAGGCTACAACTCCAGAAGCACAAGACACAAGCATGAAGCTACCTGGAGCCGGTGCGGTCTCTATGTACCGAACCATGTCAACATCTTCCATGTATAAAATTAAAATAATCCAAACAGCTTCTCCGTTTGCGAATTATTCTCAAAAATGCCAACAAAGAATTCTTTTCACGTATTGATATATAGATTTGTTAACAATGTACACTTATGAAGCCGGCTAAAGAAGGTATATTTAGAGTGCGCCGTTTCAAATGAATCCGCTGCGCAGTTCGTTATTTTAGTTGGTAGGAACAGCTGACACATGGCAACATAGAACACGGTCGGATCACGCCACATGGCTGGCTACTCACTATCAGATTTTTTGCACCTCGTTCTTTTATAGATACTTACACATTTTTATCGATGTACCATTTAGTAATTAAACTAGAAAAGTATTTTAACTCAATGTTTACAAACATACGCAACCGCATAAAGTTGTGGTTGAAAAAATCGTGCATGTGAAAAATAAACAAATATTAAAATACGAAAACAGAAAAAAGTTTTATTAATATAGGAAAGAAAATGGAATAATTTAATTAATTAAAGAAAATTAAATAACGAATAAAAATATGGGCACTAAACATGGACCGCATACTCGTACATCCCCATGAACGCGCTCGGACAATGAATAACGCGAAAAAAAATTGTATATATTAAAAGTGTTGCTATAACACCAGATTACGGACCAAAAGTTTCTTCGTCGTTTGTTTTAAAATATACAAACATAATATGATTCAGTGAGAGCACCTTGTCGACATTATCTAGATTGATATGAAATGATGCTTGCTTAACCTTAATTACTACATTTTTTTAACAACTGATTACTCTAGCCTTTACTTATAACCAATGATTATAAGTAGATACAAAAAGATTTAAGGATGATAAAATAGCAGAGTAGAATGAACTTAATTTCCAGAGTATATTACTACTTCTTCGGCTAACTACTTCAAAAAGCAATAAGGTCTACATCCGTTTCACTTCGCGCTAAGTGTAGTTACTAGCTGCATTTAAGTCTGTGGATTATTGTATGATGTCATATATGTTTTGTTTAGTCTGTAGATACGAGTGAAGTGACGTCACAGTTTCAGATCGTCGGCCAAGTTGTGTCACGCTTTAATCCGAATTAAAAGCATTAAGTCTCATCCTGTGGGTAAACTTACCGTTAAGAGCTCGCTTCTGAGTGGTAATGTTCGAGCAGAAAATTTATTACCATCCCTGCTCCGGAACATTAATCTATATATATAAAAAATGAATGTTTGTCTGTCTGTCTGTCTATATGTCCTTTATAGAATCTTAAACTACGCATTTGATCATGTGATTGTCTTTAGCAAAGTTGTTGTGCTTGAGCCCACGAAGGTTTCCGAGTTAGTATGAATATTTTCTCTATAGCTTTCTTTCAAATTTGTTTTAGTTGGTGACGTAGCACCGCGCGCACGGTACAGCTAGTATTGCATAGAAATACACGTACATGTTAACTACATACATGTTCAATTACAATTGAATTACTATTTTAAGATGTATATTACATTATTGAATTCTTTTCCTCGTTCATCGTAGAACTAACATTAAAATAAATATATTACTTTAGAGATAAAACTGACAACAGTAGTAAAAAATCACAGTTGGGTTTGACAGGTTCATAGCAGAGTGTACACTGGCCTAAATAGTCATAATATCTTCAAAGTACTAAAACCAATTGATACGCACCTCAACTCTTCATTACTTTTAAGTAATATAAGAAGATGATATTAAAAAGCTTGTCTTTTTTTGCAGAGATCACCTTGCGGGCGAATTTTAACCGTTATGAATGTCTTGTTTTATTTTATTGACCAACATAATTTGGACTGCCATTGTAGACTGTGATTGTAACAAGACAAGTAAATATAAACTGGACCCCTATAGCCACAGCCTATTTTACTTTATTTTTAATTTCATAGCACAACTTGTTTAAAATTATTAATTAGTGTTTTAAATTTCTACATCTTAACATTAAGCATTCAATATATGATATGCTTCCCTTTGTCTTAACTGTCTAAAAAGAGGTAACAAACAATCTTCTTGGCAACAATAGTTAAGGTAAAAATGTATCTCAAGCTTTTACTATAGAATACAAATATTTCAAAATTTGTTAGGTCATCATCATCTCAGCCGAAAGATGTTCACATGCGCCACCCCGAGGGCTCTCCACAACAAACGGTCCTGCACCACCGGCTTCACCAGGTCGTTGGAACACCTCGTAAAGATCCACACGCTTCCAGTACGTGGTCGCCAGTCCAGAACTTTTTAGCCCCATCGGCCGTCTACGAGCAATGTGCCCCGCTCACTGTCACTTAAGTTTGGCAATTCGCCGGGCAATGTCGGTCACCTTGGTTTGTCTGCGGATCTCCTCATATGTTAAGTACATAAATATTATGTAGGTAGAAGTTAGATACGGCTCCCCGTATGTCTAAAAACGCGTCACGAAAATTTTGATTGCCTCTTGAAGTTGTTTTCCACATTTGTTTGTTGGTACCCCTTGTCACCTGGCGCGTAGAGCAACTGCTCCACTGCTTTTACCAAGGGTGTTCTGGTTGTTTTGATAATGAAATTATGAATTATGTAAATCAAGCACTTATAGTTTTATACGCACCGATACCCTTCAGTCATGTTTTCGATTTTTATTCATCAATTTCTACGGTGTTTTACATACCTTTCTCAAATATGATGGCGGGTTCTTCTTATGGTGAATTAGAATAATCGACCGTAAGATATTTGTTAAATGATTATGGTGTCTTTTAAGAAACAAACATTTCCTTTGCCTTTTAAATGCGTTTATTGACAGGCATGAAGATAAATGTATGTAAATGCATAAACTAGGATCCGGAACACATAACTGTTACTTTTGTGTTCCATTTATGTAATTGGGCTACAAAACTATGGTAGTAACAGATTTGATGTCATGTTCAATGTATTGAAAACGATTTGTTAGATACATTATTAATTTTATTATTTTTCCAAAGACAGTGAAACTCTAAGAATGTATTAATATTGCAAAATTTATTTTTATAATGAATGTAGGGAGTTATCCTCTGCCGGTAAATTAGTAACAGTAATACATTATGACCTTAAAAGTTGTACAAAAACTTACGAATAATATATTAATTTGTGTAATTCACTAAAGCAAAACTAGCAGCTGCAGGTATGTCGTAGGGTCGTCGTCACACACCCTAGTTAAAAGTAATTTGAGTCATAATTAGCAACCCTTTGTTTAGTTCAAATGGCGTCGATAATGCTCAATCGTACGTGACCGAAGCTGACGTGGGCTGACATTGTTACTATACGATCATCATTCGAAATAATGTTAGACATAGGTACCTACCTTATACGAGAAATTTTTAAACGGTAATATGCGTTATGTTGAAAAGTGAAGTTGTTTGTAACGCATTAATAAAATTCACTCATGAATGTATTAGTGTTAATCATTGAATTCAATACATCATTCGAATATGTACATAATTATTTTCTTTTTGACTTGACTTTCGTGACTAAACACAATGATAATGGATTAGTCATAAATGTCGCTGCTATTGTTACGTCTGTTGCGATTATACAAGCTACTAGAACAACCTCAACGAAGCGAAGGAAGTGAAACTATTTAAGCACGTGGACTCGCTAATTAGTAGACACCATGGATTCGTTGTACCACAGATTTGGAACAGTGCCAGAGGGTTCATTTGCCGCGTGTTCCTCTTCAGTTCTGCCTTTTACACATTAACTATGATATTTCATAGCAACTTCGTATTTAAATACAGTTTCACTTTTGCCACTCATTACATTTTTCATTTTAAATGCAGTTTGCATGGTTCTTATGCACGCTCCTACCTTTGTGTATTATTAAATATGTAAATGACAAGTTGGATAACGTTAATTTGCACTTAGGTTGATTGGTGGCAGCTCTGTAACTTGGTTATGTAACAACAATCTCCGTGTTTCTGGCCTGTTAGACCTGTCCTGCCAGGGGCCGGTCTGGTAGCAAATGGCTTACGTAGATAAATTGTTCCGCTGCGATTAAACATGTATAATAAAAAAGCTAACGCTTGTACGAGTGTACTTAACCTTGAATGACGTTAAACTGTTACTAAACGCTAGAAATTTGGAATATGACACATAGATTTGTAAAATGACGTAACATCCTGAAATTCATACAATGTCGCTCGGTACGTACTGTGCGTATAAGATGGAAACAATAAGGAACCGTTAACACCAAAGATGGAAGCTTCCGTCAATATCATTAATATTTATAAAAACGCGAACGTTTTGCCAGAGAATATTAATTAACTGATAATGATCTTGCATTTATTTTCAAGTAAACATATTAAAATGTGTCTACCTCACTTAAAATTTCGATAACACTTAATGTGTTTACTCGATTTGTACATAAAATGTATCATCATATCTTACCGTCTTTGTGCAGAGGGTATGGTATGGTATAGAGGCGATATTATTGCTTAGACAACATTAGAATATGTGACACAGAGTAGTTTTCAGAAAATGATTATTATTATCATATTTATCACAAATCTGGAATTATGTATATACTGTAACTACCAACTAACTAAAAGAATTCTAGTCACTCTGCTTGGAATGAAGTATAGCACACCAAGCCCAGTTTAGTTCTGTATAGTGGGTTTGTGACAATTTCGCGTTCCAGAGAGCACAAAACGACTTCCAGTATTCGTGACACTTCTACAAATAAGGTAAGCATAATTTACTAAATGCTTTGGTGCTCAGTGAAAATGTTTTAGGTGTGCCTTATTTACGAGTATTTCTGTGGACGACTCCAAAAGGCGTTTAGACATGTAAGGACGGTTCTTGCTCAGATTTTATAGTCGGTAAAAGTAAATTTGTAAATATATTTACTCACATACTATTTTGCAGTGTTTTAAACTGTAATTCTATATTTATTGAAAAATTTCTAATAATAACGGGTTTCAAAGGTTTAATATTTAATATATTGCAGTAATCGACATTTATATCTGTACAGAATTAATTTTATATCCGACCTTTCTATCGCAAGCGGACGCCAACTCAAATCTCGAGTTTCAAGTCTTAAACACCTCGAGGCTACATATAACGGCTTCATTATATTCTTGTTAGTGTTGAAAAACGTTGTAAAAGAGCCTAACGGAAGTTCGGCTGAAAGAGTCAATGAGATGCGTTGCGATGAATAGTTTTTAAACATGTTTGCACAAAGGGAAAGTAGCCACCGCCTAGCAACAAGTTACAGTAATTGGTTAGGCGTGCAATTTCAAACTGCCAGCGGGTCACACCTTCCGTTACGGCCGGGAACACAGACAAAGGGCGAACGAGATATACACCTGCCCTGTTTATTCGTATTCCTATATAAACTAAATGTATTTAAAGCAGTTGCAGTTAATTTATTTTATACCTACAACTGCGAGATATTCCTGTGCCAATCGAAAAAAAAGTAAAAACAATGGCCTATTTAAATATATAGATTTTTTGTTAATCCTATTGCTTTTATGCAATAAGCTTCTTTAGTTAGGAGAAAACTTATTTAATTTCATCAAATACCTTCATTGTCCCGAACGGAACAATTCGGGACCTTTTATAATCTAGATAGTTGACTGCATGTATGACGTAGTGGCATAACCGGTCGCCACGCCGTGTGCTACTGCGCTAAGTGTTTTGGGTTCAAATGCCACATGGGACAAACACTTTGTGTGATCAACAAATGGTTATTTTAAGTGTAGGTGTTCTTTGTATCCGTTTCATGTGTGTATGTTAAGTTCCCCGCGACACAGAATTTATACATAGAGCGGCAGTTGTCTTTTAAAACGAAAAAAAAGTAAAATAATCTAGATATCTTGTGTATTCTGGCAAATCGGTAAGGGTGCATAATAAAAAGGTCATATCAGTCGTTGGTAAACATGTTACCTGTATGTTTAAAAACTTCTAAACATTAATAACATTCAGAGACAAAACGATAGGATATGAAAGGCCAATTTACTAAAGAAATTTAGCCTAATGAATTCTGTTTCCAAACTAAACAAATTTCCATCATTCATAGAGGAAGCAATACGTTTTATTTATAGCCAAGACTTGATGGTCTGCACATTTCAGATTAAATTGTCTAATTAATACGTCTTGAAGTCACGGGTCGGTGACGAGGATAAGAGGTTTACTGAATACATAATGTAAGTAAGTAAGTAAACCTTGGGAGACATTGAAATCGTATACCGTAAAAAGAAATAAATATGTCGAAGTGATATTTAAGCATATTTTCTATGTACAAGTTCCCGAACTTCATGGAGCGATGAGGTTATCATCTAGGAATACAAGTTCTTTCACCTTCAAAGTGAACCATAAAATATGGTTATAATAGTAAATGAAATCCAGGAATAAACATTTATAGATACGTGTAACACGTCAGTGGAGCTTTGACCGAAACGGCGGTCGTGCGTCAGCATTTTGTTTGCACGGAAATAGCGCGATCTATGGAACTTTGGCACTGTATACCTTTGCAGGAGACACTGACACTTAAATTCGACTACATTCTGTATCTGGGAGACACATGACTTTATTTTTGAACTACAAAGACAACTCGTTATGGTACAACAGTATTTTCTTGAGATTTGTGGATGAAACCGTTTAACGTAGTAAGAACTAGTAGCTCGAATTTCTTTTTTGTTTAAAAAGACTACGCCCGCGCTAGTAATAAATCCTCTGTCGCAGGCGACTTTACAAACATGCAAGAAACAGACTCAAAGAACACTCAGACTCAGAACAACAATTTATGGATCACACAAAGTCTTTTCCCATGTGGGGTTTGAACCAACAATACTCAGCGCAGTAAAGAGCGGCGTGTCGACCTCTTAAACAACAAGGCCAGCCGTGCAGTCGCTAACTCTTTAACACTGGTATATAATTCAACTGTACTCTTCTCTGAATCTTGATTATTTAAAATCGACATAACACTTACCTGAATATTTCGTATCAACAGCGGATTGAGAGTATTCAAAATTATGGTTGAATGAAGTTATCACACAGGAAATACGCAGTTATTAAGGCAGCATTGATAATCTGAAACAAAAACAAAACATTTAAGTACACAGTTTTATTAGTCCATAAAGATTCTAGACTTAACTCGCTATGACCATATTTAAAAAAAAATCATCAACAGCTTTTAGAAGTTACCTGCTGGACATAGACCACTTCTAAAAAGAGGTATGTAAAAAAAAACTGATAGGTATTACAAAAAAATACTTTCATGTGATCATAAGGGTTTAAGACTTGTTATCGCATGTTAGAATTCATCACCCTGGTATCTATAATACTCACACCCATCCTTGGCACTTCACCCATTTCAATATGAATCATAGATATCTCATTTGATACATTTAGACATAATATTTAATCATTGAATTTTTAAAGTACATCCTAATTCATTAGCTGCAGGTACAGATAAGTTGTCGCAAATTAAAGAAAAGTGAATATAGAAAAAATAAAAATGAAAAAATTACCGGATTCCCAGTGTATTGTTAAACGTGTTATATAAAATATCAAGTGGCGATTAACACTTCACGTGCACGACAGAAACGTCACAGGATTAATAATAAACAAACAAGTAAATTGCTGACGCAAATTCTCACGCGATTGCTATTGTGTTCTTTGCAGTAAGTATACAGGGACATCATAACCCTATCATTTTCATAGCCCCTGGAAGTGTGGCAACATACAACAAAAAAAATAAACTGCAATTAGAAACCAATGTCAGAACAATTGGATCCATTTGTTAGAGTAGAACATAAATAAATAAATATTTCAGGCATCTGACACAACGCCATCCAGTCTCGAACTAAGCAGAGCTTGTACTGTGAGTACTAGATAACTAAAATACATACAAATATACTTTTTTTTGTAAATATTGTACATAGAAAATAGTCAAACTCCCGAACAAATATTTGCAGATCATATAAACATTTAGTCCGACCCGGGCATTGTACTCGAGACCTCAAGCACAGCATAGATATGTATACGCTGCCACTGCACCACCGAGACAACCAATAATATATTTTATTGTACAACAATTACAACAGCATAATTGAATATTACAACAAGATATGTACAATGGGTGGCCGTACTGCCAAAAGCTATGTCTGCCAGCAACCTTTAGATGGACAAATCGCAAGGAGATAGATAAGGTGTTTTAAAGCTATGGTGGTATTAAAATAAATATGGGCATAAACAAGTATTTGTTATACAATCCCCAAACCACACTAAATTACGAAGTTACGTCGATGCGATCCACAAAGTCCGGTTTCTACCGAGATTTCCGGTTCTTGCCTTCTCTTAGGAAGTCTAAGCACCACATATTACGTAATAAACATACCTAAATCCAAATAGAAATTAGTTGAACAAAGAACCAACGTTAACATATTCATCGGAGATGTATAATATATATGTTCCGATATACGGGAGGCCCGAGAACGCAAATGGAAAATCTAAAATGAATTGGGCAGTCTTCCAAGAAGCCGGAAACCACCAAAACTATCACAACTTTATGTATCTTGTAGTAAAAGTGTAGGTATTGTTATCATTACGCGTCTAGAAATTTCTCTGAACCAATAGTTTGTCAAAGCGTGAAATACTAAGCGTGACTAATAACAGTCACATACGATCGACAAGACCAATGTTTTTACCTGGAGTGCACGCCTTTTGGTTGGAAATAGCAGAGGTTATAGAGATGTTGCTTGTACTTAAGTAGACTTGTAAAAATACATTTGCAAGATCTGGAAGACGACGTCAACCGATACTACCGAGATATTCTTTTATATTAACTACCGCGACGCATGGATGTAGTAATTATGCGCCGGCGCATACAGAAAGGGACTCGCCACTAAAATACAAGTAGATATCGTTTTTATGGTTTCATTGCTTCTATTGCTTAATTAAATATATACACTACCCCAGTCTATGTAGGAACTGCAATATTTGATAAAAATTTCAAGGAGAGAGAACGAATTTTTATACACAAAACTACTTAAATTTGCAAAATTTGTTTATTAAACTTCTATTTAAAAAAGGACTTTTAATTAAACAGTTTCAGACAACACTCCCTATTAAGAGTGTGAAAGAGTTAACTTTCTATTAAGTTATATTAGTTTGATATTATTCTTATTAATTGTAATATTATTCAGGAAACTCACTTGCCAGACATTTGCCAAAACTGATATAGGAAATAAAATAAAGTATAGAAAAAAATACTACACTATCTTAATTATATTCGTAGTTATTTTTATGCGTGTTGCATAAATAAAGCCAAATTATACATAGTGCTTGTACTAGTTCTAGAATGCGAATAGAAAAACATAGATATACGTCTTATAATACATATAATATTCGTGTATAGACTAATTGCACTGAGCAAGAATCGATCAAGCTGTCCAGACGTCCGCGTCGCGTATTCAACCGCCACGTCACCTACAGCATCAAATATGATGCAATATCGCTTACTTGTACGAAATATGTTTTATATCAAACCAGAGATGAAACACTCCAATACTGATAATATGGCTCTAATTCAAATTTATTTTTGTATCTTTATCTACGCACATTGAAAATTTCACGCACAACAATTTTCGTGGGTAAAAAATCGTAAACATTGCGAAAATTTGAGAAGAAGCAGACTGCGCGCGAGCGACCACGTAGATAAAAATTAAAATAGATTTTGGCTAAACGCCGCGTGCGCCGGTGCTCTAAACAATACTGAAAACTAGGTCGACAATCTGTTTACTGTGTCAAAAATGCCAACTATCTGTTTCAGATCCCGCCACATCTGTTGTGTGCATAGGTAATTGTATATCTACTTAACGTCAGTATTCAGTCACGATACCACTCCACAATTTCACCTTTCAGTTACAAGCAGCTTTGGCAATTCTGGTTCGTAATTACATTTTCTTAATTAATACTAATAAAACAAAATGGCCCATGCATTTATTAATTTAACGTAGGCACTAGTTGAAGGTAGTCGATCATAATCACCTTAAACGCCCACATTCGAAACCTGTTTAACTCAGCCGATGAACAGATACTACTATAGCCGTACAAATTGACCCCGATTAAGAAAAGAGTTAATTATTAAATACTGGAATATAATTGAAAAGATCGCGGAATTCCTACAATGTGTATTTTTTGTCGAGGAAACAGAATTATTGTCCTTCACGCTCTATCTTCCGCATTAATTCGCCAATAAGAAAGTAATCATTACTTATCACCACAGAACAACTGTTGAATCCAAGAGGTAATAAACAAGAGTAGTATATTAAAACTATACATTTCCTTATATTCGTTAGCTTATTCATATGCCATGGTACTGAACAACAATTGTTAGTTTATGGTTATAGTTGTACGGTCAAAAAACCGGTCCGAAAGCGAATCAATTAAGAAAACCTGTTGAAGACATTACGTTTAGATACGGCCCGAGGCTCCCAGCTCCATAATTATAGACGAAAATGTTCATTAAAAAGATAAACAATTTAAATTTAATTTCACCCGGTCAATAAGTAGATAATATAATTAGAAATTGTCACTGTGAGTCTGGGTTTTCTTTGCGTCCGTTTCTTGTATAAAAAAAGGGAATAGGGCAGTTTAAAAATAGCAAGAAAAAAAAAACAAGAAAAAGTTTATGACAAAATAGATCTTCACTGTTTGTGTTCATTCTATAAGTAAATCATACGGGTGTTGTAAGATTTTTTTTTAATAAAAGAAAGTGTAAACTCATCGTGAGTCGAGTTTATATTGGTCTTCAACTTCAACGCCTACTCATCATTACGTCTTATAATGATAATTATGACAATCTGTTGTGGCTTTGTGTCAATTATGTTCACGTGCCAATTGGGGATTATCTATATTGTCATTGCTGCAGTCTAATATCGTAAAACAGTAAATCGGTATTTGTGTGAGGTGACAGATGATTGCGGTACGATCAAACTGCAAGCTTAAACAGAACAGTATTTGTGCAGTATGAGCATACTGTTTGACGTCTTTTGATCATCGGTTAAAATAAACTTAATTTGACTCACGGACGTCAATTTACACGTTTTCAGCGTTCAAAGTTAAGGTTTTACTACCGCTTCCAAAAGAGAACAACTTGCTGAAGTTTTTACGATATTAGTGTTACTTTTTAATAGCTTCTGAAAAATAATACTGACTGTCATCGCCGGCATATCCAAAAAATCGGCTATAAGAAAAAATATAAAAACAAATAAACATACATTTCTATGGAGAGAAGTCTCTCTTAATTTACTTCTTTTTATCCAATCTATAACGAGGCATTTTATATGTTGCTTCTTAAAGAACTCAAGGTATTTAAGAATTTTATAAGACCACTCACACTCTTAGTATTAAATCATACTTCTTACCTGTACCGGCGACAAAGCGATTTAAAACTCGTAAGCTGGTTTGTTCTAAGCGAAATAAATCTAAGGTTCTTACGTCAATAATCTCACTGATATCGGAAAAACTTTTACCAATTTTATATAAAAATATTAAGTTGGTTTAACTTATGTGTGTGTGCTTCAAAAACTTAAAAGCTCTGCACCGATTGAGCTCAAATTACAATACGTATGCGACACGCTTTAAAGATAGTTTTGATCTATTTTTTGCAACCACATTGTGCCACAGCGTAATGTGGCGAGATGCAGCTAGTAGGTATTGTATTTACCATTTAAAATAAAATACATACATACAAATTTAAAACACAATGCTATGAGATAACTAACGTATATTACAACCCGTAATAAATAGGACGTCTATATGTAAGTGAATAGACAATAGAAGAGTAAATATAATTAAATAAATAGTGCCGGTATTCAGGACATGTCCGCATAACATATAACAAGAAACTGTAATACGGTTACATGGGTGTTAACAACCGGCATCCGATATCTTACATTAAAACACTTGTACACATGGCTTGTACACGAATCACGTGGCCAAGTATATGGAGAAGCTCCACCACCTACAAAAATGTATCACTAATCACGGACGTGCTTTTCATTGATCTGGCAAACCTGCAGTTGTAGTGTTCACTGTCACTACGTATGTTTTATGTATGTGTGCGTACATAGCTGGTTCTATTAAAACATGTGTATTATCAAGTATTTTTGTGTACTTTTAACCGACTACAAATACTCAGTAAAATGTAAATTCAATTCAGTAAACTCAATTCTCAATTCGATTGAATTTTACATGCATTTATTTATCTTGCAATGTATATATGTAACTAGAACTCAATTTTGAAGCAGATATATTCAACTGATTGAGCTGCAATCTTGCACACATATGTATATAGCGGGACAATGCAGGATTATGAGATGAGTATACTACTACACAAGTAAATCTCGTGGTAAGCTTTTGTATCACATGAATTGTGCAATAACATTATAAGTTGATATTAAAAGTTTTCAAGGAGAAGTTTATTTTAACGTGTTTAAATAAAACCTTGTTTTAAAGAAGTTTTTTTTATTTTTAATTAACTTTCAAGTAATTGTTGGTAGGTATCATTTTTCTCCTTTCCAATTTCTAAAGACGAATCATCCATCTATAAAGTTTTGTGGATTTTTATAATATTTCGATGCGAGACTGGATTCGTATTTTGCTAAGAGCCGTAAGTATATTTCTATGTCTTCAAGCTGAAAATTGGTAAAATTTAATGTACTTAATTAGGCAGGCTTGTGGTCGTTATAATATCTGACATAATATGAGGCTCATTGATGCAGGGGTTACAGTTATCGTAGTGTTTTTTTTTTAAATAAGAGACCTACCAAAGTGACTCTATTCTGTCTGATGGAAAGCATGAATAAAATCCAAGAGCAGTGGTCGCCACACTCACTGCGAACGAAGACAGTGCAGTATGGCGACCCACGCTATGGCGGCCTAGTGAGATGCTTTTTCACGCCCCGCTTAAAAGACCCGGGATCGTAGTGGGAGGGAAACACGTGCGCTTGTAATGAATTCCAGGCTTTAACCGATTTGTACAGGAAGGAAGAGCCGAACCGTTTAGTTCGGGAGCGCATGTCTACCATTCTGAAACGGTGACTTCCAAGGCCAGCACGAGTTGTCCTGTAGAGGAACGGAGAGGATGGGATCAGTTGGAAGAGTTCGTCAGAACACTCTCCATGATAAAGGCGATAGAGGACTGCCATAGAGGCGACATCTCTTCGCAATTGCAGAGACTCAAGGGATTCAGTGACTTTCGAGTTATTGATAATCCGGACTGCTCGCCGCTGTAACCGATCCAAAGCATCCATCAAATATTGCGCGGATCCATCGTAAAGATGAGAACAGTACTCCACGCAGGAGCGTACCTGGGTCTTATAAAGAAGACATAGATGCTCAGGCGCAAAGAATCGTCTCACTCCGTTCAGTATACCAAAAAAGTGTGCTGAGCCTTACACTGCCACGATGGCTCAACATAGTATGGTAACCGCAGCTCTTGGATTCTATTCATGCTTTCATCAGGCAGAATAGTCACTGTGGCAGGCTAATAAAATAAAAAAAATCTTCATAAAGTACCTGAAGTAATGTGATGATCCAAATAAGTTCAGCTCTGTAATGTAGAAATAACCGCTCATATTGCGATACTTGGTTATTTGGATAATTTTATAATATATCTCAATTTGCAATATTATTCGCGTTCAATTTTTTTCCCTGTAGATAGATAGCTGATATTAAATTTCAATAGAATATCTTCTTATTTTCCAAACTTTCCATCTGACAACTTGCTTTTCTTACGTAATCGGGACCAGAACGTTCATATTCAAGTTCTTAAACATATATGTACATAGAGTTTTCAAGTATTTTAAAAGTCTCGAACAACTGTCTTTCTTTTTCTTTCTTTTCTTTTAAAATTTAATTAAAATTTATGAAAGGTAATTATAAATTTTTGCTGATTCAGCTTTTTTAAGCAATTAAATCCGTATAGACCCCTGAAAGGCTAGAAACCTAAGCCTAGTAAGGGTTACCTCACAAGCGTAGATATATGTTTGAAATTATTTATTTTCTAAAATGTTATTTCTGTAAAAAAATGTCCCGTAGCAAAGAGTTTTATCTGTGCTAAGTGTACAAAGTCACTGATTACAAGCATGAGAACTAAAAATAGCCTCTGTGTAATTAATTCACGTATATTTACTATTTAATGCCCTTATTACTATAATATCAGTTCTGGCCTTCCAGATTATTTTTGAATGCCATTCGTTAAGGAGACTAAGGAGTCTCCTTAAGGAATGGCATTCAAAATTAATCTTTAACTAACACAGAGCAACGCTCTAAATACCTCAAATTTAAGAGCGATGCAAATTATATTAATATATGTATGTATATACATATATAGTTTGTTTAAAGGTTGCACGGAAATGTGTCTGTCTATGGACATCTGTAAAGCGGTCTAAATGACCTAAGCACCGGAAGGCGACAGGTTGATTTTAACGATGTCAACCCTATTGTTGGTAAACGTAGCCTTGACTCGAGATTGAACTTTCATTTCAATACGCTACAAAACAGACGACACGTAAACAATGACTCAGCAACGCATGAAATGTATGGAAGACGATATTTCTATACTCTTTGGTCTGACTCACACACGTAGATACATGGTTCGATGGAGTATTATCAAATATACTATATAAAATTAATTATTATACTTATATTATAAATATTTAACGTATTCCATGTAACCGCAATTACAAATTAATTACGAAATGACTACTGACATACTTACATTTTTTGTACTTAAGTAAAAAATATTTTTTTCGAGAATCGAAATCCAGTCACTATTAATGACGCTTACGTCTAATACTCACATTTAATGACTTACTTAGGTTTTGTCTAATTCCCAGTTTTATTGGCTTCCAATTCTTGCAATACACTATCAAGTTTAAATGTAACTATGATTGTACACTGCTAAATCCGAGAGGAACTCAACAACAGCAGGCGAATCGCTAGCGATATTACGTCTTATATTTATATTAGAACCATACGCTATTCCAGATTATAATTCAGTCCCGTAAAATCGAAAGAGAAGAAATAACAATCTTTATTCTACTTTCTACACTGAAAATAGTGCAGTGATGATATTTAGAGGAGTCCGAACCACAAATAATTATACTCAACGTCCACCTCTTTTTAAAACTATTTTAAATTTTAACTACAATTTTAACGCAGATGCATCCAGTGTCAATATATTAAACGCAAACTGTACAGAAACTATGCCAATAGTATTAGCATTGAGGAAAATAGTCCACTACGCAGTACACGAATCGGTCCGTACACCTCTCTATTTATATACAAATATTTAAAAAAAAATGTAGTAAGTATTTAGCGTATTATTTTTTGGCGCCGAGATCTTACCGTGAGAGTTACATTTAACGAATAACTTTTGTATCTAGGTCTTCATGATAATTCTCAGTTTTCTAACGGACACGACGCATGTAAAATTCAGAATAATAAGGAAACGTAGAAACTAGCGAAAAACAGTTTTAATACCGATGTTCGTAATGCATAAGTAAAAATACACATTTTCTGTATATAAGCCTACTATTATCGATATTTATAAAAAAGTTACTAACAGATACTTTAACACAGCTAAAAATTGACGTGGTTATAATGGGTTTAAGACAAACACACTACGGCAACATTGTAATGTTTGATTGTAATAAACATACCAATTCCGTTTTCGTCAATTTTAGTCATATGTACCTATATATACCTATCTACTATATTCATACTACACTTGTATATATTGTTAGTGGGGTTATGGGCGTGCCTAGACTGTGAGAGGTCTTTATAGTATTGACTTTCAAAACAAAACTAGCTCAAGCGCTAGGTTCGCAAAGAGCGAGGTTATGCGACCACGTGGTGTTTTCAGACCGCGTTTCTGAAACATTGTGATATTATCGTACATAACCTCGCCGGTACTTTGACTCTGCTAAAGTGTGCAGTTTGTAATATTGATATAACCTTGAACATCTCATTGTGAACGAGTAGGTGTTACCTATATTGTTTAGTGGGGCACTGAGGTGACTACATAAGTCTATATACTTACAAGGTAAAAGTAACACGCATTAAAGTAAATTTTAATGAATTCAGATAAAAAATGAGCAAAAAATCTTACACAATTAATCTATCTACGCCGTCAGAGCACGTTGTTGACGTAGCTGAATATATTATGAACTTTTCGTTTTGAATATTTATTATTAGATAACAGCAATGAAACAGCGAATAATATATTATTTCATTTGGTCGAAGCGCAGGAAGTGGAAACAGTTAAAAATATCGAAGATACGCGCTGTGAATTGTACAAAGAAACTTTGTTTGAAGAGATTAGTCTTTGGGTTTCAAGCTAGTTATATTACAAAACAGAGATTTAAAACAATACGTACACTCACAAATTTCTGATTAAATCACGAGTGTCAGATAGAAATAAGACGACATTTCGGGTTCCGTACCGTATTAACACAATTACGTAATACTGGACACATTAGTTTTATTACAGTATAATAGACTGAGTATATTTATATTAATTAAAGTGATTGTCTACTACGCTTTACTTACTCATTAATTTTCATATTTAATTAATATGGTGATTAAAAACAGTTTGTTCCATTTAATTTTGAAAAATTTAAAACAAATATTTCATGTGTTATTTACATACGTTTATTTACGTTTAGGTGAATTGCGAATGAAAAAACTATTTGTAATATTAAATAACTTTAAAGCCATGCCTGTATCGCTCAATAACCTAGTACCCTGAGAAAAATGCGGTTTGACAAGCAATAAAATAATGACTAAATATACTACGAAATTATTTTTTTATTATTATTAGTGAAACACACAAAAAAAGGATAACAAAATATCCGGTATTTAAAATATAAACATGTTTTTCTGTATTACATATTTATATGTACCGTAATAGAAAAAACAATAATATAATATGTGTATTAGGGTGTCCCTTATATGACAAAAAAAAATTTTTTTTCGAATTTCGAAATGCATACCCTCTATAATTTTTACTAATGCTATAAGATACTTAAATATAAAATTTTATCAATCTAGCATAATTGCAACCAGTGCCGACCGAGCTTCAAAGTTTAGTAAAAAACGTGTTTTGTCCTAAAATTTCAGTCTGCTATAATTTCACTATAAATGCAATGAATTAAGTGAATAAAATTAAATAATAAATTAGATGAACATTAATCTTTAATTAAAAACATAAAGAAATAAGAATCATTCAGGATAACTTCTTTTTAGAGTAGTTTTTTTACAGTCTGGATACAATTTTAGATGTTCCTGGACACAGCGCAGCAAGAACTGTTTTTGTTCTTCTTCAGCCGTGATAAGTCCGTTAAAATCTTGCATTAATTTAACAGCCCTTTCAGCAGTATCATTTACAACTCTCAAATAACTTATTCTTCTTTTAGCCTCCAGAAAAGCAGCATTGTTATTCCAAGAAGATACATCTTCCTTTAGAAAACTGTCGTCGATCTGCAGTCGTGATAAAAATTGTTTGCTCTTTTCCGATACGAAATCATCCAGTGCTTTGTCTAAAAAAAAGAAAAATAAGTTAAATAACAAATAAAAATCAACAACAATTTTGAAAATAAATAAATAAGTATTGGACATTGAAATTGAAATCCAACAAAAAGTCAATTTAACTTACCAAACAACTTTTGAGTCAGTTCTTCCTTCGACGGGTCATAGCGTTTGCTGAAATCCGAGATTTTGTCCCTGTTGAAGTTGGCAATCATCTTCTTCTTAGTTTGGTTGTCAACTTCATCATCAAATAGTGATAAAATGACTGTCTCTTCACATAAATACCACAAGTGATGGCTGAACCTGCTTATAGAAGCTTTAGAAATTGTTGCGTCAACTTTTTCATACTCTTTTAACATCTTCAAGAAGCGCAAATCTTGATTAGGTGCTTTGGTCGCCACTGTACATTCAAGCCAAGGTTTAACATACAATATTACGAGAAATAAGCAAATATCTTGTAGAGCCTTTTTGTCCTTCGCAGTTACTCTGCATTGTGACTGAAGTAAACATATTTTTAAAGAATAGATCGCTCTCGCCATCCAGCGTGCCTGATGTATAGCTCCTGGGGGCCTTAGTTTTAATTTTTCCTCTGTGTCTCCTCCTAAAAATATTACGCACAGTTCGACCAATTCGTGGTAATCATCTCTTACAAAACTTTTATCTAATTATGCCTTATAAAATAGTAACAACGCTTGAATGTCTGTCTCGGCAACCCGTGCTTTTACGAAATTAAGAGATGGTTCAATTTTAATACAATCAATGTTTTTCCAATTTTCTTGGAACTTTTTGAACTTCGGAATATCTGGGCTACTAGTAATTTGCTTAATCTTGGTTTCAAAGACAGCTTTTAGGACCAATTCATAAACATGATGACGACAGGCGAAAAGCAACAATTCTCTTCCTAAAGTTTGCTCCAAAATAGCACAAGCTCCATTGAAACGGCCCATATTGGAAGCTGTTGTGTCGCAGCACATTATTTGCACTTTATCATAAAGGTTCCAGTCAAAGAGAGCTGCTGATACAGCTTTCGCTTGATGTTTTCCAGAAGAACTTTCTAGTTTCGGCACTGCAAGAAGCTGCTCTCTATCGTCAAATGAAGCTATAACTGGCAAGCGTTCTTCTTTTGAACTCCGTACATCCAACCCCGGTAATAGTTTTCCATCCCAATGGACTGAATGTGACTATGTCGGGTACATTGTTTTGGAAATTAGATTTTATTGCTTCTGCCCTTGATTTTCTAGTTTCAGTACGAATTCGCTGAATCGAGGATTTGTTAATACAGAAATCATCGCTGCTCAGACCAAGCGCTTCTACCACCGCATTAAGAATGTAAACGGTATCTCTAATGCTTAACTGGCATCGATCTAAAGCTGCAACTAGTTTAGGTGTTATAAGATTCTTTCTACCTCTTTTTGAACTTTGTTCATGGCAGGGAACGTCCGGCAAGCTGAGTTCAGAATTCAAGATCTGTTCTTCGTCTGAATCTTCTACACTGTCTAAGTTATTTGTGGTGGAAGTAGATGCAACAGCTAGTGATTCTCTTTGTCTTACAATCCTTTCCTCTTCTTCCAATCGTCATTGTCTAGATCTTTGTTCTTTTTCCGCCAATTTTTTATCTACACCACCTAAGCATCCCGGTCGACCTGGCTCTCTCTGTTTCATTAAAAATAATTTATCTTCCTCTATTTTCATTCTCTCAAAAGCATCAGCATGTGCAATATCAAACAAATTATCAAGATTAATTATAAAATTGTTCTCACGACTCTTATACGTAATCTGAGTTTTCTTACAATTTTTTTGCAACTCTCTCCAAACATGATATAAATCAATAAGTTTCTTCACGCAGTTAGGAAATGCCCTTGTTGGAATTCTTGCTTTTTCCCAATATATGATGCACTCCCTAATCACAAGATTTGCACTTTCACTAACAGTCAATTTAACCTCACGAATATTGTAAAATAGGACTGAGAGAACTTGTCGATTAGATGGTAATTTTGCACCATTTATTTGGTAGCTAGTCAATCCGATAAGAAAAATATTTTGTTTATCACTCCGTAATTCCACCGACATGTTTACGCACTAAACAATGAAGCACTAATAGTCTCAAAAATCACGTACGAAATGGCAAATAAAACATATCGTAACAGGTCACTGGGCAGTACTTAAGCAACTTGTATCGACAAGTTTAAATAGCAAGTCGGCACGGGTTATCGTTTATATATCGAACTAATATTTTTTTCTAGACAATATAGGGTTATTACGAAACTTTTAAGAAGGTATGCGTAAAAAAATATCGAACTTGAAATTTAAGGGACACCCTAATGTGTATAAAGTAACCTTTTAACAAATAGGTGATAAAAACGAGGTGATAGTCGAGGCGTGCCGGATATCATTCGTACTACAGTGGTGTTGAGTTAATTAGTGATTTGAAATTCAGTTTTATTTCTGTAGCCATACGTAACTTGGAGCTATCAAAATGGAAGAAACTCGTTTTACACAACTACTTTACAGAGAATCTAGAATATCAGGTTTTCGGTTGGCACTACACTATACGCCATACATAATATGTATAAACCAGCCAAGATAAATAACTGTATGGCGAACATGAGCGTTTATTATCGATTTAGGTATAATTTACCTCATAATGATCTAGAAGGATGTTTATTAACAGCCTGGTCCATGGTTTGAGATCACATGACCTCATAGTATTTCAAGACTGTACTCTCGTTATTAATAATACCAATAAATAATATAAAAGACTTCGCAGATAACGTTTACATCTACACTCTTTCATCGTATGCAACATACACATGCCAACCCAGAACGAAATGAAAGAAATAATGTAAATATAAAGTAACTCTGAGGATGACAATGAAAATTGGGTACATGTTTATATTCAAAATACATTATTTACCCGAGTCAGACAATATAATAGGCTAAAATACTACAAAAAAAAACGTTCTACTTTATATTAATTTAAAGTTTTTATTTTAGTCAAACTAACATTATTTAGCAGCATGTAATTATGTTACTTTTTTTATATTTTAAAGTTAAATATTAATTATTAAAACATTAAAAGTTTGACAACGGTAAGGCGTGTCGTCATGCCATCGTTATTTCATACAAAAATGTTCTAATTTAATTGGACAACTCTATTGTGTTTTACACGAGAATGGCACTAAATTTATTTAATATATACCACTCATAAAAGCGATATAAACGAACACAATGAGCCTTAATAACAAATACATATATGAAACGAGAAACAATATCATGTGACCGGTGATTATCGCTGTTTTTTTTTTATAAAATACATTATTTGCTTTACAACAGAATGTGCACAAAAATGCAATACTATAAGGAAGAGTTTTTAGAATATTAAAGACGTTTACAAAGATTTTTACATTTTGTTATTTAAACAGACAAAATTTATAGCGTGTGCAGTTGATGTAATAAACATGTCAATAAGTACAGAAGCTGTACACTGTCACGTTTATATTTATATACGTACATATACCGGGTCAAGGTTGAACACAAATTTAGAGCAACTAATATAACTGGCGATAATCTTCAAAATGTTGGCTCATACACGAAATACACTTCGACGGTATATGTACTTAAACATTATTCTAGCGTTTGGATTTTTATTTAACTACTAATCATTAGTTCGTATATCCATGTGATTCTTATTTCTCGACTATGGAAAACATGAGAAAAAGTCCAGATGACTTCAAGTTTATTGACCGTAAGGGATAGGTCAAACTGTCAACAGAGTTGACCACCGTGACAATCGCATTAATAAACAAAATAAATGGTTATATTGGTTCAAAGGATCTCCATAAAAATGTATGAGATCCACGGAAATACATTTAAAATATATGAAAATTATTAAGATCGAAGAATCCTAATGCAAGATGAAATGACCTCTGACAACATTATGCAGAACCGAAGGTGTCAGAAAGCACAATACACCCTATAAAAATATTTATTAATACAAGAGATTAAAGCAAACAAAGACCTTTGGGACTACCTCAAGCGTTCGAGATAGTCGATTTGTACACTATGTGTTTTCCAATGTCGATATTCAGCATAATACATTCAAAAGAAACTGAGAAAAAATACTTGACACAGAGATAGAATTTCGCAGATAAAAAAAAATAATCAAATCAAAATGACAAGACTGGGTCAATGCCAATCAGACTATCGATTTCGGATGCGAATTGTAAATACTGAATCTACTTGTACTACTTATGTTGTCCCTGATAATAAAGTATGCATAACAGCTAAGTCATAATAAGGTAGAAATAATTTCAAAGGATTTGATTATAATAAAGCAACAACGACAAATGAAAGTAACGTTAAAACCTCGACAACACCAATTATAGAAACAAAAACGTAAATTGTAATTAATTTTTATTTAAACGTTATTTAGCAAAGTAATATGTACTTATAAATTAACATCCATGAAGGAATATCATTTCAATTTGGGCCAAGGTTCGATGAAACCCGATGAAACATGTAAGCATGTAAAATGAAAAGACATTGTTTGATCAAATACAATTTTGACGACGAAATTTTACATCACTAATTGGTTTATATTGCAAATTATTAAGAGTATTGCGTCAGCTTTTACAAAATGCACTTCGAGGGCAGGTCACAACTCGAGTTAATCATGCAAATGCAGTTAAGTAAAGATATCAATTATTAAAAGTATTAACTTATTAGCAATTTAAATTAGAACAAAAGTATGCACAATAATGATAATGACTCTGTAGACAGTTTTTTTTCTATACCACGACGGTGGCAAACAAGCATACGGCCCGCCTGATGGTAAGCGGTTACCGCAGCCTATGGACGCCTGCGGCACCAGGGGCATCACGTGCGCGTTGCCGACCCAAGACAGTTCAGTACTTCAATTAAGAAAGTACTATTGGATTAGATGACAGACGAATGCCTATTAATACTTAATATTTTAAAAGTGTTTCATTGTTTGGTGGAACTTAATCTCGGGATCTTGTTCAAACTGATTCATCATTTGAAAATTATTTCAGTGTTTGATAGTCCATTTATCAAAGAAGTTAATAAATTACAACATCACAGGAAAAAATATTTCTGTTGTGAAGAAGTGTCAGTTAATAGTTATAATATGATTTAGCTCTAGACAAAACCAATAAAATTTAATCCGTGAAATTTGACTATAAGATACAATGTAATCTATAATTTATCTACGAATTTTAAAATTACTTTAGAATGAGACATTGAAACATACATGACCTAAATGGCTAATCTTTTGATTATTTTTGTTCATGTTAATTTTAATATGTTAAATACAGTATGAAAAATATGGTGGTGTAAATAGACAATCACTCACACACAGAAAATCATGTTATATTCGTATAGCTTTCTCTTTTTTCAGTTTCAGAAACTGAACGCCACAAATGATAGAATCACAATTACCCGCAATCAATGTTTATAAGATGGCTTACACGTGGGGCTTAACATGTTAATATAATTTATTATAGCATTGTTATCACAGGAAATGCTGTGAAATACAAGTATGGGGTGGCCGCTACACTTAGCTTTACGATTTCTGAGCACGGGCGTTTATTACATCAGATATCTCGCGTCACACCATCACAATTTTCCTGACCAGTCACCTAACTGACCTAAACGTCATTCTTATATTGTTTCAGCGATTACAACATGAAATATAGTCTCAATAATGTGGTTTGGCAATCATTCTTGTCACTTTCTCGATGTCTAAATGCAAATTAACGTTTGTCATTAATAATCGATAGTACTCGTAATAATAGAGCATGTAATGTTTTTCTCTGTTTCATCATTACATGAGTAATTGTTAAAAATTGTGGTGTTATCATTATGCTTGGGACTCGTTAATAGTCCAATCGAAGGAAGGAAGATCTGTTAAAATTGCGTCATACGGTTATAGCATGACTTGGTGTGAGTGGCCAATCATAGCGGTGGTGATGATACATTTCCAAGTTCATTGCATCAGCCGCGCGTTTTTTTACATGACTGTCTACGTGAACGAATGACTGTCAACTTTTACTATAAGAGCAGGATAAACAGAGTTGACAGAGAACTTAAAAACTCATTGTTTGTTATTATTTATGAATACGAGGTATAAATAGCATATAAATAATACGTCTTTCCCTATCTGATGTATGTACAGATGAAAAATAATAGGTTGAATTTTGATTATTTGATATAACGTTATATTACGTAGTTAAGATAAAGTGGAAGATCAAATCCATACTAGTAGTGTAATAAGTACCTACTTCTTAAACTCATTTGGAAGTTTTTAATGCATCTATAAGACTTTAGATAGTCAACAAAGGACCGTTCTCGCACAGAATTTCCATGTTTGCATGACACAGAATCTGTTTGAATTTTAAATTAAGGGAATAGGTTAGCGCTCTAGTTTTTAAGGCCATAGACTACTTGATCACGAAGGTAAGCGGCGGTAAGGTAATTAATATTCAGCGAACATAACCTTTTAATGGTTATCTTAGTTAAAATATTTATAACACAATATAATCAATTCCTAAGGACATTCTATACTCAGTCAGATCTATTTATATGAAACCAGTTTTTTTTACTTTTTTATTAAAGAAGTAAGAATAAATAAAATAAGGAAGCAGATTTTTTTTCAATTTTAATAATTATGATTAATATTAGAATTGAAATTTAACGATATAACGATGCGTCAGTGAACGAGTTAAAAATATTTAGCATAATAATGAAATTATTTTAATGAAACAAAATTATCTTTTGTATTGTACTTCTATAATAACATCGTGATAATATGTCGAGTTTTAAATTAGACGAGTTAAAAATCTGATGAATCGATAATGATGGAAATATTATTAGAGAGGTGGCGTATTGTAGTATTTACTTGTTATGTCATTAGTCTATCTAATCCGGACTGGATTCTCATAAACTAAAGATTATAAAAACCAATTATTCAAACTTCTACAAACAGGGAATTCTGAACTTTATTTAAATCGACTGGCAACCCAGTCCTTTCCACTTTGAAGCTAGCTATATCTGCCCGACTTCATTCTACTGTCATACTGTTGATGTATCCTATACTGTTTAATTAAATTATTCAAGCACAATTCCGGTATTTTACAACAACCAATTATATTTTAGTAGTGTTACATAAGTAAATAAATTGTATCTGTCTTTCAGAAGTAATTGTCTTAGTGAATTAGATAAGTGAGCGTTGTGTAAACAATATCTTGTTATGTCCTAAACTGTAATATGTACAGTCATACGTCCTTGGACAACAAAACTAAGAGGATTATGTCTAGGCATGGATAACAAAGTTACTGTTAGTGACGGCAATTGTATATAATAGATTATGTAAAGCATTTATATACTTTGTTTCACTGACATTTTGTAAGCACTTGAGCATCCACGGCTTGTAGACTGCGCGGTTTGAACATGCACTCGTAAACAGACATATGTGTGTGTAGTCACGTCATCCACAAACAAAAAAGCGTCCTCTATAATTAATCCTATCTAACATGAGCGTGAGTTTGTTTGTTTGTAACACGTTTACTCGTTTACTATTCTACCTATAATAAATTTTGCCTATACTTCGCCTGCTAGTAAAAAGACACATACAGAGTACTGAAGGTAGAAAAGTAACCTTCAGTAGTTTAATAGTCAAGTACTTCTGTGTTTTTAATAGCTGGCTTTTTACTAAATAAACTAGCACAACAAAGTCAAATTACGAATCTTAAATGAAATAATTAGCAAATAGAAATCATCATCGATGTAACAATATTTGTATGCAGCATGCTAATAACCTCTGATGATCAGACATTACTGACCTGAAACCTCAATAGATTTGAGCAGCTTGATAAGGTAATCTCATTGTAGGAACGTGTCTATAACCTCCTGCAGTCTGAAGAGGCGCGGGGAACTATCACGCTAGTGTAGAGAATACGTACACACTCAATTTACATATTGTTATTCTCAAACAACTTCTAAAATTATAATTACCACGGCGTTTATCTTCAATCTTTAAATTACAACTAAAGAAAGAAAATATTATTTCTTTTACATAGGCACTAATTAAAATTATGAATATTTATAAGAATTTTAATTTTGTTATTCCAAAACACAGAGACCCTGATATCATCGTTTAGGACTGTCCATGTATGATACTGTTTATTTTTCTGTTATAACGAATTACCACATCGCGATCAAGGGAACCAGAAGAACAAATTAAGAGCGGACGGAGCGGAGTCGCATACGAGACAATTCGTGAAGTTTTAAATTTCGAAATGGGACAGTGTACTCGAAATACTTACGGCCTTTTTAAAGACAAATTTAAATAGATGCGCACAAAAAACGAAAACAAAAGTAGCCTGACAAGCGTATGCATACTGAATAACAGATTTTGTATTCCTTTTTTAATATTGGGTTCATTGTAGTCTAAGTGCAAGAGAGAGCAAAAACAGAAACTGAATCCATAACATACATTTTGTAAGTATAGTTATGATAGATACACTTTCGTAGCTACAACACATACAAATAGTTTGAATGGGTGTTCAATAACAAAGAAGAGTCCATAGAGAAAGTAAAGAAACCAGTTTGTATGCGAGAAGTCTTTAAAAAGAAAGAAACTAACAAGTTTAAATGCAAGTTAGTACAAAGTGTAACGTCTAAATGTAGGATACAGAACTCTCGAGACCAAACTGTCTTACGAGCAATGGCGCATACACAACACACACAATAATACTCCATATGGAAATAACTTATTTGTGTTTTTCTTGTTTGAATAGGCAATTCCCGCACTAGGAACAAATCCAGTGTTGCGTGAGACTTTACAAACATACATGAAAAGAGACACAAAAACATTCAGACAACAACTATTTATGGATCGTTCGTACAAAGTGTTGTCCTATATGGGGATCGGACTCACAATACTTCGGTGCATTAGGAATCTGCGAGGTGACCGCTTTAACCAGCACACCATCTATCAGTGCAAGCGGATGTTATGAGGATTTTTTTTTGAATAAATGATTCGTTTACATTTAGATATTGTTATGCGTTTATTAACGACTGTTGCGTAATTGTCCATTCAATCTAGTCTTTGACAATTACTCATTTTTAATTATGTTTTCGGTGCTTTGTCTATACTTCAGTTATAAAAATGAATTATGATAATAATATCATATTATAATTTCTTATAATGTTAGAAACAAGCTATTAGTCAGATATACAGTATGTGTGCAAAAATAAACTGTTTTTATAACTAAAAGAATGCAAATACGTAGGATTACCGTAAGATGGCTAAACACTAATCTGTTAAAAAATCAATAAAAAATAGGATAGATAAGGGAGGCTGTTTAACAAACATTCATGTTCTTCTATGTTGTAAAAGAAATTGAAATTGAGAATTGTTTGGGATCCGGTAAGCTCACTCACTCAATGAAAAACAATGAAAGATCAGCTTAATATCGGTTTTCTGGCCGAGGTATTTGCTCCAGTTTATATATGCTGAAACATGGCTCTACTACAGAAGACATGACAATGATGTCACGTATATATTCAATATTAATTGTTGTATAATCGTATTTAAGTAAAACATACGAGGAAATTAAATAAACAGAAACCCTAATTTCGAGTAATGATATTACGACTAGTAATTCATCATTGTGACACAGCTGTCGCTTTTACATAACAGAATCAGTTATACAAAAAGCTTGAACAAAAAATTATTTAGTGCCGGGACTCGTAGTACTACGACGCAGGTGTTTAATGAGTTGGGGTAAAATACGAACGCAAACGAACACTTTAACACAACCGTAGTACTTTTTGCGATACAATCTGTCAAATGTGTCGACTATTATAAAAACAGTTTGTTTTTTGTTGTCGTTGGTACAAAAAATCTACTGTGTACTTAAAAGTTAATATATTTTATTTTCACTGGTTTTTTATTTCTTTCGGTCACACTATAGTTAATTACGACGAAAATGACATGGGTAGCTTGATTACATGGATAAAAGATATATCTATGTCGAAATAAAAGGACGAAGAAATTTTTTTTTTTTTTTTATTATTTTCTATATATTTTTTTTTCTATATTAAGAGCCTGCCAATGTGACTCTACTCTGCCTGATGGAAAGCATGAATAGAATGCAAGAGTTGTGGTCACCATACTCATTACAAACGCAGATAATGTGGTATAGTGACCCACACTATGGCGGCCTTGTGAGATGATTTTTCACACCCCGCTTGGGGACGTAAAAGGCATGGCGGTCATCGTGACAGTGTAAGGCTTACACAGTTAGCACGATAACTGTCACCCCTGCATCAATGGGCTTCCGGTCTAACATTCACCAACGAAACACGATAACACGGATGCTGGCGCTTTAGGTTGGTCTTCTGTGAGAAGGTAGTACTACTGCCCTGGTCGACCCGGCCCGCTCGTGTTGAAATCAGCGTGGCTCTACTACCTACCTACCTACCTATATCTAACTTTCCTGCTTAAGTGATATTTCATAAAATCGATTTTTAATCTGAAGTAATAAAAATATTTTCTAATACTTAGGAAGGTTATAAGAGACTTTATTAAAATATTTATAAGAATAGAAAAACAGATGCATTTGTAGGAACAACCCTATTATCGGATCACCGGAAAAGATGGACTTTTCCTTCAAGCCACAAGAGGGTTTACACAAAATTGGTAATGGCACAGCCGCTGTGTTATCAGTAAACAGCCTTGCCTGGTCTCTTGTTGGATATTGTGTGGTTCACACGTCACATAGAAGACTAAATTATAGCTGGAAATTTAGTTTTCATTATATACATAGCACACAAAATACGAATAAACATAATAAGACATTAGGAACTATGACTGGTTTCATTATGTTGTTTACGTAGTTAGAATAATTTCATTTAAATACCCACTGTGGTGTCAGTTAGCAATTTAATTTAGAGCAGCTTACGACGCAAATTGTAACAGTACGCCGTTAGCGTCCGGTAACTATGATTGGTATAAAAATTATAAAATGTAGTGTAGTGGTATAAATCCGTGTCAGGCGCATTACGAAAAGTACAGGAAAATGTTGATTTTAATTTATATAATCCGTATGAGTCATTTAACTATTTTGATAAGTGCTGATGCACAGTGTTTTGCAAGTTTGACATAATACTTTTATCGGTTACATGGTTAAGATATCGGTAATAATAATATAAAGGATACTGATATGATTTCTTGAAATATTGAATTGTCTTTGTTATAGTTTAAGTTGTTTACATTATGGAGATTCTATTATTAAACTTCGAATCACAAAAGTCATCAACAATACTTCACCTTTAAAAAATTAAGAGGTAAATTTACAGTTAAACGAATTTGAACGTGCTTTAATATTGATAATAAATATGTGATAATGAAATTTTAGATTTTGCTAGCTATAGTAATATAGACTTTTGTGTGTTTATAACACACGTTACAATAAAAAGAGAGTTGTTTAAAAAAAGAAGAAGTACTCAATTCGATTGTTTTTTTTTGTCAATTAATTCAGCTGTTACTTTAGTGTGGTACTGTACTTTACATGAATAAAAATTTCGATATACGACCTTTTAGTCCTTACAATTTACAAGCAAACATCCATGATGATAGAACTACCATTTTTAGGCAGTAGAGCCACGCTGATGTTAGCACGAACGGGCCGGCTCGGCTGGGGCAGTACTGGCCACAGAAAACTAAACTAAGGCGACAGCATCCGTGCTGTTATGTTTCGTTAGTGAGTGTGAGGCCGGAAGTCCATTGATATAGGTTTGACAGTTATCGTGGTAAGTGTGTGAGCATTACACTGCCACGAAGACTGTTATGCCTTTTAGGTCCCCATGCAGGGCGTGAAGAAGCATCTCACTAAGCCATCATAGTGTGATCACCATACTGTATTGTGTGCGTTCGTAACGAGTATGGTAACCACAAATCTTGTCTTCTATTCATACTTTCCATCAAGCAGAATAGATTCACATAACGAAGCTCTTAAAATCAAAATTAATAAAAAATGGTTGGTAAGATCTAAACTAACCGTGATTTCATAATAAACTATGAAAGTCACTTTCAACACTTATTAGTAACTTAGTAAGGATTAAGCTTTTCAAATGTATTTTTGTGCTAATCAGAAGCTCAATGCGAATAAGTCCTTAACAGTTGCACATAAACAATTATATAAACAGTATAACGACGAATACAACGAGGCGTGCAGGTCGATCGAGTTCAGGGTTCCATAGAGCTGAAGGTGAAAGGAGGGCAGTGCACCGTACGATAGGGCGGTAGGCTAGAGCTAGACCCAGAACCTGTCGCCCTTACGTATCCGATATACAAACATAAATACATATCAACTGTGGAGAAACATTGTATCACGGTTACAAAGTGGTACGTAGAACGGAACTGTTGGAATCTAGACCACAGCAACACCATGTGTTGATAAGTAGATGTCTACAACTGATATATTATAATCTATATCTGTAATAACGTTATAATGTAATAAAAGTAATTGAAGAATTATCAGTGGGATTTTGAAACATATTTTTCCATTTGAGAGGCCTATTGTTGAAACAGTTATATCTATGTACGTAGGTAATACGTAAAGAAAATTCTTTGTGTCGCTTTTGAAGTAAATAAGTACAAAAAATCATATTCAAAATAGTTAGGGTCATTGCAAGGTGGAGTAAGTGAGGTTACTGGAACTCGAACCTCTCCTCCCCCTGAGTCTAGAAAAAGGGTTCAAAAGGCAGCAACATACTTCTGGCTTTTGAGTTGCCAGTGTAGGTACGCAGTTGTCTCGTCAGTTCATTTGCCCTCTTATATCATAAAAGGGCAGTTAATGTACACTGATTAATATTATAAAGCAGACGAATTTGTTTCTTTGCTAAGTTGAACGCGCTAGTCTTGGGAAGTAGTGGCCCGATTTCAAAAATTCTTTCAGTTTTAGATAACTCACTTATCGAGGCAAGCTATAAATTTATATATTATTAAGCTGCGACCAAACGAAGCTGAGTATCAATAAAAAAATGTTGCAAAAACGGGCAAATTATTTCTTTTTTTTTCTAAATTAAACGTCTGCCAAAGTGACTCTATTCTGCCTGATGGAAAGCATGAATAAAATCCTAGGGTTGTGGTCACCATACTCATTGCAAATGCAGACAATGCAGTATGGTGACCCACACTATGGCGGCCTTGTGAGATGCTTTTCCACACCCCGGTTGGGGACGTAAAAAGCATGACAGTCATCGTGACAGTGTAAGGCTTACACACTAACCACGATAACTGTCATCCCTGCACCAATGGGCCTCCGGTCTCACACTCACCAACGAAACACAACAACACGAATGCTGGCGCTTTAGGTTGGTCTTCTGTGGGAGGGTAGTACTGCCCCGGTCGAGCCGACCCGCTCGTGCTGAAATCAGCGTGGCTCTACTACTGTGCTCTTTTGAGAGCTTCCAGTGTATACGCTGCATCAACAGTTAAAATTGCGCAAAAATAATGTACGAAAGAATTGTTTCTTTTCAAAAGTTCCAAAAAAAAATCTGAGACAACATGTCTACATTTTAAGGTTGGCTCACTATAACCTTCTTTATTGTGAACAAAACTCGCGCTTTATAAGACCACGCTACGGGCAATAGGGGACTCGGGAGATTGTGCGGGTCAGCTAGTCTTTATATGTAGTTTAAATTTCTAGTAATATTACACACGTATTCTATTGCTATTTGCACCTAAGTAAAAACAATATAGGTAATTACTATAATCATGTTGAGTAGACAAATGAAATGGAATTTTTACAGTAACATACACTTAATAGACACGCCTTATTAGTGTTGTTACCATATGAAAATACAAAAATAGATTTGCATGTATTTGTTTAAATTGTATACAAACGTATTAAAAGTGGTTATGGGGTCCTTGAGGTGAGACCGGTGTTTTTCCTCTATAAATAAATTACAAAACAAACATTGTTTATACATACGACATGTATTACATATTAATAATCTCACTGAATGTACATTTGTGGTTTACAAATTACGCACGTTTGCTGTTAATAATGTATTCTGATATTTTTAAACTGTGTACTGTCAATAAGTATACGAGCTGGATGTAGAATTATTGCGCCCTACGGCGAGGCGTATGTCCATAGTGGATTAAAGATGTTGATAATGATGGTACTATAATTACAAAGTTTTTAAAAAGTTACACCGACTTTAATGCGAGTACATGACGATTAATTGTAATTAATTTTATTTTTTATTCCCAACCAATATGGAGGTTGTATTTTATTTTAAATTTGAGTGGTATTTTACCATACAATTACAACCGAATTGGGAATTCAGAAACTCCTTCTTTCTTTAAAGTCAGTTAAAAGTCTAAAATGTGATCAGAAAATTTAAAACTGCCTCAGTAGCACAGTGGTAGCGTATGCGACTGTTGTGCTTGAGGTCTCGGGTTCGATTCCCGGACCAAATGTTTGTATGATCTGCAAATATTTCGGCGTTTGGGCGTTTTTTATGTATAATATGTATGTATTTACAAAAAAAAAGTATATATGTATTTATATCAGTTACCTAGTACAGTTAGACTAGATGGTGTTGTACCTATGTCCGAAATATTTGTTATTATATTATATATGTTATTATATTATAGTTATTTAAAGATTCAATCATGACCCTTTACTGTGAAACTTATTAATTTCTTGAATTATTTAGCTGTCAATCAATTTTATTGATACCTATAAACTTGTAACAGTTTATAGAATTTAGGTAACCCTTCTCAATGTAAACAATGAAGCACTTCCTTACCAGAACGAGTTTTTTTTTTAAATGACTCAATTGGTTGAGTGACTTAATATCATCATTTTTTGTAGCTGAATTGATCATAAAAAATGCATTACCACCGACTATTGAGGTTTTAATTAAAACCGATTGAATTTATAGTAGATATCAAAACATAATCTTAAGTAGTTCAGTACTTTAACGGCCTCGGTGGTGCTGCGGTAGTGAATAAAGAAGTGAAGTGAAGTAGAAAACTAAAGGAAAAAAAAGTATTCTATCAGTCAGTTTAATTATCATAGTATAAGTTCTGCTTAGTTTAAAACTATATGACGTTATGTGTCAAATGTCCAAAATATTTATTTATTTATTTATTTTTAGTGCTTATAGTTGTCTGCTAAGCTAATCTGAGTTTATAATCAAGAAATTTGGAATAATATAACGTAAATAGCTTGTCAGAATGGAATGTTTTAATCCTTAATTAAAGTTTTTAATTTAATAATGGTCGCTTAACAATTATTACGTTTTTAGATATGTACTCGTATATACATGTTTTTTCCTTTCTTTTTATTTTAACTTGTTCTGCGTAATATGTTAGAGGAGCACGTAAAAGTAACACCTTTGCCTTCCCTTTACTAACTTTTCCTTTCACATTTAGTTCCTAATTTTCTCATCGAATGTGGGATCTCTATATTTCACTAATTTAAGGGACTACCCTTTTAAATGATTAAATTGTTAATTGATAATTTGAGGAGCTAATTGCAAGCGCTATTAGTCATCGCTATTATCATTCTACAAATGCCGCATTTTAAGAAAAAAGTAGTTTCAATTTTGGGAATGTGTTTGATGCAAAAACTATAGGCATCTGTAATAATAAAGGGAGGTAAGATTTTTTAAAACAACACATTTGATAGAAGAGACAGTATAATAAAATAAAACTGATAAATAAGAAGCAGTAGTTTTTAAGGTAAAAAAAAACTACATTACTAGTTGACGTAGACAGAGTCTCGTAACAGGCTAATATTGAAACTTCGCAGAAATACCCACACATCACTGCTAACTCTAATCTTTCAAGGAAGAGAAGAAACTTTGCCAAAAAATATTCTATGCGCGTAAGTAGTTTCGTTTGTCACATTAATTTCGGGAATGGAGGTCGCGACTGAACTCTGCCGGCACTATACGAAATACGAAAAATTTAGCGGAATCAATTCGTTACCGGGTTGGATTAATTCAAAATTTGCGCATTATTTTAAACAGTTTGATAAAAAATATGACCATGGAATAGTTTAACAACGTTTCATGCGTCTTTTTTGTATTCCCAATATCCTAAAATCTAAAAAAAAAAGCGAGTAATTGCCTTATTACTTAAAATAAATTGCAAAAATGGTTAACATAATAATATTAGCACCAATACAATTATTAGCTCAACATGCAATCGGCGATTTTCTAACATATATGGCTTCTTGATTAGTACGTACATACCTACGTCGCGAAAGTGGA
The DNA here is from genome assembly GCA_949316085.1 of Hypercompe scribonia. Taxonomy (NCBI): domain Eukaryota; kingdom Metazoa; phylum Arthropoda; class Insecta; order Lepidoptera; family Erebidae; genus Hypercompe; species Hypercompe scribonia. Next base: position 5,280,926 of record OX438967.1, on the reverse strand, counting down.
TGGCTATTTTTTTTTTGTGTAAACATGACAATAAATATCTAAGGTAGCTTGGTAGGTATTTATATTGTTTTAAAACAGAACCACTGGTCCAAAAAAGATGTAACTAGAAAAGGAGTAAGCAGTGATAAAAAGGGAGTAAGAAGATCACTTCTCACTCCCTTTTTATTCTTTTCTTGTCTTATTCTTTCCTTTCTCGTCATCAGACAAGAGAAAAGAGAGAAAATAGACGGAAATGGAAGGAGGAAACTTTTATTTATTATCGGTAACATTAAAAACTAGAAGGTATTTGTTTTAATTAAATTGAGTAATATTGTTAAAGACCAATCGTGAGTTTTACGGGACTGGAAGAAGTTAATCTTCAGTTATGAAGACATAAATCAATAACAACACCAGTTTAAAGTTATTAAAAAAAACACAAATAAACTCCCTTTTTAACACACCTTTTCCCAGCTAAACTAGTTCTTATCTTTACTACAATTCTTCTAAAAATGATGACGCTATGTGTCATCTATACGATTCGTGTACTTATAGCATATTTCTTGTTAGAACCCGCCTACGTTTAGATTTTGCAAAGAACCATGGCCGACCGGTCACGTCTAAAGACTCACCAAGGCACTGCCTGATTCAGACTATGCAATATGTATATTCGTTCCTATGCAAACTCTAAAGAAGGCTTTGGAACGATTTGAATTATCTAAGACTTACGTAATCGCACGGCAGAATTGGTTTAATACGAAAAAACTATTCTATGCAATTGAGGAGTAGACACTTATAATATCAATAGTATATCAATAGGTTCTGTTTTAATCTGGTTAAGGATTGAAATCTTGTTCAAGTTAAAGAGTACCGCGATAAAACTTTCTTAAATATTAAAAATGAGAATATTCAACCGCAGCAGCAGCATACAGATTGTACACTAGAGAAAAATCACTGAGATGTAGTTGTAACAACTAAATATTATATTAACCAGTATAACTTGAACTTCATTCTATGGCTTGTTCTTACACGACTGGATGACACTTTACTAGATGCTTGTAGCGTAATATAGTCATTTTACATTACGTTTTTTTTTTAAATTCTGAATCTAGTTCAAAGCTTGCTTATTGTATTGAATCGGACCTCCTTAAAATCGTATCTTTTACTCCCTAGACTGGTAACATTTGAAGTGGTTAGAAATTAAACTCTAAAAAATACGCAATTAGTTTATAAATCAGGTTACATTCGTCATAGAAAATGAAATCAATAAATCGGTTTTTTGCAATCCAATTTTTTATCTATTAACAAGATAACGCAAGGTGTATGAAAACCAAAGAACATGGTGGTCCTTTTATTGACAGTCAAGTAATAAACGGTAATAAAAATATAATATTATAAAATGAAACGCTGTCTCGTATCACTTTGTTATATTTGTAACAACCTACTAACTCCAAAACAACGTCACATTTCTAGGTAGGGCCGATAAAGTAAATTTATTGAAACTGAGTCACACCACCACAATTTATTAATGAAACCACTACCCTAGAATACAATGTTCTATAAGCGCAAACCACCGTATTTCTTGTAAATCGTAGCATTAGTCATTTTTCAAAATAATTAAGACACCGGCATTTAATGAATGAATAAGTATGTACTTTGGGTAGTCTCTTTTTACATCCATACTTTCATCAAAGACCGAAATCATCCAGGGTATCAAGAAAAATTGACAACTGACTGTTGCAAATAACATAAAAGGTAGGACTCAGAGTCCAAAAGAGACTATAAAAGCAAGAGTAATTCTTTTATAAGTGCATTTAATATTCGTTCTAAACGTACTATCACTATAATAAATCATAAAACTAATGCACCCGACGTTTTATATCGCTATGTTAGTGCGAAGGCTACCAGCTCCGTTCAGTGCCGACAAGTCGACAACGTCAGCCGGAGCGACAACCGGCCATGACCGCGTTGCGTTGCCAACAACAGCCTGCCCTCCTCAGGGCACTAAACTGTGACTTGCGTAATGATATGTATTTCATTACGTTTACATATGTATTTTGCTATACAATTTTCAGCTTGCAAATTTGTGTAATTTTAAGCCGTACAATCAAGTCTAATATGATAAGGTGAAAAGGGATTACGAAAGATACAAAACAAAAGGAAAGTGTTTACCCCATGTGCTCTGCCCCATTCAGCTCATAGATAACTTGTAATAACATTAGGTTTTCCTATTACAGTTGCCAACAAAATCCATTCAGGCTACCGGTATAAGGCATTTCAACTTGTTTGTTTGAAATAATTCAAGATAAGCTAACATCATAGGCCTTGATTGACGTGGATACGTAAAACAATATAAAAGTCCGTTAGGCCTTATCCGCAGCCGGCAATATTAGATGTATGGTTTGTCAGCTAAGGACGTCAGAGAAAAATAGTTTTGTTTAATACACGTGCTGACGCAAAAACACTTATCCAATTGCTATGAGAGACGATTTTGTCCGAGGGTTTGTTCACACAAACATTACATTACATTAGGAGAATACATCTACTTTTTCTAAATGAAAGATGATGACTAGCAAAGTGAATGGAAATTTTAAAGATGGAATAAACACGAATATCCCGTATATCGTTCGTATTTAATCTTTCTTTTTTATTTTTGTAGAGCAGACACTCTTGTTATGGATAAACAGACATTGATTAAGGTTAGCATTTTTCCACTTATTTTATCAGGACACAGTTGATGGCTTAACCTAGTTTATGGATTTATAAAAAGGTTCATAAGATTATGAAAAAGAAACTCAAGATCAAATATTGCTTTAGTAAAATTATGTTGGTATTAGAATAAATTGTCAACTTCAGTGAAAAAAGATTCGAAGAGATGGAAGTTTCAGATACTCAGTTTCAAAGTGACTATAATATTCTTACTTAATATTATAAATACGAAAGTGAGTTTGTTTGAATGTTTGTCTTTCTTTCACATCACAACCGAGTGTTTTTATGGTATAATTTTTGGGTCTGGAGATAGTAAGCAGGCTGAAGAGTGATATAAGCTACTTTTTACTGCGATATAATGTGTCATTCCCATGGGAAGATCCATTAAGAAGCATATTTGAATTATTTTATATCTTATGAATTTTAATAGATGACGCTTTTAAATTTTTTCACCCGATTGCATACAAAACAAAATCTGCCATTAGACTTTATGAGTAATACCCGCGGCATCTGATAGGTAGCCCTATATTGAATAACGTAACTCTTCTTTTTCGTTTGCCTCTCTTTCATTCAATAACTACTGTACGGATGAAACATTGCAGTGATATAGTTTATACATCAGAATAACGTGTAGGCTATTATTAACCGCGATTACCGACACACACGCAGGCGGAACTGCGGACAAAAGCTAGGAGCATATATTTGTTTTTAGATAAATCTAAGTACGTTCTATTCGAGATGAAAGTTGTGCGACAAAAAATTAATGAGAAAACTGAAAATATAATGCCGTGTTTAGCTGTTTCAACTTAAGAAAAAAAATTATAGTCTGCTGACAGCATGAGTTGTAATGATCCGTAGAAAATAAATTAACTTAGATACCGAAAGAGCCGTGACGCAACATTCAGATATAATATGAACACAAGGTTAAAGAGGGTGTCATCGGAACACTGCAGGTAGAAGATAACACATGTGAATAAAATAAATTAATTTAAACATAATAAATATTATACACGTGAACGTATTTATAAACATATCGGATACACAATGGGAAAGGTTAATATAATAACTTCACACATACGATTTGAGTCTAAATGAGGCAGGACTTGTGGTTTGACATCAAACTACTGATACTTACGTATCTCACATATTTATGTATTTCCAAATACCTACGTGTTATAGCTACATTAAACCAGGATCTGTCCTTGTGGTGGCAGATTAGGAATACATGTCGCCACCTACTCATACCGGAGGAGTCGTTAGAGCTAATTAGGAAACAAACTACGAAGGATAAGCACTTCCAAAAAAAAAGAAAAATTTGACAAAAACCCATACCATTATACCAACTCGTCTGGCTAACGTGGTATAGTTGGTCAAAAACTCATTTCTAAGGAAAAGTCTATATCTGAGTGAATATATATGGCTGTTGATACGATGATAATGATGATGATGATGATACACAGGACCTAAACACAGACACATCGTGCTTATCACACAATTGTTTGTACTGTGTGAAATTTAAACCCATTACCTCTGGCTTAGCACTTAGCAGTTTTTTCTGGATCTCTTATGAAGCCAAAGCTACAATGTGATGAAAATTCAATTCACACTTTATCACAGTCATTTAATTTAATAGAGTAGCTGATAATAATTGACGTTTGCTCCAAGGACATATATAAAGCTCGTCGATCACTATTAATGTTGATCTCGAGATGAGGAATGGTTATTATTAACGATTGCAACTTTGTAATTTGTATGCAATGCATTTACTTAATGCTATTTACAGCGGCCTATGTTACTTCTTCATCAAGGCAAACGCGACGATCAACTAGTAAATGAGGCTACAAATAAAACTGGGGCAAAATATTTTCGTTTTCTTCAAATACGACTGCACGTCATTTTAATTGTTATTTAGACAGTTGAGATAATAAATGGTTTAATAGATTTTTCGTGGCTTTTATTTCTTTTTGCTGTATCATTATTTAAATCATTTTCACCTTCGGAGTGTGTAACCCGATATTATTCGGCTCTGTCTTGATATTGTTTTTTGAATTTATATATACATTAATAAACTGGAAATAACTACTATGACACCTTTAAACCTTCATATAGTATACAAGCTTTTTTGTCGTGGGCTAATAATCGAGCTCGCGAACTTAAGGTTAGCAGGAAGGGTCACTAAGTATTAATCCAACAGGACTAGACAGGGGTTATTAATAGGGACTAATTTATCAACTATCAGTGAATGTTAGAAATATGCTTAAACTGCGAAGGGGAAACTTAATTAAATTGCACATTTGTCTTAAGGATATACGCACTTAATTAGTTAGTGATTCACCACACGCGTTCTTGCCTAAAAGTAGATATGATATTAATAATAAGTGTCTTCAGACTCTTCAGTCTTAGGAAATGATTTATAATTATTAAGGAGCAGTTTGTTGTTTACTAACAACGTATGTTCACTATAGGTGGAAGAAACCTTATTCATACTGTACTTAGGTATACTCGTAGTTATATTATATATAAGTTTACTCGTATTCTTTCACAGTAGAGGCTTATGACCAGCAGTGGACTGTTAAAAGTCGTTGTTGATGATGATATCTAAGTTCGATTTATCTTTGATTAATAAATTTGTTACAATTAATGTCAACATTTCTATTTTATTTCTTCACCAAATAGCCTACTAATATTCAGTTTTCACGAAAAAACTACTGGACGGATTTGGATGAAATTTTACAGTAATATATTTTAGACATCGGAATAACATATAGGCTACAATTTGTAATGATTTTATATAATTTTGGTCGTAATATACCGATAAATGTTAATGAAGTCGGAAAAAACCTGGCCCCTGAGAGCTATCTTGGTGTACGCTGCCTAAACCATTGGAGTTACACAAAGATGATGTACCGTAGAATTGTTTGAATAGTTCTAAATAAAAGTCCACGATAGTATGTATCTACCTTTTATGTGGAAGCCACTATGACCAAATTGTGAAACTTAATGTGACAGACCAAATTCCACGAGAGCTAAGACGCGAACAAAAGCTAGTTTCCATATAACTTGAAAGTCGACTGGAGGAGAATGACGATGTCTTAAGCATTAAGTCTGCCTATGTACATCTCATTTTACATTAAGTTATTATAAATGAATATATAGAACTATGTTAAGATGGTTTGTGCACCGATTGAATTCAAATTTTGATATGATATACAAACCGCTTCAAGACTTGTTCTTATTTTTCAAGTCAATTTTGTTTCTTATTTCTCATTAATCCAATTGCATTGTACTGGAGTGTCAAGATAAATCTAGTAAATAAATAAAAAAAACAGCACACGTATAACTTACGCCATCTAGCAAACGTAGGTTAAATCAAATAGTCGAAGAGTTGTCTCTGTTTCAGTTTAAACTATCCGTTTACACGTTTAATTCGTAGGTTATGTTAGTTCTCAATTTAAATTATTGTCAGTGTAGCAATCTCTATGGTCTCTTTCCTTTCTTGATTTTTTAATGTGACTTCATTGCAACGTTGTCCTTCGTTTACTAACTAAACGCTTGTTGCAATCGTTCGCTTTCTCAACTTCCTATCAAAAAACTTTTAAATCTATAAGATTTTTATTCAGAAGTACTTGGATGTGTTATTTTTTTTTTGTCGATGTGGTGGAAAATTCCATTAAATATCCTACATCATCTGCATCCCTAGTAGCGCATATGTTTCCCTTCTACCATGATCCCGGGTCCTTTAAGCGGGGCGTGAAGAAGCATCTCACTAGGCCACCATAGCGTGGGTCGCCCTAATGTATTGTCTGCATTCGCGATGAGTATGGTGACTCTCGGATTCTAGCCATACTTTTCATCAGGCAGAGTAGAGTCACTTTGAGATGCTTTTATAAAAAAAAAGACAGAAGTATGTAATGATTTCACTATAAAACCACCTCAATGGCCGGCCTCAGGCGCTCTACTTTGGGAGGAGCCGGATCATGTCATTTCAGGTCGACCAGTCGTCAAATTCTCGAATTGACGCCACACTCCGTTATACCCTATCCTATCCTAATATAGAATTACACCTAGATGCAATCAGACCCACTCCATTATCTCCATTCGTCAAGTTGTTTGTCAAGTTGATTGTCATGACACGCCTGTTTCTGCCCATTGATGTAGGGGTGACAGTTATCGTAATAACTGTGTCAGTCTTACACTGCCACGATGACTGTCATGCCTTTTACGTCCCCAAGCGTGGCGTGAAAAAGCTTCTCACTAGGCCGCCATGGTGTGGGTCACCACAGTGCATTGTCTGCATTTGAAATAAGTGTGGTGACTACAACTCTTTGTATTCTATTCATGCTTTCCATCAGGCAGAGTAGAATAGAGAATATAGCTGGTCGGCAGAGTTATGAGAAATGATAATTTCACTACACAATAATACAATACAATATTTATACTTATTTAATTTACTATTTCAATACATTCGCTGAAAACATGAGTTTAATTTTTCATTCTAATAATGTGAAACATTTAAAATATATATAGAATATGTTTTACATATTTTCATGCACATCATCCATAACTTATTAAAATGAAAGGAAGATAATAACGAAATATTTACGACTATAAGTTTAAAGTCCCTTTATTTCGGGCCGGGTTGTTAATTTATAATCAATTTAAGATTAAATTAAAACTATGCTATGAGTTTAATTAAAAGACAAAAAATTTTCATAAAAAACTTTAGGTTTAATGAAATTGTTTTAAATACGTAATTTAGGGGCTCTATTTTAACAAAAGATATCTCTCCATTGTCGCTGTCTTCTATGAGATCTTATGTACGTTTGAGCATACACATGTTATTCTAAAAGTAATGTGAGTTTTAGGAACTTTTATATCTGAGGCCTAACGGGTTTATTTCATATTAGCTCGCTCTCGAGCGCAACCGCATTCGGCGTTGCGATTGGTCCGCACTAGGGGCCTAGTACGAGCTTATTTCACATCAATTCGCTCTCGACGGCAACCATGTTCGGCGTTGCGATTGGACCACACTGAACTCTTCACTAATCCGAACCTAGTATGCGACAGCGAGTGCAGCGACCGCATTCGGTGTTGCAATTGGTGAAGAGTTCACAATGCGGGCCAATCACAATGTTTAGACCCTTTTTTTTTTCTTTTTTTTTTGTGCAGAATCCCTTTCAGATACCACCCACTAGACGATCGGTGGGATGATAATGTTGGACGCGAATCGATAGTCCGCAGGCCGTTTCGGGTACTAGTAGCCGGACCACAAGGTGTAACCGAGAAAGGGAACTTCTTGTTCCCCGACGGACTTCGGTCATGGACACGACTTACAGATGGTACACTGAATATCCCAGGCCTGGTGAACCGGGAGAGTTCTTGTACTAGACCCCCTGAACAGGCAGCCTTAAGTTCTGATCATTTACAATCGAACCTACAATATCTAAAACTTAATGAACACAGAACTCAAATTGATATACCTAGGTAGGTAGGTAGGTAACAAAATTATTTGTACAGCTTAAAAAAATGTAAATCTTAGTAGCCTGAATAGTAACATTTTATTGACGAAGGACTAGTGTAACTGACCATCTAAACATTTGTAGTATAGATTAACATACATTGGAAAATTACAAAGTAAGCTAACATAATTTGTTAGCACGGATCTATCGTCAACTGTAAACAAGAATGGGAGTCCATTCGTTGGGTCAACAGTCACCGATGCATTCTAAGTTGAAGCTTAGTGCATACTAATAGTTCTTAAGCGGCCTAGTACATAACTGGAATAAATTGGACGTTAAAACTAAACTTCTGTTTTTTTTAAAGACAACTAGAAATTTCCAGAAAGAAACATGTAGGTATACTAAATAACTTTACCTATTCATGGACATGTCACATGTGTTTTTAAAGGAGAAACTAGGTACTAGTAACGTGAGGTCACATATTAATTTAATATTACTTAGGAGCGAGGTTTACGAGGATAGTCAAGCGTACTAGTAGTACCTAGTAGTGAAGTGTCTGGTCAGCATCTGAATTTGAATAAATGCAGTCAAACTTAAAATAAGTAATAATAATCCACGAGTTTCTCAAATAAGCACAATAGCTTACTTTTAAGTTTAAAGGCACATTTTTCAATGATTCGGATGACTAACTACCCATTAGGGTTTTTTTTATAAGAATAGTATTTCACGTAACGGTCATGTGGAGTTTCATTCCCATAAGAATTAAAAAAATTGGGCATCAAGTAAAATCTCTACACGGTGTCGCTAAGTCCAAAAGTATTAATATAGTCTATCTAACATTGTTTTTAACAATAACTTACTCGTATACCCATGATAAACAGTTTTTTCTTGTTATTCTTATTAAGTTCGTGTATGGTGTACAAATTCATTTGGAATAAATATGTGACTCACGTTCGCGATGCCTCTATAGACTTAATAGGATGCATCGTTAAATAGCCAACTCTTGTTTTGTTGTTAGAAATGTGGCAAGGATGGCAAATACGAATGTCAGAATTGGCAACATTCACATTTATCATACCTTTATTGCGCGACTGGAGCAATAATATTGTCGCAAATGTTATCAACATTGCTGATTTATCTGTCTGGTGTCTAGTATTTGACTTTTAGGTTTCCTTTGGACATTAACAAGTCATAGGAATAGACAGTTGATATTTTAGTGTCTACATTTTATTTGTTTACGGATGTGCATGTATTGTGCGCAGCGGGACCTCTGAATAAAGTCTTAATTAATAGTCGCATTCCAAAACGGCTGCGTAAAAGATTAATTATTAAAAAAAACGTATTTTAGAAATAATATGATTATTACAACTGGTTTAACCTTCGAACTCCAATCACTCCGTGGAAAAAATTGATATTCAGGCAAAAACAGTTGAACTAGTAGCCGACCTTAAATAGTTTTGGGAACAATAAAGGCTAGGAAGAAGAAGAAAAAACATAATTTTACTTTAATCATTATGAATTACGCATTAGCATTTTATCGTTGAAAATTAAGCATGGGTTACTTTAAAACACACATGGGAACATTAAATAGCACAGCGGAAGTGGGTGAAGAAGTCACTTAATCACACAATTATCAATAATTTTGTTTTTTAAATATGCATTGATGCAAGAAGACCCATGAATCTTTATGTAACCGTACTTAAAAATAAAACAGACTTGGATAACTTGATTCTACATGCAAAATAAAAAACACACAAACAGTCGATGAAGGCCTCCCAATGGGTAGCCCATGTTATTATAAGTTTTTTTTATAAAATAAAAAAAAAACGAAAAGTAACTTCTATTGTAGTAGGCAACATAATAGAACCGGTCAGCACAATGCTGTAGTGTGAATGTAATATGGTAATTGTGCACACATAGAAACATTTACCTAACGGACCCCTGGCGCACGAAACACGTATGCATAGTTTCAAGGTTGGTAAAATAATGCGTACAATTTGCGTAGGTATAAACAAGCTTAGCAAGCCTATTAGATCTCAATACCTAAAACGTTTTGTATTTATAACACGATGCAATAAAACAGGCTATAAATGGAGTAGGAAAAATAAATTAACTTTACAAAAACAAAGGAATGTTAACAGTACATATTAAGTATATAGATTTTTCGCATCTGTGTCGACCGATTGTAGGTCTCAAGTGACCTGACACCATTTTATTTAAAAAGGTAAAATTCACAACAAATGTGTTTTAAGTAAAACTTGTAAATTGTATTCGAAAACACGAACTGGTTATCATGCATACTCTCTTTATTTGCCATTTAAAAGGTAAAGTTAACCTTTGTAAGAGATTTTTTTTCAATTTTTCGGGGTAATTTGAATTGATGTCATGATTAACAAGACTTTAAATTTATTGCATCACCATTATAGCACCTTGCTTGCTTCAGTCTATTGCCGTACACTGTTGAACGAAGGCCTAAAAGCGTTACATTGAATTAAGTTAACTGTATAAGTACATAGTTATCAGAATACCTATGTAGCAAGTTGGCACTTGGAAACTAAGTGCCATCAGGTGACAGTATAAATAATTAAAAGCGTTATAATTTCTTAACTGTCCTTTAGGTATGTCTATTTCCTGTTTACTTAATCGACTACACGTTTGGCCTGGCGGTTTAAGCGGTCGCCACGCCGCCTCTACTGCGCTCAAACCCCACATGGGACAACACTTTGTGTGATCCATAGATTGTTCTTCTGAGTCTGGGTGTTCTTTGTGTCCCTTTCTTGTATGTTTGCAAAGCCCCCGCGACAGAGGATTTATGCATAGTGTGGGAGATATCTTTAAAAAAAAAAAGTCGAACGAGTCACCGCATTATGTTTAATCTCTAAGAAATGACCATTGCGATTTTTTTTCTTCCTCGAACATACGTAGACGTGGATACGGATTCGGATAACTGGTACATCACTAATAAATATCTACTCATATCAGGATTTCAAACTGCACTGAACTTCAGCATTCACGAGAGTATATTGCAATACTATCACAACACCACCGAACAAAACAACGCAATAAATACTTTTAATTACTTACTAAAGTCAAGTCATGTGACAAAACGTACTTACTAGAAAAAATTTAAGCTATTCTATAATACTTTAGATTATTATTACCTAAATGGTATTTTTAACCCATAGATGTATTTTATATTGATTATTGTCTTTTACTATTAAAATGCAAAAATATTGTAAATAAAAGATTATATATTACAAGGTTTATTTTCTCTTTGACTGCCTTAATGGTTGATGGTCAATAATCTTAATTATAAAACAAAAATGGATTTTCTAATAGATAATAATCACATCATCACACCATCAACAACTTCTAATAGTCCACCGCTGAATATAGGTCTCTCCTTAGAAAGGAGGTTTTGGCCAAATATACCACGGGTTGCCAGACGGGTTGGTCCTTTCCGGGCACGGTTCTTTCGGGAAGTATTTGTACTTGGTCGCCAGAAGGACATTGAGTCCCGCCTGACACCACTGTAACTGCAGTGAGGATTCCGCTTAGTACACGCTAGCGGTTTGTTCCGCCTGGACGGTGGAACAGACAGCCAGTGCAAGAAATACGTTACGCAGAAGGAAGGGGTTTGGATGTCGTAATAATAGCTATTTCCAGATTCCTCCTATCTTAGGCACAAAGTGGCACACTGTGTGGTTTTAGTCGGTTCGATCCCTGCATACCACCCTGCCGCAAACCTCGCGCGTGAAGGCCTTGGAAGTTGCCATAAGTAAAAAAAGTTAAAAATAATAATAAATAAAAGTTTTGTATCAAGTTTTCCTTCTTTTTTGTAGTGATGTTGTCCTATGTAGTTTACTTCCTCAATCGTCTCTTACGATGGTCGCGGGATAAATAGGGTTGCTGACAAGAGTGTCGGATGGTAACGGATTAAGAATACACTTCTTAATCCATCCAAATCGATCCATTTCAATCACCTCACATTAAAATAAATTGGAACTTATCGATATCGACAGTCAATCACTAGCGTGGTGTCATTCCGGAAGAACAGGGTTTTCCTCATGTGAAGTGCACGCTAGCAGCTATAAGCTTAATTTAATTACCCACACCTTGACTTTAGATAAAGTTACTTTACGATTGCCTAATAAAATTTTAGTTTGTATCAGAAAATAGTAACTGTAAACGATATTTAGTTATTTTATAAACCTTCTTAAACGGTACACAGTGGTCCATACATTCATGGTCACTCTTCTTTACCTGTGTTATCACGAGGCGACCTTCAAACAACTGCTAAATGGTAATTTACTCCAAAAGTTAACAAAAACTATACATTCTCTATATTATAATTTTATTTACAGGTTATTTTAAACTAAAACTTAATATAAAAATCTAACAAGACCATCGCAAGATCAGTAGCAGTCGACAACAGTTAATAGACCTCAAGAAGACAACCGACACTGACCTCATGAATTTGAATTATTCTGAATATATAAACATCTAATTATAATTCAACAAGAACGCCGTATACAATATAAAAGTTAACAGAGACGTTAAACTGTGTTGAAAAAGTTCAGATCCTGATTGGATTGCAAGAAACAACAACTGAATTGGGAAACAAGCAACTCGGTGTTCGCCTAGGCGAACACATCTATCTAGGCTACCCCAGTGCAAAAAAGGTCAATCAGACAGAAATAGAATGACAACCCAAAATTTAACACTCCAAAGATCTTCTTGCATGCTTTCAAAACTATGAAGTTTTATAACAAAGGAGTGGCTTGATTAGAGACGGAAAACATACATTCTGATATCGAAACTGAGACCTAAAGTAATCGCCTTAAAATACCGTTCGATAAAGCAGCTATTTTATTTGTTTGATGCCAATGAAAAATCGATAAGCTCGATAGTAAATACGGATTTTAACTTATTATGAACAATGGCCAAAAATAGACCAGACCAAAGTCCACATATTACATTGACGTGTAAGTAATTACCTTTCATTAGTCATTATTTTTATTGGCTTATTTTCAGTGATATTTACGAATTAGTAACAGGATACTGTCGATGCTATATCATCATACATCATATAACGACTATTATAACAGTTGGGGTTTACTTTTACGGTTAAACATTTTATTAAAATTCAGCTTAGTAGTTGGTAGTCTTAAAACTTAGTTAAATAAATGGTAATATAAAAATGATTTTATGGAACAATATAGATACCCTAAGACAGTAAAAAATCCAAAATCCTCAAGGAATAAAAATATTTAGTGGTCGTATTTAATTGCATTGCGACAACTAATTAACATTAAAATAATATGCACGGTTACATTTTCAATGGCAATTCGTAACCTAGAAAATTTTTATGCAACGTTAGTACTGAGCAGTCATTGCAAAAAAATCGAAATTTGTTACAAATAAATATAAGAGAATCCTTAAGACTGGTTTTGAGTATACATATTTAGCAATAGTACGAGGACGGATGTGGAACCAGTTTCTTTCTTAATCTACACTCACGACTTCAGCAACAGTGAAGGCAAGAACGATCTTTTTGTATGCAAATATGACTATGTCATGATGATCAAGTTTAAATAGGAAGTGTTTTTATCTGCACATTCAGTAGTCTCACTGCACCTGCTCAAAAAATAAATGAAGTAAATGACATTCTATGATAGATAACAGATGTATTGCTTTCCTACGTAGTTATATATCAGTTCTAACAGAGGTTAAGCTGTGTAGAGTTCCGCTGAACCAAGTTTATGAAATATAGAGCAATGTTTAAGTTAGAATGTCACTTTCAATAGTGCCAATGGTCATAGATTGTGGCCATGATATCTACCCAACAATAACATATGGTCGCTAACTAAAACCATAATAACAAGACGATCGGAGACTGAATAGTTGACTGACTGAATGATTTGAAAGAACTTTGTCGGGATTATTTGTCATCAGGTTTACGGCAATTAATAATTCATTCTGGTCAAATTAGTAGAAACGAGTTGGGTGAAACGGAAGTCTTTTTTTTTCCAATAGAGTCCAAGAGTTGTGGTCACCATACTCGTTGCAAAAGCAGACAATGCAGTATAGTGATCCTTACTATGGCGGCCTAGTGAGATGCTTTTTAGCACCCCGCTTGGAGAAGTAAAAGGCATGACAGTCATCATGGCAGCGTAAGGCTCATACAGTTATCACGATAACTGTCACCCCTGCATCAATGGGCAGAAACAGTCGTGTCATCATAGCAATTGCAAGAAATGGATACTATGAAACGCTACCAATCAGTAAGTTTATCGTGTACATATAAATTATACTCATTTTTATATGTAGGTATATCTTAAGAGACCATTTCTTCTGAATTTTGGCTTTAGGCTGACGAAAAGGCATTTAATTAGAAAAGATATACATAATCTTTGAAGACTTGAGTTTTCTGTAAACTTTCGTGTCTTTTTCTACAGTTATCAGGATAACTGTCACCCCTGCGTCAACAGGCCTCCGGTCTCGCACTCACCACTCTGCGAGAGGGAAGTACAGCCCCGGTTGAGCCGACCCGCTTATTCTGAAGTCAGCGTGGCCCTTTTACCTACAAAGTCTATAGGAGACTTTCTAGGTAGAAGTTGTGCAGTGGAAATAATGTATCTAATCTGTAAAAACTAATTGCATGACACTCTTACTATAAATTGAAAAAATATTTCATGTTTCGAAACACCTGTTATTTATTACTTTCTGTGATTCACATTAACGTATAGATCGAAATACTATGCTAATGTAAATATTATACACTAGTATATAAACTCATGCCTCTAGGTTTCCCAGAATTCTTACCATAAAATACATAGTATGGTTAACAATACGTTATAAGGTGAAATTAAGGTTGCAAAGCGCTAATCACCTAGTTACATTCACTTAGACCTTCATTATCGCAGAACTTCTATACCTTCTGACAATGTTAAGGTTCCATTTCTTAACCATCCCATGACTTTTATTAAGACAAAAACGTCATTGTCAGATTCTTATTATTATTTTTAAAAGCCGTCATATTATTATGTGTTTGTCTTATAATCGGAGGAAGTCATGCGCCGGATGAATGCACGGATTAGCGAAGTGTGTCATTACGTTAGTCCGACCCGTAGATAAAATTATGCACTTAGCTTCATATCTGTAGTGCACAATGGACTTAGCCTGTATTGAAATACCTAAAAAGCTTCTTCACTGTCAAAACATCTATACAAGATACAAACCCCCGATTTGGAATACTTGGTACTGTGATCACCCATAGTTCTCCTATCGTCGTCTATCAGGGTGTCACAGGTAAAATTTTTCAAGCAAGCTTGGTTAAATATGTTAGTACTTCTACGACTTTAACTTGAATAGCATCTCATAATTACAACTCGTTTAGCTACTGATGCTTTTAAGGAGTACTAAACCCAGAAATGTTCGTATGTCTACGAGTAATTTCTCCAAAACTAAACTATCTTTCAGGGTAAGCCCTAGGTTTCTAAGTCAGTTATTATAAGACCCTTTCAGTCATGATATAATTGTTATGTAAGAGATAGACTATACTCTAAGACCTACTAACTCTAGCATAACATACTCTAAGCGCATAATAAAATCATAATAAATGTTTTTAAAATACCCCATTAGAAATAACATGAAATGCATCAAGACAGAACATTTTAATTAAAGACGATAAGCAACAACCAGACCGGATGCAGACAGATTATACATACTAGGTAACCGATAGCCAATCGACCCAATCGGTTAAATGTCTACTGTCTGGTATAAGATTATTCCACATTATCTTAAAGTGAACACACGTGACCTGAGTCGTCAACTTGTTAGAACTCGGTTTACTTACGTACGTACTTCATGTACTATACACATGAGTATCTTCTCGTCGCTAGTCAGGTATACCTAACATCATTGTGATAAACAACTTGTAATATATGTAAATATCAATATTATTTTACGTCTAACTCGTTAGGTTTATTTACTTGGTAAGTAAATGTATGTCAAATTGAATACTTTGGTTTGCCTTGTTTGTGCCTTGTGAACACCAAATCTAGCATTGTTGGCGAGTTGGTTAATTAACCTTGGAAGTTAAGTGGGAGATTTTTTTTCTTTTTTAACGTGTGGAAACCCCCTCGGGCCGTCATCCCACCGGGGTTTACGGCGGAGTGGTGTGTCGGAATCGGACCGACTAAAACCACACAGTGTGCCACTCTGTGCCTGACATAGGAGGGATTCGGGAACAGCTGTTATTACGACATCCAGATCAAGTGGGTCATTCCAGATCAAGTGGGTGGCTCTCCAAGGCTGGTGAGAGTCACCAGCCTTGGAAAGCACGTAAAGTCGTCGGTCCTGCGCCTAATATCTCCTCGATATCTCATGTCGGATAACCTTTCCAATGCATTGTGAGAGTGAAAGAATAGAAAGTGGATCTATGTTTGCATACACACTTGTACACTATAATATCCTTGTTTAGTCGGTTAGTCTCATCAAATCTTCTACCCAAGTCAACATGTAGTATCGAAGACAGTGCGGCGTCAAGCTGGCTAAAAATGGCATGTCGATGACTTTTTCATTCAGAATTGGTGTTGTACATGACTCAGTGTGTTCTATAAAAGTGAATTTGATTACATCAACTTGGCAATAAATGAGTCACTATATATACTAAACAGAATGAGAAACAGTAAATAAAAAACACTGAAATTAAACCTTTTTAAGACACATTACTATACAATGTATAATCTTTTACTTCTATTCTATTCTAATCAATGCCCTAGATTGATGAGGAGGTTTGTATTGGTACCTGGTACCTAACTAATTACTTTTAGCTTTCGGTAAATTATTTTCATTTTTATTATGTTTCTTTACAATAGAACTGTTTAACTAATTTTGTTTGCTTTATGTAGGTATTATCTTAAGCTAGTGCGCAATTATTTAGCGTGGTAATAAAACAATGTGATTTATTTGAAATATTACTACCAACGAATAAAGGAACTTAACGTATGTTACACACACACATCAACAAGCTTTAATAGCTCAGTGCCTGGGCGGCGCAGCGTGGGGTATTGGAGATCTCTCGCTACCAGCCGTCATACGCTCCATGGTCGGCAGCGACAGTTGTTTTACCGCGGTCGCAACCTTCTGCCAAGACGTAATTTCGCGGAAGGAGGCGGCGGAGAGGGCCCGGGAGGACGATATCCACTCGGACCCAATTCGCCGCCGGCGAACCGGGCGGCGGAGGCGCGCTTACCAGCGCCTCATGCCGCTTTGAGTGTGGCCGCGGGTGGACGGGACGTGTTTTCCCCTCCATCCGCTATAGTGGCCAGCCGCGAGGAGACGACGTCCGCGTGTGCCGTACGTCGCCTAAATGGAGAGTTTATCCGCAGATGGTGTCCGCGGTAGGCGCCAGTAGGGATCTGGATGTCGTAATAACAGCTGTTCCCGGATCCCTCCTATGTCAGGCGCAGAGTGGCAAACCGTGTGGTTTTAGTCGGTCCGATTCCGACACACCATCCCGCCGTAAGCCCCGGTGGGGTGACGGCCCGAGGGGGTTACCACAGGTTAAAAAAAAAGATGGTCATAACCCTCTCCTTGGAAGAAGATTTTGTCACTATATCGGGTAAAAGGTCAAGTATATATAGGCTTATAGCATATCTAAATGTGGAAAAGGTATTCCTATATAATTGCATACCAAAAAGACTTATATTGTGTCAAATTCATTTAAAAATCGTGATTTTTCTTGATTTCTTTTGATACACATACCGTTATTCTGGTAGCATACATACATCTGTCAGTAGTTTTACCAAGTTTATATTATTTAGACTATTAAATACATTTACTGATGCCGTTCAGATCTACTGATGTTCGTTGCTTATCAGGTAAAATTACTAAGAAAAAGAAAGACAGACAAACGCTCTCACTTGCTAGAGGAACCGCTTTAACCTATCTTATCCTACTGGGTATTGTAAAATCAATAGGTATGCAAGAGCATGCATCTGTAAAAAGACACTGCAATATGATAGGCAACGTGACAAGTCTTATGACATCAATGTGTACGTACCTGATACATGGCAAGCATACATCAACGTGATGTTACGAAAAACGAATTTGCGAAATCTTTGAGGTAAATAAACTGATTACATCACTAGTGTTAATCGATCAATTAGCATACAACACTGATGCAGTTAGTGATTTCGATTTGTTGCTAGACGATACAAATACCTAAAGGTACCGTACACTATAAAATGATAATTATAATCAATAACAGTGATAACAGTTTTAGCAGTTTACTGTTGCACATAGAGCTTCCCTGACAAAAGAGGTTTTGGACTACTACACCACGTTGGCCAGACGGGATGGTATAGTGTTTGTTTCAACTTTTTCTTCTCTTTGCAGTATTGTTGTTTAGCGTAGTTTGCCCCCTAAGTTGGTTCTTACGAAACACAACGGAAGAACAGTTGTGGTGACACTCCATATTCTTAATCCGTCACCACATGAAATCATAATTATAATCGGTAGTGGCACGCATCTTCATGCAAATCTTCTTCTTTATTTAAACCGATGATGGGCATTAAGGATCACATTCACACTTTCACAGATGGAAGAAAACTAAATTAGGTGATACCTTGGTTGTTATGTGTAAAGGGTTAAAAAACTGTTTTCACCATCTTATGATGATACAGTCGTTATTATAGGATTACAGTTTGTGTGACATCAGTTTCTGTGAGGATAATATAACACGTTGCTGTCATAAAAAATCTCAAACGGACGTCTGATACTAAATTCAGTTTAGTAAAACCCGCCGGTTTAGTGATGCATATTGCCCAGCTACAAGTGGTTACGCAGTGTACATTGCTAACCTCTAGACCACTGTTTTCCATTTAGTGGTACGCGTACCCCCAGGGGTACGTGAGATTGTATCAAGGGGTACGCGAGCAATCTCTTAATTAAAATGTTAAATCCTTAAAATCAATACCTAATGATGATCCTTCTCTCCCGACTCCTTAAAGTTATTTGTGGTCGAGTCATTTTCTTAATGTTAAATTAAATGTCACTTTTTACATTCGATAAACGTATTTTACTTTGACTTTGACCGAGGGGTACGCAAGTTCGAGGTCTTTCTTGAAATGGTACGTAGAAAAAACTAATCGGGAACCACTGCTCTAAACCAACATGTAAATGGGGTCAATTGTAGTGATAATTAATTTCAAAATCTTAATAGGTTAACTCATTCAGTAGCTACAGGAAAACAAACAGTAGCATTGAAATAACGTATGAAATTTTACTTATAGAAAATTAAACTGTTAACACAGTGACATCCGTACCAAGAAATCTGGAACGATCCCTGTGGGACCAACGTTATACATATATATACTACTAATACATAGCAACAAAACACTGTACACTGATTGTCAGGCGCTCTCATTTTAAAGAGACGAGTAGTACTGAGCACGATTGTCGACAAATGAAATTTAAAATCTTATTAGTCGTTTTAGTAAGAACTAATTAACAAAACAATTTTATTCGTTCAATGAGCAAATGTCACGGTATTTACCAGCAGGAAATCAGTCAATACCTGGTTAGAATACTACTTTATTTAATTAAGATTTAACACAAACATTTTGTTACATTATAGTTTCCTTATTATCTCTGATAGTGTTAATACGTTTATTTAGAAAATACTACGTATTGTTTGAATAGAATTCAGTACAACTTATTTTACCAAAAAGAACTTTCTCGACTCTATCACCACAAACAGAATACAAGATCAGTTCCTAGAGAATTGTAAAGTGTTAAATGTAACAAACAATGTTCTGTTATAACACATTTGCTTTCCTAAGTTTCTAACGAAGCGAAGCCGTTTATTGAGTGAGTGATCCTATTTATGCCAGTATCAAACGAGAGGCACAGGAAGTGACGAAGTGGACGAATCTATTTGTGGCTTGAATCGGCAAATTACCATCAAACATAATAGGTTCGCTGAGTGAAAAATGACATAATATATTTTGTAGTTGGTTGGAGCCAAATATTATCCTTTGAATTTACATCGTGACACAAATCTTAACTTATATATAATCAATGATATGGTTTATCACAAACACTTATAGGACTGTTTGAACATACGTATAGTTTTATACTTATCAACCATTATGAATAACGGTGGATAATGTACTTAGTAGTGGTTCATCTTTCACAGATATGAAAAAAACAAATTTTGAATACTATCTCACGAAGACACGCCAAATTACGGAGTAACTAAAAATTCTGTAACGTGCTATCAAAATTCTAGCGTCGATTACAATCTTTGTTTTACAGGAGCATAGTCCAAAATACTTATTGTGACTAGACCTTTCCAGCGTTTTGACTGCTTGGTTCCTTAACGCGCTTTATTTGCTTCATTTGTATGTTTGTTTGTAACCGATTGTTTTAAATTCGACTTTAACCTACTTTCTACTTTTCGATTTCATTTAAAGTTTATAGACTTACCAGCTTTTGGCCGCGATTATATCGATTATTGCGCTAAATAGTAGCCTACTCGTAATTCTCACTCATAAGCTTTATTACTGTAAAATTTCATCTAAATCCGTTCACTAGTTTGTGCGTGAAAAAGTAACTAACATCCACAAACCCTTATAAACATTCGCATTTATAATATTCAAAATTAAAAAAATATTAAGAAGATTATCGATAAAGGGTCTAGACATGTTATTCAATATAGTGCCATCGATCAGAAACCACGGGTATTTTTTTATAAAGTCTAATGACAGATTTTGCACCGTATGCAATCGGGTGAAGAAACCTAATGCCTCCTCTACACTACTCGCGAAGTTGGTAGTAAATAAGTAAGTAACACACAGGCCGTGGTCCGAATCATGCTCACAGCGCTCCGCATAATTCAAGCATTTTCCGCAACCATAGATTCATAGATTCAAATGGCGCAAAATAACGTCAATACTCACGGTGCTAACGATCTGACCCGTCAGTACAGTGAGCACTAGGTAGTGACGTCACATGTGACGTCATAACATCCACAACGCTAACGGTGAGCGTGAAAAGCACGAATTGGACCGCACGTTGGTACGCTATGAGCGCTGTGAGCGTGATTCGGACCACGGCCTGTGTGTTACTTACTTATTTACTACCAACTTCGCGAGTAGTGTAGAGGAGGCATATCGGTTTTTGCGTCCGAGTCATAGGGCACAAAGTTAGACGAGGTTATACGAAGTGCGTCCACGAAGTACCTCTCTACACTACTCTACTCGGTCGACTTCAGTCAGTACTCATTCAGAAGTTGTGTGTACCGGTGTGTGATTAAGGTTATAATTAATGCGCTCGACACAATTATAAGTAATATACAGTAGTCACCGGTGCAAATTATGTATTTTCTGGTAACTCTGCAAACAGGGACAATTATTTGGAACCCCAATGATAAATATCGTAAGTCCGTTGCATACGTGAGCAGGCTATCGGCACCACAGAGCGAGTGAGTTCATCGCGAAGTTGAGCGAGTGCATAGTGACACACTTCGGCCGTTAGCCGAAGTTTCTAGAGTACTTCGCGATTAGTTTAGAGGAGGCTTAATAGCGCTACATATCAGCATTTATAAAACTTGCAGTAATTCAAATACGCATTATAATGGATCTTCCCATGAGAATGTGATTGGTAAAAAGTAGCCTATACCACTCTCCAGCCTCCTAACTATCTGAAGACATAAATATCATAACTTAATTCGCTCCGTTGCGACGTGAAAGAAAGATAAAAATAAAAATCAAAAACTGATCACAATAAAGAAAATAATGTTTAAAAATATAAAACACACTTTAATGATAGGTCTAACTAAAAGTAGAAAAATAATTCTTAATACAGTAATAAAATAATAAACAAAAGATATTAGTATTATTGTGAAAAAAGCGTGGGTTGGTTTACGAGTTTGTCAAGTCTTTCGTATCTTTTTTGGATCAAATATCGAGAGTTATTAAGCACCCACGCTTTTATCACAGTAATCTTTAACATTGTTTTCATTATGTTATTCCTATATTAAGAATTATTTTTAAACTTTTAGTTCCACATATTATTAAAGCGAGGTTTTCAGTTTTTTTTAACGATATTTGTTTAGCCATTAATATTTCCTTACTATTTGTTTTACATAACATTTACACACAGTTGACAGTCTGTTACCCATTTCCAAAATTAACCGAAATAGTTAGGATAAAAAAATAATAATTTTTTTTAAGGATGACACTAAGTAATAAAAACATGGTCTTTTTCTGCGAATCTGTTATGCTCCAGAAAGAGACCGCGGAACGGGATCGGGAGATGGTCCAGAGAGAAGGTGTAAGTGGTTTTATGAACCGTCGACTGACCCGCAGGCCGTCAGAGAGTAGGGGTCTCTAGTGTCAGATTAATTGCTTCAGTAGAGGATGATATAGCAGCCTGATCGCATAAAGGCGCAACCGTCAAACCAGAATTGATAGGAGAATATTTTTCCGTCGAGATAGAACCTGATAAGGCATGGCGTCGTTTTGGAAAGTACCTCAAATGATATGGTCCGAGTCCTCCTAGAATGAGATTTCGTCAGAGCTCGGCCTTCAGAGTGATTTTCAGTCCCCAAAAAGCAGGAGATCCGAAGGAGTTTTCAACCCCGTCAACAAAAAAAAACGAAAAACAAAGTAATCAAAATATCGTATCAAAATTAATGGTGACAAACGATTAAATAACTGTAAAAATAAAAAAAATTATTTTTATTTTTTTTTTAGGTTTTTATCCACATTAAATTTGTAATTTTTGACTTACAATCCACCCAGGATCATAAATGGTGCAATCAATCGAAATATCGGTTAAACAAAAAGATTTTGTAACTTATACAAGTAGATACAAACGCCTAGATCTTTTAATAGATAAATTCTATGATAAGTATAATAATAGCGACGATTAAAAAGTAATGTCTATTTAAACTAAAGACGCTAAATGTTTATCATTTTTAATGGCTCAGCTGCCATGGTTACGGGTAAAACGAAAAATTTGAAACATTTATATTGAATGATTGATGACTACCTAAGTTTATTCAGAACTTATTACATAAAAAACTAACCGATTCCAAGGAATTACTTTAGGAGAAATGAAATGTTTAATATAATATTAAATTTGGCGCTAAAGCTTAGATACGGCAGCGTATTGGTGCCTTTTCTAAAGTTAATATACGTAATTGAATAAAGTTTATAAGTATATATACTCACAAAGAAAATTTGTAGTTTTTTTTCGCCCATCACGCTCATTTTCTTGAATTAATAAAGTAACAAAATTTATCACACACAAAACCGGGAAAATGTATTTTTATTTTGTTTATTGACATGGTTTTTCCCGAACGTCCCGTTTCTCATTTCAAGCACTGAGAATTAGAGATAAAAAAATTGTACTTAGTTTATAATGAATTTGTTTAACCTACAAGTTAATAAAACTTTTAAAGGTGTTATAGTTTTAAATAAATATCATGTGTATTATATAGGAATAACTGTAGTTAATATAATATTTTTTCAATACAGTGACTTAGTTATGCGTACGTAGAAACGTAGTAAGGGCTGGCAGATGTTATCTATGTTAAGCGTTTTGCATTCAAACGTACTACACACTACATTTTTTATTTCATTTTTTTTTTGATTAAGTGAATATACAAAAACTTTATTATTTCCAAGGTGGCAAATTATTCTGTTTTTTTTAATAAAAATAATTGACAACTATTGCTAGGATTCTCTAGTAGTTCGAAAATATATAATACAAGTGCAAAACATCGATGAGTACATCACTAAACGTGTAGTCGATGAACTCTGTGACGATTAGCTATAACTTGTTTTATTGGATTATCTTGAATACTATCATCATAGAATCAGTAATAAATAAATTGAAAATACTATTACCAAGATGATGTTATGTTATTCAAATCACTGCACAGTGTCTTATAGTTAGTTACTGTTCTATTTGAGGTTATAGTGTAAAGCTTTGATTTTTGAAAGTTCCTAAAGAAATAACATAAAAGATGAATAGTGAGAAGAGGAATTCTAGAGGTAGAGGCCGTGGTCGTGGAAGAGGAAGAGGTCGAGGCCGCGGACGCGGTCGCGGAAAGAAAGTTCCTAAAGTTATGTCCAGTGATGAGGAAGAATGCTCTGTGGAGGAAACCTCTCAGGAACCAGAAGAAACTGTTACTGAAGAAGTTAAAGAAGAACCAGAACCGGCTGAACCACCGAAACGTAATTGAACAACACTAAATTTCTTATGTATAACACTAATATGTATACATTTTTTTGCTACTCACAAGTGTTTATAAAAATTGTTGTTTTAGTGAGTAGCAAAAAAAAATCGAATCTTATTAGCTATTTTATAGGACACTATGTTCAATGTGAAACCTATCTTTAGATGAGATACAATTGGAACTGTAGGTTAAACTGTCGAATCAAACCATTATCAATCTTATGATTATATGTTATCATAGATATTGATAGAGCTCACTATTTCATTGTGTCAAATATCTTTGATAATATCATACACTTTTATTTTACAAGTTACATTTTTTGAGAAGAAATATAACTAGTGATACTGTAATTAAAAAAAAATGACCAGCAAAAGTAACTATCATACAATTTTGTTAATGTTTACTGATTGAGATTTTATTTACTGTGGTACAATTTTAACCTTAACTATGCAAGCTAATTTAAAATATGATTAAAACAATTTAAACAATAGAAAAAAGATTAGTTACATTAAATATGACAACATTCTAACATACCACTAAATATCTGTTATATTGAACAAACATTAACCTATAAAGTTGACTATGAAAACTTGCCAAGGTTAATCTAAAATACAATTCAAGCATCCCCTTATTATTCTTTCTGGTATTGGTACACTGAACTGACATTATCCTGATGCGATAAGCTAATTTTTAAACCTTATTTGATTTTTCTGTTTGTAAAAAATTAGTTTTCTTTTATATTTACAGTTGAAGTCCCGTCAGACATATCACAATTAGAAGCTCCAGTCTTTACTACGTTAACTCGTGGGCCACCAGAGCCAATGCTTAGGTTAGACTGGAGCCACCGAGCCACATTAATCGGAGAAAAAGTTTTGAACCCTATGATCTACTGTTGTGACATATGTTCTAAACCTATATTGATTTATGGACGCATGGTAAGTGACTAAATTATATAAAAAATGTTTTAATTTTAAATTCAACTCAAACACAAACTAATGCTTTCAATGAAGTTTACTTACATGATTATTGTTTTATTTTCAGATTCCATGCAAACACGTATTTTGTTTGTCATGCGCTAGATCTGATCATACACACTGCCCTAGATGTCGAGAAAAGGTAAAATATTATATTTATAGTTATAAATATATTATTAATAATTACGAACCTAAAAGTCGCAGACTTTCTGTTGACCCTGATTTGTTTGAGCAATTGTTCACACTCTCTTCTTCATTTATAAATTACATAAATTACTTTAGTACTGTACTAATATTTACTGTTTAAAATATCTCTGACTATCTCTTCTAGAGTACAGTTTTAAACAAAAATTAAAATAATAACATACAAATGTTATTCATATTAGCAACCTGTGCAACTACGTCAGCGTCTCTCGAAAAGATTTGCTTACTATTTTCCTGTCAATATTCTATATTTCTTACTGTTTAGACTCTCCCTGGACTTCCACAAATATTTGAATACCAAAATTAGCCATATTGATCCAGTCATTCCTGACTTTTAGTAAGACTAATGAATGTCAATTAGAAAGAAGATCAATATTGTAGTGTATTTGTATGCAACACAATTTTAAACTTTTATCGACTATGAATGAATCCATTCATTCCATGACAGAAGATTTTTTTATGAAATAATTATATCGATACCACTCTGTGTATTATGGAACTATGATAATGCAGTTCTATGATAATGAGAACCAAATTTTTTATCCAAGTTTAATGTATTTCAACAAGTTCTTCCAAGTGCCGGCAATCAAGAGTATAAATTATACAATTTTTTCTTTTTAATACTAGTTTGTTAAGTAATAATTCCTAAAAATAATGTTGATTTATATTTCTTTTCTCAGGTTTTAAGAGTTGAACAGACAGGATTAGGCACAGTATTTATGTGTACCCATTCAGGCACTCGATATGGCAACACTGGGTGTAGAAGAACATACCTTTCACAAGTAAGTGACTAAATCACTTTAGAATACCTAAATAGTTAATTACCATTCTTTTTTATTTATTTCACGATGAATTAAAATAATATAGTACACTGTGTTGTTGCCTTTAATAGTCCACTGCTGGACCTAGGCCTTTCCTTAGGAAGCAGATTTTAATCTACCACCAAGCCAGCCAGACATGTTGGTACAGGATCTCTTTAAAGTTTTCCTTTTCTTTGAAGTATTGTTGTCCTGCAGAGCTTACTCCTCCAATACGCTTTTACGACACTCAGGGATCAAAAGGGGTGATGACAATTCATATTCTTAATCTGACTACAAAGACGTATAGTTCACTACAATTATATTAGACTATGGTCTAATGTCATTTAAATCTCAATTTTTCAGCAATATCAGCATTTCTTCCAGATGTTGATTTTTAATAAAAAATATCAATGTGGCTAAAACCAATGGCTGATTAACTAATTATACGTAAAATTGAAGTAGTGTGCAAATCTTTATTCTTAATTTTCCAGAGAGATTTACAAGCCCACATCAATCACAGGCATGTTTCTTCAGGTGCTGTCGAGAATAAACCAGAACCTGAACCGCCGTCCAACACTGTTGCTATTGTCAAGCCTTTAACAGTAAGTTTGAAAAGTTTTTTTCAAATTCGATAAATTTGTTTTTTTTTAAGATAAAGCCTGCCAAAGTGACTCTATTCTACCTGATGGAAAGCATAAGTAGAATCCAAAAGTGGTGGCTCACTTCGCTATATATTATTATGACGACCTAGTTTTTCACACCCCGCTTAAAGGACCTAGAACCACACCGGGAGATAAACACTTGCGCTGGTAGTAAGTTCCACGTTTCGACTGATTTACAGAGGAAGGGAGAGTCGAACCGTTATTGAATGTCATCTTATTATTGTCCATTCCCATTAAAAAAATAGTGACACATTGATGAAATCTTGCACCCTAATCAATCAGATCCTGGTATCCTAGATAGTTAACTCGAATGGACTATAAGTGAAAAAAATATGGAATTTTTATTCTTTTACAAATTGTGTAAGACTGTAAAGACTGAGGGTAAATAATTTCTGTAGCAGTTTCTCATAAAAGATGTCTTATATTACTAACAGTTAACTTTGTAACGTTCAGCAAATCCCTCCGTCTGCGGGCGACCCGCGCGCTCACACGCACGCCCACGGCGCGGGCGGCGGCGAGAGACGAGCGGCTCGCACCAACCTCATCACCGTACCCATACAGGACCAGACGGAATCGCACAACTATTATAATTATTATCCTGTGAGTATGTCAAAATATTATTCATCATTATCATCGTTAACGGACTTCAATAGTCCTCCTCCTTATAAAAGATTTCGGTCTACTGTACACATATACAATGCACACCACACCACACTTATCCTTTTTTTTTTTAACGTGTGGAAACCCTCTCGGGCCGTCACCCCACTGGGGTTTACGACGGGGTGGTGTGTCGGAATCGGACCGACTAAAACCACACGGTGTGCCTCTCTGCGCCTGAGATAGGAGGGATCCGGGAACCGCTGCTATTACGACATCCAGATCCACACCTCCCTATCCTATCTCACCGCCTTTTACCATGCAGAGTTTTGTGAGTCCGATCTCCACACGGGCCAATTGGCGTGTGACCCACAAATTGTTATTCTGAGTCTGGGTGTTCTTTATATCCGTTTTGCCAAATTGTCCGTGCGGGAAGTGTTTTTAAAAGAAAATACAAAGTCTGGTACTTGACTGTAACGTCAAAACAGGTTGGTATATCTGCATAGTTTGGTGTACCCACATAACAAATCGTGATGCTCTGCTTTCTTAATCATGTGAACATAAACAGCCTTTAACAGTCTACTGCTGGGTATAAGCCTCTCCTCGGAAACGAGGTTTTAGTCAACTTTTCCTCTTCGCAGTTGTGTTTTAAATAATTTGTCCCGTTACTCGGCTCTCACTCTTAATCGTCATTTTTAATCTGTCACCACATGGTAACTATTTAAAAAGAACAGATGAGATGGCAGGATCGCCAAGGTTAATGTTAGACCTCCTAAAAACCTAATATTCAGTGTATATATAAATAATACAGTGGACCCTCGGTAATTCGGTCCCTGTCTAACCTCCCCCCTCCCCCTGTAATCCAACATCAATCAAACAATTTTCGCTAATGTAGATCGTGCATGATTGAACAGGTTACAAGTTGTGCACGACTCTTAGGTATTGTTTCAATTCCGATTGCTTAGTTTGAATTTGACTACGTGTGATAGCGGTGCAGCTTAGCGTTTATTCATTGTGTATTATGTATACGTACCTAGTAATGTCGTCACAAGCCCAGAATAGAACAACATATAGAATTTTATCATTTGTTTGTAATTTATCGCATTACAAGGTCTCTTTTGTAAAAAAAAGCTGGGCTTAGGGGGTCTTAGGCAGTATTCTATAATCCGACAAATTCGATAGTCTGACACTGTCCTGCAAAACGTTTGTCGAATTACCAGTGGTCCACTGTATTCATATTTAATTGTATATGTAAGTTTATGACAGGTCTATATGTTTATTAATAACTTCTTTTTTGGCTTGCTGTTTGGCTGTTAGAGAACGGCTAGAGCATTAGGTCCGCCAATGTACATATCCACATGAAGTTATTATATAAATAAATATTGATTATATAGAAATGTAAGCGTGTTATTTGGGTGTGTCAGCCTCCACAGCCGGTGCCCCCACCGTCGCTGCCGCCCGTGTCGTCGGTGCCGGTGCTGCACGCCATGAGCGTGCCGCCGCCCACCTACTACGCCGCCGCGCCGCCCTACTCCGCGCCGCCCTCCTACGTCACGCAGCCAGGTACCTCGCCACACACCTCCACTGCCTTTCATACTCCACTCTTTAACGTTGGGCCCTCCTCGAAGTTTTGGCCTGCTATACCACACCGATTAGACGGATCGGTATAGGGTAGGGTTCGTTTCAAGTTTTCCTTCGGTTTGCAGTGATGTTGTCCTGTGTAGTACCCACGGGATGAATGAGTGTAGTTATACTCTATATTTGGAATCCGTCACAAAACGTCAATAGACCTACTTTTGTATGATAAAAGTAATTAAAATTTAAGCATACGTGCATTATGTGTTTCACGGTCATATTGTTATTAAACGGTTTTATTATTTATAGTTTTTGCATAGCTAACTGACGTTATGAAAATAGGCCAATATTGGGTCCACTGCGTTCGTTACGTGAAAAACAAAAAAGAAATTAAAAAAAATTAACCCACTTTTAATAACAATAATCGACTTACTAAAAGTTTTGTTTATTTTACTGTTTTATTTTTGTTGTTATTGAAATCAAATATTGGACACTTTAAATATAGAATTTTTGAAGTAATTATATTACAATATATACTTTCTTGTGCATTTAACGGTAAGCTGTTAATTTTAATATAGATCAAGACACTTCAAAACGAGTGTAATGTTCTATCGAACGCGTACGTAACAATGCGTATAATAAACGGTTCGTTCCCCAGGCGGCAGCATGACGACGAACGTGGGAGGCGTAAACCCGATGGCGTCGAGCGTCCCGATGGGCGAGAGCTCGCGCTGGGCGGAGGGCTACCCGGGCGGCTCCGTGGCCGTGCCGGGCTGGGCGCCGCCGCACCACTACTACCGGTAGCGGCCGCGGCCCCGGCGCCCGCCGGCTTGGCGCCGGTAGCGCCCGCAGCCTCGCGCCGGTAGCGCCTGTAGCTTCGCGCCGGTAGCGCCTGTAGCTTCGCGCCGGTAGCGCCTGTAGCTTCGCGCCGGTAGCAGCCGTAGCCTCGCGCCGGTAGCGCCCGTAGCCTCGTGCCGGTAGCGCCCGTAGCCCCGCGCACGGTCTAATCCTTGTTGCGCTCACCGTTTAAAGTCTCCGATCTTTCTCAACCTTTAATCAGCGGCAACACTGATCGCGTTGAAACTTTATTTTATAACTTATTAAACAAAACCAGATCATCGTGTAAAAATAACGAGTCGATCGAGACGACGACGTCTGGCGTAGCAGTCGGACCGATTAACCGCTCGACTTACAAAGTTAAGAGACGCTAGGAATTTATAAATATTATTTTAATAACAGGTTAAAAAATGTTAATTTTGTCGAGATCAGAAATATTGTGTAAAATGTGGTGTTCGACAAATTTTGACACATTAGAGGACCTAGTATGAGTCCACTTCGCATTGATTCGCTTTCGACGGCACAAATCCTTCCCGCGTTGCGATTTGTAAAGATTTCCAGTGCAGACCAATCGCAACGCCGAACGCGATCACCGTGACGATCGAATAGGTATTCAATAACTCACACTAGGTCCTCTTTATATATATAACCTTGCAAACAGTTAGTTCAAACTCATGACATTCATATTACATGATGTGCAATAATAAAGAGATCGTGAGACTCCAATGGCTTCAATACGAACTTGTGCTACGAGTGGACGTGGTTCTTACTGTGCAACGTGTACTGCAATTGAAACAGCAATTTTTAAGTTTATTTAGTCTAGTTATTTAATATAATATAATACGCGTAATGTATTGTACAAGTCGAGATACTTCTGTTATTTTTCTTTTAATGATATTTATTTCAACTATATAACTTTTCTTTTTGTCACATTGTTGTAATGCATTAATTTATGTACATTATTATTACCTCAATTTCAAATAGATTGTTTTGTTTCAAAATGATTGTTCAAACGCGGCATTTTTATAGTTATATATTACAGTACAGACCCTCTGTAATCCAGCCCCTGTCTAATCCGGACCCCCCGTAATCCGACATCAATCAAACAATTTTCGCTAATGTAGATCGTGCATGATTGAACAGGCTACAACTTGTGCTCGACGCGTAGGTATTGTTTCATTTCCGATTGCTTAGTTTGAATTTGACTACGTGTGATAGCGGTGCAGCTTAGCGTTTATTCATTGTGTATTACGTATACATACCAAGTAATGTCGTCACAAGCCCAGAAGACAACATATAGAATTTTATCATTTGTCTGTAATTTGTCGGATTACAAGGTACTCTTTTGTAAAAAAATCGAGCTGTAGAGAGTCTTAGGCAGTACTCTATAATCCGCCAAATTCGATAGTCCGACACTGCCCTGCAAAACGTTTGTCGATTTACCGGGGGTCCACTGTATTTGTATATATTTTTTTTCCTTCCAATGTCTTAGCGCCAACTCAGTAAGAGCATAACAATGCGTGAGCACTTTTAAAATTTTAATAATATGTAATCTTTATTTAATAAATATAAAGTTAAAAAACGTATGCAAGTAGAATAATGTAGTCCACCCGATAGCGCTTTCGGTCCATTCGGTCTTACTGAACCCCTTGTCTCGTTGATGTAGCGGTTAGCGTATGCGAATACCGATCGAGTCTCAGGTTCAATTTCCGTGTAAGGTCAGTTACTCAGTTTTTCTGGTTACAGACATTTAATAACAGCCCAGAGCTTGGAAGTTGGGGATTTAATCCCCCCCCCCTTGCCTCGGAGAGCATGTAAAACATTCGGTCATACACCCAATCTCTCCCTGATCGTGTTGGATAACTGTGCCATTGGATTGTGAGAGTGAAAGAGAAGAAAGAAAGAGAGTGCACCTGTGTTTGCGAATACTTGTGCACTATCTCCTACCTAGTTGACTGGTCTAAGTTGAAACTAACCGCCGTAGCCGAAATCGACTATAAGTACATCACGGCAAATATTGTTAAAATCATCATTGATATAACGTAGAAGAGACAATGGCGATATTGCATTTACATACGCCTTGCAATGGTTGTGTAACCATTAAGAAAACTACGCAAACCGAAAGCCAGCATCAAATTAGCAGTTTATTTTTTGCCATTAATATATTTTTTTAAATTATAAACTTCTCCGTATTGTTCTTGTCAAAGATATATTTCCTTCACTATTGTTAATCTTTTAAGTTTCTGTAAAAAGGGCATAATCTATTATTTTGATGCTTTGAAAATTGGACAAAGCATTCAGATATTGCTCATTTATATAAGTGTCTTCATTTTGTGAAATATTTGTCAATATCTTGTACAAATGTTGAATAGAATATTATACAATATGTATAACTTTTATTAATACTTTATATGTATATAAACTCCTTATTATATTGATCTGAAATATTATATAAAAAATAAATGTCTGAGAAGAGCAATAAAGATATAAACTAAGTGATTAGATATTTATTTTTATTAATTAACACTAATCAATATCAATTATATTTACAATATGTCACATCATTCATTCACATCATACACAATCAACAAATGCAATAAAAACTGCAAAAAATATTTTACTTTTTTTACCCCCCCCCCCCCCACACACACAACTGTTAAACAATCGGTTTTTTTTAATAAAAGAAAAAAATTAATACTATTGCGTATAAATTCACAGCGCCACTGCAGAAATATTATTGCAGATGGACTAACAATATCTCACCATTAACATGCACATGAAACGCTCAATTACCTATTTAATTGACAAATATGCAAAGAATCTTTATGAACGAAACAAAAATTTGGTATATCTGCCGTTAAAATCTAACACAAAATTAGTTTCATTATTTTTTCGGCTTCTAGTTTTAATTGACCAATACAATATTTATTTACAAACTGGCAATAACTTATTAGGGATAGAATACTTTAAATCTGGATATGAGACCCTTACCTTTGAATACACAGCGAAAACAAAATGTATATAAATTAATTTATTGCTAAGAAAGAGCCATTTTTGATTAGATGATATGATTAGAAAAAGAGCATGATAAATATATTATTTTGATAAGAGTATCTTACTAAAATATGGATGATTGCAATATGTAGAACATTTAGGGTTTGTGGTATGAATACTGGGGAATCCCCAAAAATTAAGTTTATGGAAAAATGTG
The DNA here is from genome assembly GCA_949316085.1 of Hypercompe scribonia. Classification (NCBI taxonomy): domain Eukaryota; kingdom Metazoa; phylum Arthropoda; class Insecta; order Lepidoptera; family Erebidae; genus Hypercompe; species Hypercompe scribonia. The sequence goes on along the minus strand of OX438967.1, from coordinate 5,247,667 downwards.
AAGAGAAGATTAAAAGTAACAAAAGACTAAAATGTCTAAGAAAGTCATTCAGTTTATTTAATCTTTACAGCTGATAAAATAATTTAAAGATTTTTTTTATGATAGCATAATTCATGTTGAACTTTATGGTGATTTTGACTGGTACTTAGTAACATTTTGCCTACAACGTGGTAATGCTTATGGATCCAGTCTGATATTTGTCCCTAGTTATAACATTATCGAAACATAGCACTGTGCTGTAGCGCATTTAAACCAACACATATATACATATATATGGAACACAGGGTCTCTGTACCGAGTTATGTATTATGTATGGAGAATGTATTAAATAAATGTTAGCATGTTGTGATTACCCTGGTGACCTAAAATCAATAATAATAATAAATAAAACTTTAAACGCATTGACTCTTACAAAAGAATGTCATTCCTTTCACGCAACGTTTATTCTGTCTGTGATCATGCATCTCGAAATTGATGCTGATTGTGGTGTGAAACATATGAGGCTTTACTTTATATATAATTCCTATACAAATACTTTGCAAGTTATATCGAACGACGGTGACGATAGATCTAAGTTAAATGCGCGTTGTCATGTTAAATTTCAAACAATTTAACTTGCCATTTGATAACATAATGTTATACAATATCCAGCAGTTTCATATTCTGGAAATAAGAATCACTGTTCAACTTCGTCACATCACTAATCACACATACATAAATTATGGAAATTGAGTGTTTAAAGTTTACACTCCCTATTTCTACATTGGTTCTGTGAACAGCCTTTTAGTACGGGGTGTGATACTGTGAAGATCATGATTGTTTAGTGGTTGGTGGCGTTGGTTCCGTTCCTAGATCGACTAAGGTGGCTTCCACTGGAGGAGGAGAGGGCCCTTGTGTGGCGGCGCCTTCTGCAGGGAACTGCGGGATAACTTGTGATTGCATTTTCCTCACTGCGTCGATATTCACTTTGGTAGATAGGTTCTTTTGTCGCGTTTGTTCAGAAGTCTTCGATAATCTCTCGCTCAACGCCTTGAGCGCGATTTGTCTGGAAACAATATTTGATTGATTTTTACGGATTTTCTTCAGTTTTAAAGGCAAAAAACATCTTTATATTCAACAAAGTTACAAATCATTATCTACCTATTTTTTAGTTCAAACAAAAAAATGTTATAACGAAGGGCTTAATATTATTTATGTACATTTAAGTTTTTTAATTCATTGGAAAGAACATTATTGTAGGGCCTACCTCCGTCTTTCCATATCTTGCGGCTCCACTCCGGGCATGGATATAGTTACCCCACGAGGACTAAGCGCGAGGTGTACGCGACGTTGGCTTGGAGAACAAAGTCCCATACGCACCAAACAGCGGTGTGGTGGACCCAGGATACCTCGCACCACTGGCTGTAGAACTGTTGGAAAGAAACTGCAAGACAAAAACATAACCATAGTTGAATTAAGTATATACAGTATGGGTAGTAGAGCCATACTGATTTCAGCATAAACGGGCCTGCTTGACCGGGGCAGTAATACCATCCCACAAAAGATCAACCAAAAGCGACAGTATCCGTGCTGTCGTGTTTCGTTGGTGAGTGCGAGACCAGGGGCTCATTGATGCAGGGGTGACAGTTGTCGTGGTAAGTATATGTAATACAATGCCACGATGATTTACGCAACCAAATGAGACGTGAAAAGGCATCTTACTAGGCCGCCATAGTGTTTGTCACCATACTGCATTGTATGCATTCGCAATGACTATGTTGACCACAACTCATGAATTCTATTCATGCTTTCCATCAGGTAGAGTAGAGTCATTTTAGCAGGCTCTTAAAATGAAAAGAAAAAATCTGATTTCTTCATTTTGCAATAAAAATACATCACATTCAAATATTTGTAAGTCTATATTTAACTAGAGTGATATGTGCATTGCTACTTGTGGGCAGAGTAGGTAGCATCACAGACATGCTCGTTTGAGAAACTAAGAATAGTTCAATAAGTCTCAAATAAACCAATTATCTAAACCTGTGCATTCATCAGTACTAAAAGGTATAGTAATATTTACGAATGTGTGCAGAACTGTACTGTTTATAGTGTTTACATGTGTTTACACTTCACACACTTTGTTCTGTCTCAATACTCAGATATTGAACCAATCTATTTGTTTTTAATTCTATTCAATTATACAAACAATTAAATGGCTCCACCTGGTGAGATCTTGCACACATAGACAATCAAAGCATTTTTATTTAATCAGACAATGATGACTACTAAACAGATTACAACTCCATCACTTCAAGTGAAACTACGCGGTTACTAATATTTAACTCGGTCATGAATATTATACCGCTTAACTATTAAATGTAGACCTACAAAGACATGTAACGTTTCTAAGTTATTTATTATTATGGACCCTATATTCCAAAGAACTCCAAGGTGGTATATTTTTCCAAAGTAATAAAAATTACTAGTAAATAAAATATTTTATGAAGTAATTAAATTTTGTGATAAACAGCAAGTCGTAACATCCATAATACTGAGTAACGGTTTTGTAATTTAAGTGTACAATACCTGTGAAGTGAATCTTAAATATATAGTTAAGGACATATTGTTGTATATGTATTGTATATTTGTTGCTAAGTCTATAAAAGATATCAAAAGGAAAAATCTCTAGATTTGGATTCTTTTTAGAATACACAACATATACCCTCCACCCTTGTTAGTTATAACTGTGTGATTTTTTGAATGGCCTGACAATTCAGAATAAATGACACAACTTTATTAAGAATTAAGAATATTATGATCATTTCTTGTCAGTAAATTAATGCAATGGCACTGAAATAAAATATCTTTTAGCTACAGTCATTATTGCCACTATTACCTAATATAGGAACACCGAGCCTATTTAGTATATTTTGACAATAATTTGTACACAATAACAACACTGTAAGTACAATGATTATGATTTAAGCAACCTTTAGTTGTTCACATGATAATTAACAGAAACATTAGTGTATTTATTAATATCATAACACAAAAGTATCACTGACTACAGTGCATATTAAACATCACTTCAAGTTCCTAATTCTGTGTTCCTATTTCCCCTTGTGTTAAGAAGTTTAACATCCTAATGAGTATCAAATTTTGTCCAAAAGATTTCATAAATTACATTCATTTTAGTATAATATTTGGATCACAGAGATACAAAATCATGATCAGCATCATCAACAGCTTTTAATCATCCTCTGCTGCACATAAGCCTTTCTTTCAAAAGTAGATTTTGGCCTACTATACCACACTACCCAGACAAGTTGGTATAGGGTTATACAGAGTAATATATATAAAATGGCACATAAATCAGGTGCAGTGGTGCCCGACAGCCAAAGCGGTCAAATTTATAACACCTCTCTTATTTAAATGGTGGTTAATAAAGACAATACAATACTCACTTATCAAAACTGAAATTGTCAGCCATATCTCCTCTAGTTCCACTGCTGTGTCTTTGCCAGAACCTCAGATATATCCATGATAGAATTGTTCCACTACCCCACATACATGGGTATGTGCCTTCTAAAGCGCCAATAGCCCACAAAATTATAGCTGCGATTAGGATCAATAACGGCAATGATCGATTAGTCAGCTTGCCTGAAAGAGAATATTAAAACTATGACTAAGCAATGTTATTGTCTTATATTCTCTTATAAAATAATAACTGGTGTTTTCTATTGCTTTAGACCTAGTAGAATTTAAAGTAATGCCTATGAATATTTGTATTATCAACACACTATCACATAGGTATAAAAGATTAATCTGTTTGAGTGTGCATAAAAGATTATTCTTTTGAAGTTAGTGCTATAAACTTTAGTATCGTTTAATTACAACATCAATGGCAAAAATTAAATAATTATTAAACAATTCCTACCTAATGGTGTTTTTATCAGCAGATGATCTGGCATTATCTGCTTTACTGCTACACTCACCGCAGCCAAATACCCCGCCAGCCCATGTACATGTATATCAAACAAATAGGATGGGTGCCCTGTACACGCAAATATCACTAAATAGTAGAATGTCGTCAGAAAAGCAACACCGAAGTTTGTCAGCAGGAAAAACTTCATCATTTCCATTTGACCCCATAACGGTTCTATTAGTTTCCCACACAGCCCTACAGTCACAATGTCGATGATCACTTCCCACAAATGTATCTCGAGAAACCAGAATGTGAAAGTGGACCACAGTTGAAAAGAAGGTGGCAACAAATACCCTGGAGTAACACTAAGAACGTCCACAACATCGTCGGAGAACGATAGAATGTACCCTATAGTAACTACTACACAAATGAACTTCACCGATGGTGATGTGTTTCCTAATAAAGCGGAAAACTGCTGTCGTAAATATGGTAAATTACGACTGAATACCCTAAGCGCAGCCATTTTTATGACGGATGAGCGAAAATCCAAAACTGACAGAGACGACTGTCAAAAAACCGTCACTGTGACAAAAATTATCTGTTTCACGCTAGAATGTTTAATTGGATTCTCCTTTACAAATTATTTACTATGACAGCAAACTAGAAGTTAGAAAACTTTGAACCTAAAATATATAGCGTCACATGGTAGCGTAAAACTCTCAATTTAATAATTCTTGTAAAGTCCGAAGTTACAACACAATATAAGCTGTCAGGTGCTCCCCTTGGAGTATATGTGTTCTGTGGTTAGATGGCTATTGTGATCGTGTAATGTCAGTAATGTTTGTAAAATCAGTACATAAATAAAAAGATGACAAAGTCGAAATCTGGTTAAATAAATTAATTATTCCTCTTATCATCATTTTTATAAGTCTAAATGCTTATTTCCAGGATCGTAGGAAGTGTCTTATTGGTATGTAATGCAATACCTACTCATTTATAATAATAGTTACTAGTACTGGGTACCGGTGATAAATTATAACCATTTTCACTTTATGCATATTTTTTAATATGAACATCCGTTTTTTTTAGTTACGAGTAGCCAGCGTTTGTGGAGAGAGTACAATGGCAACGGGTGGCAAAGTGTGCAATACGCGTCCTATAAGCTACTTATCACAATCTGAAGCAGTGGACTTAGACAAGGACTTGTTCGAAAAATATAATTTCAGTGTAGATCAACTAATGGAGCTTGCAGGTCTTAGCGTAGCCACTGCGGTTGCTCGCGTCTTTCCACCGACTACGTAAGTATTTTATTTTTAGCTAATAAACTTTATTTTACTTTGATTCTATTTCAAAATTCTATGTCAATAATTACTGAATGTTCAATAATATAATAATATAGTTTGCTAAACTCTGAAGTTTTGCTAAATTTTATTCTGATTATTTTGTTATTATTCATAAAGTCTCTATTGTAATTGTTGATGTAGATATATTATACTAAAAATTGATTATTATACATACTCTTATTATACACCCTTTGGCCACTAAGAAAGTTATTAAAGTCTCATAAAACAATAAAATATAAATTATGACATTATTTTGTAAAACCTATCTCTCAACTCTAATAGTAAAAAAGTTAAATATGCAATAAACTAGATCATTTTGTTAATAGAATAAATACTTTTTTGCAGTCATCAATCTGCTCTTGTAGTATGTGGACCTGGAAACAATGGCGGTGACGGTCTGGTTGCAGCTCGCCACATGACTTTATTTGGCTACAATGTTTCAGTGTACTACCCAAAACGCACACCTAAACCTTTATATGACAATCTACTTCATCAATGTGTACAGTTTGGAGTTGATGTCATTACAACACTACCAAAAACACAAGAGATACATAACAACTACAATGTACTTGTGGATGCACTTTTTGGATTTAGTTTTAAACCACCCGTACGTGATGAGTTAAAACCTGCTATGGATGTTCTCATTGATTCCAATTTACCAGTTTGCAGGTAATAAATTACATATATAATTAATATGCTCATAACCCTTAATTCATTTAAAACATTTGCTATTTGTGGTAGGTCTATTGATGGTGTAGTATATACAGATACATTTCTAAATATAAACAAATGTAACACATATTTTTAATATTTAAAAAAAAAACCTAGTAATTACATAATCTCTTATCTCTTATAATCTTAACTTAAACTTTTATAAAGCAATTTGCAGTAGAAAAGTACTTCAAATCTGTGTTTGTAACTCTCCAAGTTATAAGCCAGTATCATTTGATCAGGTCTGTACTTATACTTTGTTTTCTCTATATCTTCTTTCAATTTTAACTTACTAATTTCAGTGTGGATATCCCAAGTGGTTGGAATGTCGAAACGGGACCACCTAATGTAACAGCACTTAAACCAGCCCTTTTGATATCACTGTCAGCTCCAAAGAAATGTGCGAAGCCAGAATATTTAGAGAATGCAAAGCATTTTCTTGGTGGCCGATTTTTACCTCCAGGTATAATAGAAAAGTATAAGTTGATTTTGCCACCTTATCCAGCCCAGGATCAAATAATTCAACTGTCTTGTTAAATGGATTGATTTCTGCTGTTATTTGTTAGTTAAAGTTTGAAGGGGGAAATGTTGTAAATATATATTGTTTTGTTACCCAGCTATTGGTCAAATAAATATTTTTTACTAATTGGTTTTATTTATTTGAAATAGCCTGAAAGGTTGAGTAGATTAAACTTCAGCTATGTTTCAGTAGTAGCTAAGAATTATTTATTAAAGAGAATTTTGTCTTTAGGGTAAAATTTAAAAAAATCGTCTTGTACATTTAAATCAACTTTTAATGAGTGCAAAAAGTATATAGTCAATAATTGCACATGGATTTCGCGCAACGACCCAATTAGAAAATTTATTTGAATTTCGCGCCTTATACCGCTTAAGTGGTATAAAATTGGACCCGACGCAACTGGCGCTCTCACGACAGATATCCATGCGAAGCCAACAGGATCAGGTTACGACGCTTAGAAAGAGCGGTCAAGACGCGCATCGATCAAATGCGCCAAGACAGGTGGGATAGGACACTACAAGACCTCGAACCTACCCACCTTGCCTTCTGGCAACTATCCCGCTCGCTTAAGAGAGACACCGTCACCTGTATGCCTCCTCTAAGCAGACCTAACCTTCCACCGGCCTTCGACGATATCGAAAAGGCAGAGTGCCTGGCCGAGAGTCTAGAGAATCAGTGCACGCCCAGCGTAATACACTGCGACTCGGACCAAATACCCGAAGTTGATTCGGAAGTAGAGTGCATATTAACCTCACTTCCTACATCAACACTAGCCTCAACATCAACGCCGACGGGGACGACAGATGAACAAGACCTTGACACGGTCACCCCCGAAGAAGTCGAAACGATCGTCAAGGGCCTACACGCTCGCAAGGCGCCCGGTTCGGACGGTATCACAAACAGGGTTATAAAACTCTTTCCGGAGAGGCTACTGGTCCTGCTGACGTTCATTTTCAACGCAGCGCTCAAGAACAACATCTTTCCACAACAATGGAAAGAAGCCGTTGTTATTGGGATACCCAAACCTGGCAAACCAACGTCCGAACCGACCAGTTATAGACCGATCAGTCTGCTTAAAGGATTAGGCAAGCTATACGAGCGTCTAATCTATAATAGGCTGAAAGCGTATGCCGATGCTAATCTTCTCGTCCCCCACGAGCAATTCGGTTTCCGAACCGAACACTCGTGCGTCCACCAAGTCCACCGCATCGTTGAATACACCAGCGATCGGCTTCAACGCAACCTGTTCACAGGAATCCTCTTCTTCGACGTAGCGAAAGCTTTCGACAAAGTGTGGCACGACGGCTTATTATTTAAGCTGTCCACCATGGGAGTGCCACACGGACTCGTGCTCATCATACGAGACTACTTGTCGAATCGAAGCTTCCGCTACCGAGTAGAAGGGTCACTGTCCACCACTCACCCCATTCAAGCCGGTGTCCCACAAGGGTCCGTGCTCTCCCCCCTACTCTTCACGCTGTATACTAGCGACATTCCGAAGCATCGGTATGTGCAGACGGCACTATTCGCAGACGACACGGCTATCTACTGCTCGGGGGTGAACCCCTCGACAGTAGCCAAAAAACTCCAGACCGCAGCCAACGCACTGGGCGTTTGGTTCCGGAAATGGAGGATAGAGGTCAACCCCGAGAAAAGCCAGGCGGTGCTGTTTCACAGAAGACAGCTAAGCTTGTATCCTTTGGAGAAGACCCCTCAGATTAGGATGTTCGGCAAGTCTATCCCTTGGGCTAGGCAGGCCAAATACCTAGGCATAACCCTTGACGACCGTCTATCCTTCGGCCCCCACATCAAGGCAGTCCGCAGCCGGGCTGCCTTCGTGCTAGGACGTCTACACTGTTTAATTAACGCGCGTTCGAAATTAAACTTAAAAAACAAAGTTAGATTGTACACGGCATGCATACGTCCTATAATGACGTACGGCAGCGTAGTATTCGCACACGTTAGGCCACACAGGATCCATAGGCTTCAAACACTACAGAATAGTTTCATGCGCAAAGCTACGGGAGCACCGTGGTATGTACGCAACGTCGATCTTCACATCGACCTCAGATTGCCGACCATCAAGCAATTCATAAAACAGTGCTCCCTTAGCTACTTTGACTCTGCTCCGACTCACCCCAACCCTCTAGTGGTTGCGGCCGTAAACTACACACCGAGCAAAATTTCTAAAATACGTCGACCCAAACACGCGTTAGGGGAGCTAGACGACGACATTACACGCGCTCAACGCAGAGCGAACACACTAGGTACGAACCGTCCGCGTTTTCGTCCCCGTCGGCGGGGGCGGAACACGCGCCGCGTAAACCGTCAACAAAACATGGGAGTAGGCCGCCCCAGTGTTTCAGCAACACCCCAAGCCGAGGTTCATACCCCGCAGGGGGTGCCCTTGGGCAATGTTGCTTAACAAATGGCCGGTTGAGAGCCCTCAGCGCTCACCGTAACTAAACCGGGTAAAGTTGTAGAGGCCATCTGAGGCCAACAGCTAAAAATCATTTCAAAAAAAAAAAAAAAAAAAAAAAAACTGGCGTTCTCTTACCTGGTATACTCTATGATACAACAGTATACGCCGTCTCAAAAGAAGTCCCACGGCGATAAATAAGGTAATGTAACAGATCGACCATGTTTAATGTCGTTTTGTATGTTGCGTTTTTAGTCATTTGCCATAATTAAACTGTTATTTACGATGCCTTAAGTTGTAAAAAATGCTTATACTAAAAGGTTTTATGAATTTACAGCAAAATTGAGGTGTTTAATACCAATTATTATGTTCGTAAAAGAATAGAAACTATGACAAGTACATTTTAAGGGATACAGTTATGTAATTCTTAGCATTTATTTGGGACTTTATGTTTGTTTTATTTAGGCACTAAGTAATCACAAAATTTAACGACACTGCTGAAAATTCTAAAGTACCTATTTTGTTTGACAACTGAAATGAAAAACTATTTACTTTAAACCGATCTATGTAATAGCTATATTGTTTTAACTAATAAAACAGAGTAAAGATCTGAAAACAATTTCAAAGTTGACTTTTTTACAGTAAACTTACAAATTATTTTCAACGCAACTGCAAGCATGACTCCAAAAATAACGGGCTAATGGATGAATAAATTGATTGCATTATAACATCTGAAGATATAATTGCTGAAGCATAGTGAAACAAAGTCTCATAACGATAGTAATATGGATGACTATGATTTCGGGCAGTGACAGTAGTAGTCTGGAATAAACACAATTATGTTATGTAAAATTTAAGAACTAAAAATTTGAAATTCTATTTTATTTGATTTCTTTCCTCATACAATTTATATGTTGTTATACTTGTTATATCCTTCCTGATATTAGAAATGCAAAAATGTGTTTGTTTGTTTGAATGTTTGTCTTTCTTTTACGTCACAACCTAGCCAATTTATATTATGATTGTTGTATCTGGAGATAGGTAGAAGGCTAGAGGGTGATTTAGGCTACTTTAGCTAGAATATCTCATTTTCATGGGAAGATCCTTTATAATATGCAAAACCATGTACAAAAATTCCGATAGATGGCGCTATTTAGCTCCTTCAATTGCACACTACACAAAATTTGTCTAGATTTTGTAAAAAATACTCGTAGCTCTGATAGATGGCGCTATCTTGAATAAGCGTGCAGAGCCACGAATAAAAGCTAGCAAGTACATAAAAACGAAATTTTCAATTTGTATACTAACAGGAACATGCTTAATGGGAATTGCTGGAATACAACAGTAAAGGCTGACAATATTTCCTTGCCATGACTGCTGCGGCCTATCTGCGGGACTTCTGACATGAGACGGAGTATGAGATCTAACCGCCCCTAATCTCACAGTGACTAATAATAATAATTTTGTCTAAAAAACCTACAAATGTAATTGAAATTGAATAAAAATTCACGTGATGAAAGTTTTCATAACTATTACATATACGAATAAACTTATTCATATTTTTTATTGCCGGGTCAACAAGGTAATCAACAAAAAAAAAAATATTTAAACCGTTGATATATACGTATATGTTATACTACACACTTATAAATAATAATGTGTCACGGGCTTTGTTTTAACAAACATTTTAGTATAATTATTGACGATTTCGTACTACAAATAATGAATTATTTACTAAACTTCATTATTATTTCAATGCTACCACAGATGCTACAATACTAAATTTTGTTTAGTAGGAACCTCTAGTTTATTTGACACTTCAACGGTTCGCGCCAATTTTTCCCGCGACCGGCTGTCATATTGTTGGTGAGGTCAAGCTCCCTACGCATTGTGCCTTATTACTGTTAATTATTGTTCTATAATCGTTTTACGGCAACCAAAGTAAGTAATTTGGCTGGTGACAGTAACGTAGATATGTTTCAGTTGTTTCCATGAACTTGTTGCACTTTGCAAGTGATCGTATAAATATGACTATTCTCTTTGATGCCCAATGTGTCTATTAAGAATACAAGTGTGGTTTTAATACTCAACGTATTGCCAATAAATCTAACTAGAAATATTTCTAAACTTTCAGGCTACAATGTTCGAAGCACGCCTCTTACGTAGCTCCATTTTGAAGAAGGTGTTAGAAGCTATCAAGGATCTTCTTACCCAGGCCACATTTGATTGTGACGACAATGGGATCCAGTTGCAGGTAAGCCTTAAGAACAAGACATTTCACCATCAATCTTATCTGAAGTATGTTGTCTGAATTACTTTAGAAATCCATCTCAGGCCTGAACTTTATTTACATATTTTTTTGAAGTTCAATTAGTTAAATTGAGGGGTAAAATACATCGATTAAATTGGTAGAAGCTGGAGATCAAAGTAGCTACCTTACCTAACTATAGCTTGCTATTGTCCCCCAATCTCATATAATATGCCACCTGTTCTTTTCATTGCCTTATGACAATTTTCCATTCCTAATTTTATTAAATGCCTGGTTTTCAGTTACAGACATGCTCCAAGTTTTAATACTAATAATATAGTTAAAACTATTGTTTGTAAAATATAAACAAATTGCTGTGGGATAATACACATCTTGTTTTGTATAAACTCTGCCAGTACCGTAAAACATACTTATATTTTCCAATCTTTAAACGCTTGCCTGTTGTGTTCTATACACAACTGCTAATAACATACACATGTTCCGGACGGGCCTGCTGTTACCAACACTCTTTTTCTTACTTACTACAGTGCTGTAAACAACTATTTTGTTTGCGTATATTGCTAATACTGACCAAACAATTCAAAAGATTATCAAAATCATGTACTACAGAATTGCATATCTTAAAAATATTTACAATAAAGTTTAAGATACTATTAATGCTCATCCAACTAAACGCATTAGATATGTTGTGTATTTAATGTAGACCAAAATTACCTTTTACATCATTTCATTAAAATTACTATCTTAGAAGATGTAGGAAATTTAATGCTAGTGCCAAGCCAGATAGTTGAAAATATATTTAGTACACAACAGTTGTGATTTCAACACTTTCGTATGAAATGCATATATGTCTTAGCACTGTTGTAAGAAACGTGAGGGGTGCGGTTAACAGCACACTCGTTGTGAACAAGACATGTATGTTATTAGCACTAACGTAAGAAACACAACAGTTACATTTTATACACACTGTCAACTATTCACAGTAACCTAGTGCTGAAACACAGCAGCGTTAGGATACTTTTTATATGTTATAGGCAACAGCGAACATGTTAAGGTAAGCTTTCAGGGTTAGAGACTTTTGTTTTATATATGTCGGTATAATATATTAAAATACATTACATTAATACAGCTTTCTTGAATGGAATTAAAAAAAATCTGTTTTGTTTTAGGCAATGGACAACTCCCATGTATCCCTTGTATCACTTTCTTTAAGAGCTGATGGCTTTGACAAATATAGGTGTGATAGAAATATTTCCATGGGCATGAACTTGGGAAGGTATGTATGTTCCTCTGTTAAGATAACATTACATTAACTCATAACTTCCTACTGTCATATTTTTAGGACACCAGATTAACATTTTTTTTCTAAAGCTGGCTTTAATTTTTAAGCCTTTTTTTTTGTAAATAGCAAACATTTTAAACTATTTTTTCTTTAAAAAAAATATTTTGATAAAAAAAATACAGTGACATTATTTGGATGAAAAAAAAAAAAACTAAAATATATACTTTAAAATTATAATTTTAAAGTCTATATTTCGTAGAAGTTAATAGTGCTAAGTACCTAATTATACCTATATAAATAAAAGATTTTATAAATTCCAAATTACCTAAAATTGTTGGAAAACCTTTTACTAAGCGTGAATTAGCCAATAAAGTCGTAATAATATATTATTTTCTTAACATATGATGCCAATGTCATATGCATAGGACAGGCTGATTCAGACTCTAGAATAAATAAATTGTTTTTTGCTTCACATTATTTTTTCTTACTGTATCAACAAATATATTTTGTGATTTGAACAAAAAAAATCTAAAGTTTCGATGGTTCGGAAGTAATGGGTTAATGATTTTAAGTTGTCATCCAGTAATCGTGCCAATAAACTACTGAATATGAATATGATATAAAAAACTTAAATAAATGTATGAAAATGTTTGAGTGAGTCATAAATTATCTATTGTATCACCACCCCTCCTTATCCCATGACACCCATGAGATAAATAGGTATCCTATGGGTGTTGTAAGAGGCAACTAAAGGTATAAGCCATGCAAGACAACATCATTGCAAAAGAAGGAAAACTTGAACAAACACTATACCAACCTATTTGGCCAACATGGAATAATAGTCTTAATTTTAGACTATATATAGGTTTTAGAGTCTAAAACCTCCTCTCTAAAGAGAGACATATGTTCAGTAGTGGAGTGTTAAAAGCTGTTGATGTGATAACTAAAAAAAAAACTAAAAATATAGAGAGATTACCATAACATGTCTTATTTTTATTGTGAAAATTAAAAAATGTGGTCTGGTGAGACTGCTACTTCTAAACCAAAAGAAACAAGTAATCAAATATAAATCTGTAAACAAGCTGTTGCTCCAATGCTTTTTCTAACTTTAACAAATGAATGTAACTTTTTAAAACTAGTCATATGTAGATATATATATATAAATAATACTTCACCAACAGCCTTTGACAGTCCACAGCTGCACATAGGACCTCTCTTGAGAAGCATAATACTTAAAAATGTATAATACGTAGCTATAAGACAGCCGATTTTTACGTTTGTATAATTTGTAATTTATTTTTCTTTTGTTCCTGTTGATGTGATAATGAAGATAAATAAAAAAATAAATACATAACATTATTTTTCTTCCAGTATGTCAAAGATTCTGAAGTGTGCTGGTGATAAGGACACAGTCACAATCAAAGCCCAAGACAATGCAGATACAGTTACATTTGTGTTTGAGAGTCCCAACCAAGAAAAAGTTTCAGATTATGAGATGAAGCTCATGAACCTGGACCTTGAACACTTAGGTAATTTCCTATATTCTATGAGATTGTCAACAGATGTTTCAATTTATTCTTACTACAGCTAAGTAGCCAAGAAAATTTACTGTTTGTGCTGATCACCAAAACTTTTTATATTTGTTATTTTTTTCATTTACAACTTTAATAAAATGTTTATTTACTGTATTGTCACCACTTTTACAGGTATTCCTGAGACAGAGTACAGTTGCACAATTCGTTTACCGAGTGCCGAGTTTGCAAGGATTTGCCGTGATCTATCGCAATTCGGTGAATCCATGGTTATTTCATGTACAAAGGAAGGCAAGTGGTTTAAAATTTCCTGTTTTAATTGCTTCAGCATTCCTTCTAACACATGTGTGGTGACCACAACTATGGAGTTCTGTTCACGTTTTCTATCAGGCAGAATAACCATTGTGGTAGGCTCTTAAAATAAAAAATATATAAGGCTTTATGTTACATTCAAAACTAACAGTTAATAAAATTACTTTAGTGTAAAAATTGTCATTCAGTTTTATATTAATTTTTCTAAATGTTAACCTAATCTATCTTCAGAACTTGGCCTTTTTATACAAAAAGAAAAATCAAACTAGTAAATGTGCAATCACACCAGCTCTTACAGCATATTATAGTCGAGTCTGATAAAAATACTCACTGCATGTAGACAAAGTTCAGGTTAATATTTTTTTTTATTATTACAGGAGTGAAATTCTCAGCTACTGGTGACATTGGATCGGCAAACATCAAACTTGCTCAAACAGCATCCGTTGATAAAGAGGATGAAGCAGTAGTGATTGAGATGGAAGAACCCGTAACTCTCACATTTGCCTGCCAATACCTTAATTATTTCACAAAAGCCACCTCACTTAGCCCACAGGTAACTGGCTCTTATATGAATGAATTATTATGTACTTGTATGAATTATTCATGAGCTATACAAAAGACACCAATCTGTCTATACATCCAAAGTTAGATAGCCGAATTTAAGAAAATGCACAGTAGTACATGTAAACATATGCTACAAGTAAACACATTATTTTCTCAGGTACAACTATCAATGTCTGCCGATGTTCCCTTGGTGGTGGAGTATCGCATCCCCGACATTGGTCATATCCGTTACTATTTGGCACCCAAGATTGAAGAAGAAGATAGCTAGAAGATTTTGATAAAATTTTCTACAACAAGCTGATCTATATATTTTTAAGCACTTCTCATGTTTGTAATCTTCGTACACTGCGTGTATTCGCTGAAAAGATGTGATAAATAATATTTTTTAAGTCTGGTTTACGAATCTTTGAAATAACACAATGTCGACATAGAATCATTTCTTTTATTTTCCACAATAGTACAAATACTTCAATCATGTCCATGTTATACATGAGTATTGAATTAAAAAGAATAAAATTTATCCAGTACATACACTGAGTGTTTAATTAAAATAAATAATTTCTAACACAAATGGAATGTAGAACTTAAAGCCTCAAGTTTAATCAACCTTATATCTAAACAAATTATATCCCCACTAAGCTAGGTGTGTATGTAAACAATATTAAGGAATCGTACACTCAACATGAAGTGTCCAACAAGAAATTGGACTCGTAGGTAAAGTTTGCAAAAAGACTTACGCAGGCATTAAATGTAAAGTGGTAAATTAATAATATTATAGACAGTTAAAATATGAATGGTGTGTGGTAATGTTTATTACTTACTATGACTAGATGTTTATTGTTTATTGAACAAGTGTCTGGAATACCTGAAGTGCTAACACATACATTGGGGAGCACTTAATCGAAACAATAGTATTATTTAATATATTACGCATTAGTTCCTATATGTGACTAGAACAGTCGAGATACTAAGATTACTTACGAAATTAAAAGAATTCACTCAAGAATATTGAATATAAATAAAGATACCATAGGTACGAAAGGAGGGTAGGGCAGGAACGTGTGAAATCTACAGATCAGCCTGGCTTTACTACATTATTACACAAAGAAATGATAATTCATGCGATAAGAACAAAGAAAACATACTATAAGTACACAGGCGCTGTGCATAGTAAGTCGTTAGCGGATACAGTCCTTAGATGCGTTCCTACGTATGGTAAAAATAATGTTAATTTTTTTTTTAAATTGTATATCACAAGTCTAGCGAGTCGCATCTTTTGACAGTTGCCGTTTGAAAGTGATGGGTTTTCAACTTGTATCTTTTTCTTTGTGAGCAAGTTAAATTTTGTGAAGAAAGGCTGTTTTGAGTTTGTCTTGTTACTTTAATTAGGTAGTTAGTTGTATTGCTGAAGTATATCACAATTATTGTGGATCTATAAACGACGATGTTTTAGATCAGTCGCTGCAAATAGCAGATGACAGTAGCCTGTCTTCAAAGTCTGTGTTCTTTGTTCTTTTGGGCAATTTTGTGTAAAACATAGCCATGGCCGTGATCCGAGTCTCACTGTTTCCACTTCTTGGCGGAGAACAAGACCGCGCGTTGCTTCAAGAAGAGTGAATAGCTCTGCTTGCGCGGCACGGTTGTGGGCGAGGCGTCTTCGGCCTGCCGCTTCTTGTCGTGTCCGCGGCGGGCCGACTCGCCCATCGCGCTCACGTACGCCGAGCGACGACCGCGCCCTCTACCTGCGGACGGACAACATATACTATACAACTGTCGACGGGACTGTTGGTCTAGTAGTTAGTGATCGTTAATGTTAAACTACAGGTCGTGGGATTATTACCACTTAAGACAAATCTTTGTGTGATGCACACGATCATTTCTTCTGTATCTGGGTGTAATTTATCAATATATGTATTATAAATTTAGAATTATATAAGTATATTCATTAACAGTTTGGTTACCATAGTACAGGCTTAACTTAGTTTAGGATCATACAGCCACACGGCTGTATGATCCTAAACTGTGTGTAAATATAACTAACTGACTGTAACTGTAACTGCACTGTAAACCTAAACTAAAAGTGTGATGTCAAATCATGAAAAATACATAACTCTTCAACCTAAAGGTACTATAATTGAAGGATTTAAGAGTCATAAAAGTAATGTCAGTAGCCCTTATTTAATACAATATTACAAGCAATAAGCTTAGTCTATTTACTTTAAATATCTGATAATATAAAGACATTTTAAATAAAATATAAATAAATGTTACCTGCCCCCCCTCCACGTCCTCAGGACTCGCGCTTGACCTCCGAAGGTCCCGGCGCGACTTCTTCCTCCTCTCCCTCGACTTGAGCTGGACTAATGATCTGGTCGTGTAGTGTTCGTAAATGTCTCAACAGGTTTGACTTTACGTTGAAACTCTTGTTACAGAGACCACACACGAATGGACGTTCACCTGAAATGTAACATACTCGTACATTGTCTCAACTACAGATGTCACTTTAAAGTTACGGGTAGACTACTCCGTGTAGTGACGGATTAAGAATAAGGAGTGTCATCACTCCTCTTCATTCCATGGGTGTCGTAAGAACCGACTAAGATAGCAAACTATGCAGGATACCATCACTGCAAAGGGAAGGAAACTTGAAACAAACCCTACACCAACCCGTGGTATAGTAGGCCAAAACCTCCTTTCGAAGAAGAGGCCGTGTCCAGCACTGAACTGTTAAAAGCTGATGATGAAAACCACAAATTATTTGTTGAAAACACTGATTAATAATTTAAAAAAAAAAAATTAGTCGACATGTCGTCTGGACGATTCGAAAAACAATGTTGTTTCTTATAATTACCATATGAATTATTTAAAATTATTTCACTTGTTTCTCTTCCATTACAAGTATTTGTGTTTAGCAGCATTTACTTATCAGGTAACCCCTTTGTTCACATTCCTCTTGTTCCTTCCATAAGACTGTTAAACACAAGTTGCCGACGTTTCAGAAACACTTGAATTGTTTCTGCAATCGTGTTTTTAAACTACTTGTCTATCACATAATAAAAATTGTAAGAGGTTTATGTCTGTATATGAAAAATATTGAAAAGAACTAACGAAATTTATAGCCTTTGTCTGCTTGTCTGTCTGTGTGCACTAAGCTCAGAAGTGGCTTAACCGATCTTTATCGGTTAAGCCACTTCTGAGCTTAGTGCTAATATCTTTATATTTTATTTCAATCGGTTAACAAATAAAAAAGTTAAATCGATAACCCACATATAAGCGGGTGGAGTCACAGGCAAAAAGAAATTTCTCAGAAAAATGTATTTTAAAACTATAAATAAAAGACATATAACTAACCTGTATGCATTCGCATATGTATGAGCATAGACGCATGTGACGGGAAAGTTTTCTTGCAGTGCGAGCAAGTCTTGTTTTGCGCGCCCTCTGTGAAACGATTGTGACGTTTTGGTGGAGCACTGTTGTTTGATAAGGCCAATTCTAGACAACCGACATCGAACGACATTTAGAACAGGATTTAGTAGGCAGACAATCACAAATATGGAACGACTCGTTTAACGTCAGCAAAATAAAACATTTACCGAAGCAAGCGAGGCATTCCAATGTATCAATTTTTCCTCTAGAACATAACTGAAGTGATCATCATGAGTGTAGCGGGATTAATTGGTGTTACAAACTCTAGTGTTCAAGGCTGGTGGAAGGTGTAAGGCAAAAATCAAATAAATCGGTGCAATGGCAATGACGTTCGCTTGTCGAGAATTAGCCACATACATAACAATCAGATTTCAGCTATGTTAGGAATTAATAAAGACAAATATTATACATTACACTACTCTTTAGTCCATGATTTATCTTCGTGACTAAAATATTAACCAGAACGTTTAGTAGTGTGATTAACAGCGTGCGTATAACAACTCATGTCCGTTGTATCGATTATTATAAATCGGAATCACACTATTATTCCTGACTACTAAGAAATATTATTTGTAAAACAATAATAATAGAGAATTAACATATTCTAATATAAAATAGTGATACAGATTTCATAAATTATTTATAGTTGCAATAAATATTATGTTTTAATAGTCTTGTGGCTTAACATATTTAATTAGTGACCGACCGAAAGCTTCGGTTTTGGTTTCGGCCAGTTTCGGTGAAAAATGGCTGCAACTTTCGGCCGCGCCGAAACTCGAGTGTTCGTAAGTCATCGTGCGTCGCTAGTCAAACTTCACTACGCACTCGTGCGAGCCGTATTAAGTTTAGACTATGTTTTGCGTATTTACGTACACACGGTCACATTACACCTTGGCTGTTGCTGCTTTTAGTAGACTCGAATCGAATGGTGTCGATTGATTATTGTGTCATCAGGATTAAAGACACGCATTCTTAATTAATTCTATAGTCAGCCGTTCCTTGGCCATTAGCCACCGAAAATCGCTGTATATAAATGATACAACTGTTCTGTGTCCTAGTAGGTGCGCTTATGTCGAGTTATTGTTATAATAATATCCTGTTACACGTATTTCATTGTATTTATTTTTGGTTTAAATTAGCGTTTCTGTATAATTGTCCTAAATTTTTATTCTCTATTTTATAACCTTTCGTTATAGGTATAGTAACACTTTTATAATATATTATAACAGATTTATTATTTAACAATATTTAACTGTCTATGTTTATAAAAAGAAATGTGTAAAAAATACACTAGCTTTCAATATACGACAAAAACTTAAAGTTTGAGTAACATTCGGTTTCGGCTGAAAAACAAGTTTCGGTCGGACTTTAGGTTAAAAGGAAGGTTAATCTTTAACTCATCTCTTGGTGTATATGTTTAAGTTTCATTACTTTATGTTTTGTCGAATGTTAATATATTAAAAATATCTATATGTACCTATATTTTGCACATATTCATTGTTAGATTTTCATTCACAGTTAGACTTATTAAAAGATTCTTTATCAAATAGATTATATAATTTGCTGACCTGACTCCGTGTGCGTGCTCTGTATGTGTCGCACCCACTCCGCGGGGTTCGGGAAGTGCTTCTGACAAAGATCGCAGCGGAGCAGAGCCATCGTCTCTTCCGTGTCGTCACTCTGCTCGAAAACATTAATTAAAGAAATAAATAAAATAACACGAAGTAAAACAAAATAGATATAGCTTCAAAATTTATGCCAGTTACTAACGACATAACCTTGGTTGGAAAATAGTTGCGATAAAAATTAGAATGTGATCATCAACTAGGTTGTGGTAGTCCATCGCTGGACATAAGCCTGTTCTTAAAATGGTGGGTTCGGTTTACCTCCTCTTCAGGTGTCCGGTATTTCTCCTCTTTGTAGTGATGTTGGCTTTCGTTTGTTTCCTTAGTTGACCATTATAGTATTATAAATTCGAGACCTCAGTTTTTTTTAAAGAAAACTATCACATACATCACAATATTTATGTCTGGGTGTAATTTATCTATAATATGTATATATTTAGAAATATTTAAGTATGTTCATTAGCAGTCCGGATACCATAGCACAGGCTCTGCCTAATTTCGAATCAGGCAGTATGAGACTTGTAATTTTTTTGTTTATTTATATGATACAATAGAGGCAAAGACTCAGGTGGGTGGAGGGTGAGACACGCACGGCCGAGCGGTGCTTGCGCTTGCGCGCGTGGTGCTGGTCGGAGCGCGCGTGGCCCTGCACGTGGCGCACCCAGGCGGCCGGCACCGTGAACACCTCGGCGCACAGCTCGCACGCCAGCGGACTGTAGATCTGTGTACGAAGCATGTTCTTTCTCATTTATTGTTCTACACGCTTGGTATTTCGTTTTTTTAATTAATTATGTATTATTTTTGTTATTTTCATACGAGTACATAAAGGTAGAATTGAAATAATAGTTTTTTCTTTATGTGAAGGTGAATATACGTTTATTTTTAGTATCTTTTTGGTGGTTTTGAGTTTCCACGTTGATCATGACTAAAGCCGGTCGGGTAACGCGGTGGCCGAAACTCGTTTGTTATCTGTACGGACAGACTGATTCAAAAATCTGGTCCTCTTCAAAAAATCAACGCAGACAGACCCTATTTTGTACTCGCATAGCTTTAATTTAGTCTATGTCAATGGACTTAAAAAAAGACAACTCTGTGGTATATTTCGACATTCTTCCGAGAATGAATCTTACGAAACGGTGGCACCTTTAAGCTGTAAAGTCTGACTCGTAAAAATATCTGTTAAAGGTTTACTTGCAAAAATAAACATCGTTTACCACATTATATGTTGTAATTTACCTAAAATTGTACTTCAACAAGTTATATATTCTAGTTAATTTCTCCTCTTTATCTACCCCCCTTGACTTGCCGTAAATTCTTTCGTGTCTGGTTTATAAATCATTTCTAATATAATACATACATATCTTGTCGTAAACAGGCTATTTATTGCTTCAAACCACCTCACATGTGATATTCTAATGAATCAACATATTATATTGTATTTTATTTGACGTATTGGTATAGCGGTTGGGTCTAATAATCAATATTATGTTCTCAATATACCGTGAGCAAAATAAGTATCTCACTGAGAGGGTTATTGAGAGAAGTGTGTAGGCTGCCATAGTGTGGGCCACCATGCTACATTGTCTGCAATCGCAATGAGCATGGTGACCAAACCCCTTGCATTCACTCATGCTTTCTATCAGGTAGAGTAATCACTTTGATAGTTTCAATACTCAAAAAAAAATGTATCGACTTCCACTTACAGCGCAACCAAAAAATAAACTATAGCGCCATCTACTGAAGACACTGAACTAATAACCCTGTATCGCGATATAGAAGTTCTCGCGCCCATTAGCAGCTACACAACATCCCAACGTCCAACAGTTTGGACCCTGGCTCGCCAGGCATGATCGGTTAACCTGGACGGAGGATACTTCTTTTATATAAATGTATGACTACACTTACCAAGCTCTCCTCTTCGATGTCGACTTCATCCATAGGTTCAGACTTGACGCTCATTTCTGCTTGAAACATCTCCGCTATGGACCTTTCTTCTTCTTCTATGCTGCTAGCGTCCCATTCTGGTTCATCTTTAACTTGCACTTCACTCTCTATTGATTTTTCTAAAAATAAAATTAATAATTTTCACTACTTTTGGAGTTTAACTTAACTGACACTTAGGATTTAAGTAGAAAAAGAGGAGGAGTACCAAAAAGATGACCAGAATAGCAACATTTAACATAGTGCTGAATATTTCACGAAGTAGGATTGTGTTAAAATGAGACAGAAAAAGAAAAGCGTGACCGCGGAACGTCTGGTAAACATGAAACATCGATATTATTTTGTAGAGATAAATAACTATAAAAGAATAGCTTATGAGAGAAAACAATAAATATTGCACAATTAAAAATATAGCCACACCACATTACATTGAATAGAATGGCGACATATGCCGTGGTGCCGTGGTGCCACGTCACCACGCCAACTGCCGATCTCATTCTCCGCTACTAATCCGATTTGAGTTTATATGATCACGCTACGACCAAAACGAACTGAGATCAATGAAAAGTATAGCATAAATGGTGAAAAGTTATTCTTTTTCTTCCCTTAAAAAGTTCTAAAAAAAATCCACGAAAACATAATATGCCTATTTTAAGGTTGGTTCACTATAACCTTGCTTGCTGTATAACATCACGCTATGGGCAGTAGGAGATGTAGGCGAGGTTGCGCAGCGCGGCTCAACTAGTTTAATTTATAAAAGAAGTGTAACAAAAACAAATTAATATAAGTTAACTTACTCGAGGCCACTGAAACGTTATCAGGTGTCTCCTCAGGTTCTTTCTGTTCTTCAGTGTCATTGTTAGTGTCAGTCTTTTGCTTCTTGCCATACTTCCTTTCGGCAGCATGTCTTCTCAGTATTCTTGGTGGGGGTGGCTCATCTTGTAAATCTTCATTGGGCGCTGTACTGGCCACTGAAATTGTACTAGCTGAAAATAAAAGCAAGTGATGTTTAAATAAGGTTCTTTATTATAAGAAAGAGCCTGCCAAATTATTAATGTGAAAATAATTTTGCTCGTTATTATGAAATCACTGCCATAGACAACAGGAAATCGACTGAACAGATGTTACACACTCTGTTAAAAAAATAATTGTCCAGTAAAAAAAGACAGGTTTCAAATTTCCTTTCATCATCAACCCTTAATAGTCCACTTATGGGCATAGGACTCTTCCTTTACTAAAATAATAATTATTCTTATAACACCACTATGTAAAATTCAGTATCATATTTTTTTCCCAATTGTTCTATAATTGTTTCTCCAATAATTAAATTAAAAATTACTCTTTTGTCACATTAAATTTAGCCTATTTTATGTGAGAAAAATATGTGCAATACCTGTTGCTGGAGATGGTACAGAGGTCATAGTAGCGGAGTCACTTGTCGGTGCCGGCGCCACAAGTATCGTCTGACCTTTAGGAGCACCCGGCCTGAGACCCGCAGCGCCACCTGTTGCTTCCGTCGTCTTGATAAACACTAATTTTGGTGGTCCAATGAACATGGGCCTAAGTAAAAAAATATATTTTGTAACATTTATACACATGGGCACACAATTATTCTGCCACCGTTTTCAAGCTGTAAAGTCAGACTTTTGAAATGTCTGTTAAGACTTACGAAAATTAATAAATTTATCTGCTTGCTTGCTTAGAATAGGGGCCAAAGAGTAAACCAATCGGTTTCCAGGACCAGAGAGTCTAGTGTAATTAAATTCCTACGAAATCGCTCTCAACGGCGGCCAAGTTCGACGTTGCGTTTGTTGTAGAGTATGATGCAGGTCAAATGCAACATCGAACGCGGTCACGGTGACGATCGATTTGATGTGAAATAAACTCATACTAGGCTTTCTGACGGTAAGAGATTGCCACTGACAATGGACACTTTTTTTTTAAAAGACAACTCCTGCGTTAGGCATGAATCCTGTGTCGAAAAATTTTACAAACATAAAGAACACTCAGACTCAGAACAGCAATTTGTATTATCTGTTCAGTCAACTTGCAACTTAAGAGACACATTGTATTATCTCTTCCTTTGAGTTCCACCCAAAACTACAGGGAAAGTAAAAGGGTTTGCTTTTCTGGTCTCCTCACTCATTCAGTACAAAAACTTCTAATATTTGCTTTAAATCTCTTTCCATGCTTTACACATTTATCTAAAAGCATGAGTCTATCCATATACAAATTATCTACTATCTAGTAATATCATTGCATTTTGATTATTAGAATACTTAGCTTAGCATATATATACATAGCTTTCGCTTGGGTCCGGACACGTGTATGTTGATTATCATGGTAATATGTTATTTTTTAATGTGTAAAGAATATTATTGAGGTTTAATCTAAAGCCCTTCAGTAGCTTTTGTATGAAAGAGCAACAAACATTCATATAGACATTCTCAGAAAATTTTCACGTTTATTATATTAGTATGATTAACAATAAAACTGAAAGTATCTACATTCCAAAATGATCAAGAATTAGCAGAAATAGGCAATCATTTATTTTTTTATAAGTAAATATTATTATATACCACATGATTAAGAATGTATATTTATGACAGTTTTCTAGATATAGGGCCATAAGGCCTTATATTTAAAAAAAAAAATATTTTGAATGATGCTTCTCTTAGCAGAAGCCAGTCTTTTATACAATAAATCTCAAAAATTTGTTTTAATAGTTTATATATTTTTTGTGCTGCTAGCTACAGAATTACTCAGTAAAATTATTTTGTCTGATCAAAATAGTTCAGTAGATTAAAAGTAAGTTAAAATTATGTATTGTTGGAATATGAGTTGCAATTAATGGATATAAAAGAAAAAAAACTTTAAGTGTGGTGACAGATTAAGAATACAGTGTCACCAACCCTATTCACCCCATGGGTGTCATAAGAAGTAACTAAGGAACAAACTATGCATGAAAACATCACTACAAAAAGAAGGAAAACTTGAAAGAAACCCTATACCAACTTGTCTGGTCAGCGTCAAAACCTCCTTTCGAAGGAGAGGCTTATGTTCAGCTGGCCGCCTGGCCGTTTGAAGGAGAAGCTTACAGCAGTAGACTGTTCAAAGCTGTTGATGATGATGATAATGGTAAAAAATGATATTACCTAGTGACTCCCGCTTGACCTGGTGTTACAGGATTAAATGTTTTTAGCAGTTTGTCATCTTTCTTAACAGCTAGTTTGGGTTGGGCCTCATCAGCTTTTTTACCGGTAGCCTGTTTGGGAACATTAGCTGGTATTGCAGATGCAGTGCTTTTATCAGCAGTTGCAACTTCACTCCCAGACTCATCAGTCTGTCTCCACAGACCTCTTATTTTGAGCACTTCCCCTGCTTTCAAAACTGTGTCTAGAACTTCATTTGACACTGTTGTTTCACCTGAAAATTGATTTACACAAACTGAATAATCGGAATGAAAGCTTGGGTAAACCCATTATTTATTATACTTAAAAAAAAAAAATTTTTTTCATAGGAATTTATTGTATTGAGCAAACTTATAAAGACTCAAATATATATTTAATTATTCTTCAGGAATGTTAAATGATGAAATAAGTCTCATTTTAAATTATTTTTTACCAAATCTCTACAATACTAGATATATAAGTTTGAATAATATAAAACATACCTTTATACATATATTCTACTAAGATTTTCAGTGCTTTTGTTGATATTTCTGATGGTAGCACCACATACAGCATACCGCCCATACGCGTCACTGACCTCTGTCCTTCGAACAGGGTGCACAAGTAAACACTGCATGAGCTGAGTATGAACTTGTGCGCCGGGATCTGTGACCCATCCATGGTACATAGTACCACGTCTGTGAAACGCTCCGATCGCAATAACGCCGCGACCGAACCGTTTAAATGGGAACTGTGCGAGTGCCATTTCAACTGGTACGTGTCCGTTGACGTCATTTTCCTCTATATTTTCTACATTTTACAGCATCTGCAATAAATATAATAACCTTACTTCGTTTCTGTTTATATTTTTCAAATTTGAACGTCGGCGCACGGCTCACTGTGACTGCATCGGATATATTTAAACAGAAATAACATAAAACGTAAGTTTTAGACATTTATGCATAAATGAAGGAAATCATTTTTTTTTAAATCAAGCTTAAAATATTTCGTGGAAAACTTACATTCAAAACAAATGCACAAAGTTTGGCTTTATAGCGTCAAACGCCGATATCCGTGCGCCAAATGACCGCTGTTGGCTAGGCGAACGACGCACGTCCGCAGCCAAAGAAACTTTCAAATATGAACATAATTAATATGAATATTTTGTCAAGTGTAATTTATTCAATAAAATTGATTAGTAAAATAAATATTAAAAGGACGTTTAACAAATGTAAAATATTTCAATTTTAATAAAAAGTTCGTAAATATGCACTACCAATAGTTTCAAAATTTTTAAATGATGTTTACCTTTAAAATTCGCGGTCGATAGTGTTAATATTTTTAATAAATTTGTGGTACATATTAATAAATTTTTCACGAACAACACTGTAAAATACGATTACTTCATAATACTAAATCCCTAATAGAAAACGACACGATGTGCGCACCCACCGCGTGCGACCCTCAAATTCGTTGTGCGGCGGCTGCGGCTACAAAAATCGATAGAATTTGTATTGATTTAACTGGTAGACCGGGGTTGCGCGTTTATCTTATCGATCCAACGTAGCGTCAGTCGGTTTAGCGGCGCGCGCCTGCGCCGTGTTGCGAGGGGCGCGAATGTTCCGCCGGCGCGCCCGCCCTGCCGCCGCATCGCCACCCTGTTCACGCGCAAATTGCTCTACTTGCCCTTTTTTCCATAAATTCAAAGTGATTGTGTCATCGTACTCCTCGCACATCAATAATAATTAATCGTAAATATTACCAAGAGCTACAAGTTCACCACACATTAATTACGTCATTTATATAATAAATATTATGTACCTATTTTATCTCACGGACGAGTACAAGATTTTTTTAAAATTAGGGTATTTAAAACACTCAACTCTATGATATTTTTGTTTTTTTTTATTACTTTGTATTGTGACAAATATTTACTTAATCAAGTATATGATCCATTTTGTAAAAAGTAAATACTATTTATTAGCATTTAAGGAATTTAAACCTCACAAATATATGAGAATATGTCGGTATCGCGTCAGAATTGCACCTCCGACATATCTAGGCACATAATATCGCCAAGGTTCGTTACATCATCATTAGTAAGACTATCGCGACAGTAGAAACGAAAAACATGTTATTGCAATATTCTGATATTCTTATTGAAAATGTTTAATTTTATATTTTATTGCACTTACCTTAAGAAATCCCAATGGAACCAATTTCGTGTACACACACATGTAATAATTCTACTTAAAACTACTTTTTTAAGACTTGCAGTGCGGCAATTGCACCTTAATTTTTTTATATCATTATTTAACAGTAATAAAACTTAAATAATGTGTTATATAATATAATATTACACAATACATTTTCACTGAAACTATATGTTTGTAGTATAAACTATTTTGAATCATTAAATTATAAATAACGGTTTTTATTATTCTACTAGCTAACCCATGCACGTTCATCTGTGTCTGTTAAAAGGAATTAATGTTCACCGTTTTTGCAACATTTCTCATTGATACTCTTGATCCTATTGTTTGTATTGTGGTGTTATATCATTCCAACCTTCCTTGATAAGTGGGCTACTAGTGGTAAGTACTGTATTCCAAACCGGTTCGGAAGGATGCTGAGGGATGCAGTAGATTTATACATACACACTTATATGAAAGTGAAACTATATTATACTCGCTAATCATGATTTTTAAAAACCTGGTACTACGAAATTAAGCTAACAATTTACGGTTTAAGCGTCAGTTAAAAATAGAACTTTTACCGACTTTCAAATTTTCTTTTTATTAGAGATAGGACTCTAGAAGCGTTTGGAAATTAGGCAGTTAGGTAATTTATAGATACACAGGAAAAGTCTGTTTATAATAGATTTAGTAACAGAGTCGGATTAGTGTCTTAAGAGCTCTTATAAGTTTATATCCAAGCCCTTGGTTTATTGTACTATTGTACGTTGAACTAGTAGGTAGATATCCACCTATCTGCTAGTTCGACATACAACGAAAGTATCTACTTTCGTTGTCGTTTGTAGTTGTTTATGACAAAGGTTATTTAAAAAGTGTTGAAAGGTCCTACTTTATATAAAATGCAATATTGTTGCGTACTAACTACGAATGTAAACAAGGCTAGATAGAAATCAGTTCACTAATTCATAAAACCCGTAACTTTTACAATTCTACAAGTTGATTGTCGTTGAAATTTTAATGTGTTGTTTCTTTATAAAGTAGTACCAATTTACGCCTATGAAGTCGAGATGGTCATTGTTTATACAAAATCGATTATGTTTGCATCAGGATTTCTGGACTTAAATGTATTAAACATAAATAATTTTAAATACAATATACAACCGCTCGTTGAAAACAAATATATTACTGTTCCATATATTTAGGTGTATTTGTAGAATATTGGACAGAGCGTTGATGTGCGAGTTTGCGCTGATCGCGTGCGCACACATTATTGATTTTCTTCCTCCCCACGCATTCAAGCTACAACATCCCCCAGCTACCTACGCAATATACAAAGACTTTTTAGCTATCTAAGTTGAAATACCGTTTACATTCTATATAAAAACTTTTTCGAGTGGATCTACGTCACCTTAGCGCAGTGTTAAATTTGCGTTTAAAAAAATACAAGGTTTGCTTTTTTGGCATTGTTATCGTATGTCATCATTAGCAATAGGAAAATTTTCTAAAGAATGGCAAAGAAGATTGTCAAGTCAAATATATGTCTTCGTAAACACCTGAAATACTATGGTATAACGTCAGACCCATCTATAGTTAAATCATTTTATTTGATATAGATTTAAATGTGTTGAAACCATAACATGATTTTAATTAGTAATAGAGGACAATTCATACTGTTCTTTAAGATGTTACATTTAATGATACAGACGAAATCATTTATTTTAACTTAGGAATCTATCAATAGCATAGAGAGTTAGGGACAGAAGTACTCGTAAAATCGTGTTTTACTTTTCTCGCAACTGAATTTGTCACGTGAAGAGAAACGGGCTGACACATTTGTGTTACCCTTAGTAACCCTTGTGTACAGAAATAAGCGATGTCAATAACACTATGATATTAGAAATATATTTGTCAATGTAGTTGAAAGTGTAACAATTATTTTGTCTAACTTTGAAACTCTTTGTATTCCTGTTTGTGCAAATAAAGTACCTTATGTTTTTACACAGAATTTAAAAAAAAATAAAGAGTCGTCTTTAGGAACACATTACATTACATTTTACATAGGAAAAAATGGAACTTACGTATTTTGACCTATTAAATCTATTATGGTTTAAAAGTATATAAAATGATATTCCAAGTAATATAGTTTATGATTATAAACCAGCTAGGCGATCTTTAGTCTATATATAATATAACTATGCGAAAAAAATCTTTGTAAACCTTTTTTAACAAGTATGACGCACGGAAGCATAGCACTGAAGCATGAAACAATAGGGGACTACCTATATTAAATGTATATACATATAGGTTTTGCTTTATCACAAATAAGTCAATACAATCACAGTTCAAGTTATACTGGTCATATAATATAACAAGAGGTATTCGTAATGGTCGAAATTCGACTGTTTTTCTGATAAACCAGATACATTGTGTAAAAAATGTTCCCACTTCCCGCAGTTGCACCTGCGTAAATGATTCTTACTTTTCTTTTTCATCGAGTAATACACAATGTACTATTATTAATCACCATCAGTCTATCACAGTTCGCTGCTGGACATTGGAATCGCCAACGTCTTGTCTATTCCTATACACATCGACCTACGGATGAACTTGGATAAAATTAAGGTCATTTTCAATGAACGTGTCCTTGGATTTGAGTATAAAGTGACGTTCTCGAAGGCGTTCCAAAATAAACAATTTCCAGGATGAAGTGAATATAAGATTTCAATTGGGGTTGGGCAGCGTTTGGGGAGCTATGTCGAGTCTTATCATCGTCGATCTCACTGTGCCTAAAGATGAAAATCTTCAATCAGTGTGCCCTACCGGTCATGACGTATGGAGCTGAAACAGGCTTTCGGGACCGTACTAGTTTCCCCATTGGATTTAATAATAACTACAAGTACAATCATCAAAAAAAATTGAATTTATCTAAATAAAACTGTTTTTATGAATGGATTATTCAAACATTTTTTTTTTACTAAAAAATGGCAGCATTCTATAATAAACTAAAATGTTTAACATTCAAGAAAATACAATTTTGTGCCAAATAAAGAAATTTTCGTTTTTTTTTTAAATTAAATTCTAATAGACAGCTGCCATATTTGAAATAAACTAAAATATTTATCGCTTCACAAGCTTTTTTATTTGTATTATTTCAATACTTGTAGTTTTTGTTGACCATACTTTCCCACGACATAAATTGTTTCATTCATAAGTGGTCCTAACATACTACTTATAAACAGTTTGCATCGAAAGGATAATTCGGGACCGCGGTGCCGGTCCCGAAAGTTCCACGACCCTGTCGACATAGATATGTACAAGTCATACGTACCAACGTTGTTTCGTCAGAACTCTTGGCACGTTTATTCCAATTTATTAATAGAAATACAGTAATTTTCTAACACTAATTACTACAACAAATTGGTTAATTTGCACTATATGACTGCACGGTTAACCTGGTGGTTTAAGCGGTGGCCACGCCGCTCTCTACTATGCTAAGTGTTGTGGGTTCAAACTCCACATAGAACAACACTTTGTGTTATTCATTGTTCTGAGTCTGGGTGTTCTTTGCATCCGTTTCTTGTATATTTGTAAAGTGTCCACGACACAGGATTTATTCCTAGTACCGGCGCTGTCTACTAAAAATAATAAATTAAATAAAAGTTGTCCCTAGTTAAACCATTTGGCTAAACATATTTTGATAATTGAACGTCCAGAATAGATGAAACCCATGAGCACTATTATAGCCCATAAATTTCCCATTTTTCAAATTGATGTTTATTAAGCTTGTGTATTTTCGTACGGCGATTTTAACATACTGTACGAGTTTAGGAATCAACCTATGGAAGTGTTTAGGCTATATTCGTATAACCAAGAACAGAAGTCCTCAAGAAACCCAGCAGATATTAACCCCTATTTAAATGACAAGCCGACTCCCCTTCTGTTTGTCCAGTGTCGTTGTCTGTATGCCGCCCCATGATTTTCCAAATGTGAAACTATCGCTCGATACAAGTTTGTTTCGGCCGATTTCGGAATTTTTCATAGCCGGCCGTGCTTTAAGTGATATAATTATGCCAATATTTTATAGAAAATGACATCATCACATCAACAACCTTTAAGAGTGCATTGTTGGACGCAGGCCGCTTGTTGCAAAGGGATTTTAGCTTACTATACCATGCCGACCAGACGAGTTGGTATAGAGTTTGTTTCAAGTTTTCCTTTCTTTGCACAGTGACGTTGCGTGCATAATTTGCCCTTTAGCCGCCTCTTACATCTATAGGAAGAAAATATCTTGTATTTTGTTCAGAGTAAAGAGAAGCTTAATCAGAAACTGGTCAATAGATGATTATAATGAGTATGTTTCCTTTAGATATCTGTTTTTCTTGCCTTCCTTGTGCTATCAACCTCTTGCACGTCAGTACCCAGCGGGTCCGCCGGTCTAGGAGCTCGAAAATAGCAAAATACTAGAACATATTAAATAAATAAGTAGATACTAAATATCAGTGGTAGATAAAAGTTGCATTTATTTTGTGAAGACTTTTCAAACAATGATGCGTTTAAGACTGGAAACTAATGCTATTTGCACGGCCTAAAATGTCTGTACTATATGCCGACATCTTGATTATCTGTAGTCCAATAAAATGTGTTAACGAGTTACAATGTAATGATATGTCACTAAAGAAAATTTAAACCTACGAAAGTGAGTGTTTCTCTTTTCTCGTTGTACCGTATGCACTATTGACCTCGCCACTAATGCTGCAGAAGAGAATAATTAGCTGCCTTTGCACTTTTAATATTTATTTATTTAATTGTTTTTGGAAAAACTTAGAAACATAAAAAATATTATAATTTAATGGTCTTACAGCTAATTACAAGCTTCCGCATGCAGTCTCGACTTGGTTCTAAGCCATATTTCTGAATAGGGCAAGAAAACACGAGTTTGTTTCCTGTGTACTCTATCAAAAAAAAAAAAAAAAATATCCTCCTAGCCCTCTCCACTTTTCAGAGCACTCAACTGTCACTACAGGATAAACTCGTTATTCTAAGTATGAATATTTGCCGGGATCTCAAGCCGCATGAGTACATTAAGAGTGTCATGAAGGCGGCCTAGAATCTAGATGTACTGAAAAAAGTGGAACGGTTCTTCTCACCGAGTATCTACGTCTTTTATACAAGTCACAGTTTCGCTCCTGCCTATTGTTTTCATCTTTATGATGAGTCCGCGCAGTATTTGCTTTTCACTCGCAATCAGTTACAGTGGTGAGTAGTCTGTAATATCAACAGTCCCGAAACCCTCGTGTCCTTTGAACCTGTGCAGTTACGAAGAGATGTCGTCTCCATGGCAGTCTTCTATTGCCTTTGTCATGGTGACAGTTCTGACGAGCTCTTTAAACTGGTCCTACTGTCTCCCTTTCTCTACAAGACAACACGTGCTGGTCTAGGAAGACACCGCTTTAAAGTGGTAGACATATGAGTACGTTCTCGAACTAAAGAGCTTGGCTATTCCTTCTTGTGCCAGTCAATTAAAACCTAGAATTAATTACCAGCGCACGCGTTTCCCTCCCACAACCGTCCAAGACCCTTTAAGCGTTGCGTGAAAAAGCATGTCACTAGACCGCCATAGTGTGGGTCACCATGCTGTATTGTGCATGATCAGAATGGTTAATACTTCTCTTGGATTCTTCTCATGCTTTCCATCAGGCAAAGTGGAGTCAATTTAGCAGCTAAGTTAAAAAAAAACTTGAATAGGCCATAATGCCGCCGAAATAAAATTACGCGAAACAGTTTGTTTAATTGAAAAATTGACAAACCTGTTTACATCCCCATTGACAAATCTTTATTTAATATAAATTATATTGTTATTTACATAAACATAAATATACTGCCACAAATATAAATAATTGCACCATTCACGGTGTAAAGTGCAATTGCAACTAAGTAGTCTCCTCTGCACAGTCTACACCATTGATGATGGAGATTATAAGGCGTGAACAACGGGGCTTTTTTAGCTTCTAAATAAAATAAAATATTTCTTGTGTAGTCTTCACCAAATCATTAGTGGTAAATGTACATTAATAATGGGAAAATGCTAAGGTAATGAATACTATAGTGGTTAAATGACAAAGTTGTAATTTTATTGGCAAATAAATATGTGTTCAATATTATTTATTAACAACGATTGACAAAATTTATATAAATTCCCTGGCGCCTTCCCACTATGACGTGACGATAAAATCGTTGAACTACTGTCGACTATAGTTGTTTCCGTACGATCGTGATGACATTTTTACAGTTCACGGTGGTCGCCTTGTCGTTTGCTCATCAGTCACCTACACATTCTTTTGAATATTAGTAGCATTCAGGTTGGATGCTCGGTTCAGGTCAAAAAATTATTATCGAGTTTTTCTGATTATAGAAATGCTTCATGTTTGGAATTTGGAAGTTGAAGCCTTAATTCCAGTGTCTCGAGGAGCCCGTCAAGCAGTCAGTCCTGCGTCTTATCTCGCCCCGGTCGTGACGGATAGCCGTCCGATATTTAATTTTTTAAAAGCAGGGGAAGCGATGTGCCTACTTGTAATGAGTCACATAATTACATCATACCTTTGCACTCGGCACCACTCCCAAATCTAGGTCATAAGAATGCATCATACTTTTCTTAAAAGTTGTATTAATAAATTATTCAGTCGCACCCCAACCTCTTTAATAGTTGACCGTCAAATATGTATCCATCACGTCCCATTGGATTATGGGAGTGTACACTTGTGCACTATATTATGTCCTGTGTAGTATGCCGTGGCCGAAATCGACTAGAAGTACATCAGAGATAGTTATGGATACTAACGAACGAGATGGATACAAACTTACTATTCACTAATATATTCTATTATACACAGAGTTTCTGCAGGCATGCTGCTAAGATTGTATCGTATAATGGTTCCTATTGAACGCTATGTGATTTGGGTGACAAGTAACCAATCCAAAATAATGATACTAGAATCCTAACCATAAGCAAGGGAAGTTTAAAGACACAAAATGTATCCTAATCCTATTGGTTACCAAATAGCATGTCTTTGAAAATAAGACATACATAGGTTTAAGTTCAATACCTTGAAAAAACCTTTCTTGAAAAAAAAAACCATCCGTTTAAAAGATATGAGTAAACAAGTACAATATTAAACGTGTAAAGTAATCTTAAATCGCATAATTTTTTAACTTTCGAACTATTCTGTTAAACAACGAAAAAAGGACACAGACCAATCTTGGCCTGTAAGTGGACAGTCGATTTATTAATAATTTAAATTATAAGTAGTTGTTTATAAATATTTAATTAATTATGATAATAATTCTATAGTATCAAAATTAGAATTGATTAAAGTAATTTTTATAAGATCTTCATAAAACTTTTTTAGACGCGTTTTGTGCTTTTTGGGTGAACAAAAATCATAGAACTCGAGTCGTCGTCACCAAACGCTTTCCATGAGCTATACGTATACTGTATATTAAACAAAGCACGTTATGGTGCTCTCTGCATGGACGCTTGTTAGGTTGATGCGCGTGTGCTTACAGGGCAATGTATGAGATGTGGGACGTTACGGTCTCGGAGGGGTCAAAATCTTTGTAGCGGGCGAGATGGCTATTGTTGTGCATACAAATACAGTTTTAAGTTTTCACTTCTGGTTGAAATTAAAATTACTGGTCACTACGTATATATTAATAAAATTATTTTTTTGTCTACGTTTTTTGAAGTACTTTTAGTTCTTTACACCATACTAAAACATTAACTGCCTTTTTTAATTGTTGTGTGCTTGTTGTTTGTTTATAGGTTACTTTTTATCCTGGATTTCCCATGGAATGAATTATTTTAAATCAATTAATTTATTATACACACAGAAAGGCTTTCATTGCATTTTTTGTTTAATTGATGCTATTGATCGTGAGTACTATGTAAAAAAAGAAAATTAAGTAATTACACAACTACATGTTATTTACGGATCAAGAAAATCGTAAAGGAATTATTTTGATATAAAAAATATGTTACTGCGCCATCTTGTAGACAGTACCATCAACTTATTGTGACAATCAGCTATCATATGTAGTGGTAGGACTTTAGTACAGTTTACATGTAAGGTGCAAACTAAAATAACTTTTTGTTAATTCTTAATTCCTAAAATTTGCTTGGAATTTTGTTATAGAATCGTGGAATGACATTATACTATTATAATGGTTAAAATACACTAGTCTAGCTGTTTCTACATCGGTAGATCGACGAATTTTGTAAACCGCGTATCCTGCTTAACTGAGTCTATTGGATAATCTATCAAAGTGCCTTTGGTCAACAGTATATTCCGCGAGACAGAGTATTCCATTGACATTGACATTGCTTTTTTGTTTCGATCTATTTCATTTTATAATTGATTTCATAAAATTATGCTTACTACTGGGTATGGATCACTGAAAAATAATATTGTTATTTTAATAATAAGCTGCCCATGTCTTAGACTTATATTTAAAACAACTGCAGCAGATAAATCAACAAATTAATAGTAAACACATTTCGTTTAACATTATTAAAATATCCGTAGTACGTTTTCAAAGACACCTGTAGCTGTCGTTAAAACGTCAAAACTGTCACTAATGTCAGTGTCAGTCAGTCGGTGGCTGTTGTTTGTTGCGGCTTATTACTGTTTGTTGTGTTATTTATAATAGTATTAATATTATTGTGAATTGCTATGAATTCCCAAAACAAATCAACGGTGCTATCATCCGATCTAAATAATTTCATCTACGGCGTCTCGAGAAGAAATGCTCAAAATGCCCCAGATTTGACTAAATCTGGTATTAATCTTCTGAAAAACTTCCCAGCAGCTAGAGATGCTGTGTTGGAGTATTTCGCCATGGTTTTTCACGATGCCGTGAATATGTCTATCAGTCAAAACGACTATGAGGTTTTTATGCTTCTTTGTGATACTGTTTATTTTTTTCTAGCCAATCTTTTTTAATACAAGCCTTTCTTTGTAATGTTGCTTAATTTTAATGAACAATAACTAATATTCCGTTGGCTAATAGGCTAAGAGTACGAATTCACCACTCCTATTCAACCTGTGGGTTGCATACGAGCCAATTAAGGGAGCAAAGTATGCAGGACACAGTACTGCAGAGAAAAAGAAAAATTGAATCAAACCCTATACCAACCTCATTGTAAAAAACTAAAAACTTTTTAAAGAGACCAATGTTCACCATTTACCATTTCTGACTGACTGCCTATGACTGCTTCGGTAGCACAGAGGTAGAGTATGTAACTACTGTGCTGGTCATCTCAGATTTAATTCTCTGGTCAGACTAAATGTTTGTGTGATCTGTAGATATTTACTTTGAAATTCAAATGTTTTCTATGTATAATATGTATGTATTTATAAAAAAGAAGTATATAAGCATTCTACACTCACTTTGGATGTCATAGTACAAATTTTGCTTAATTTGAAGCGAGATAGCATTGGGTGTGAGATGTACTAAATATTGATTTGTTTCAGGCGGATATGGGTAATGGTTCATTAGAAAGTGTAAACATGATAGGTCCAGAGTTATGCAGCCTTGGCCAGGCTTGGGCACCATTTATTGCACCTTGGTGTATAAACCTTATCATGGACATTGCTACTAAGAAATCTAATGTGGCAAGTAAGTGTTGAGTGTTTTAATACAACCTTGTATTAGTTCATGTGTCCTTATTTTGTGTTATGAACTGAACTGTAATTAGATATTATGAAATAAATTGCTCTGGTTTACTTATTACACTAGGCAACAAAAAAAATATTTTTTTTTTTCCCAGAGATCTGATTGTGTGATTCGGAATGGCCATGGTATAGAGAACTTAGAACAGTAAATAAAACATCTCAGTCACGTATAGCTTTTAAGAGAAATTTATTTTTATTTTTAACAATTTTTTGTAATTATTTTAAAGTAAAATATTATTTAGACTTGAAAAATAAACTAGTTTTTGTTCTTTTGGCTTTCCTGTTATAAGAAGAGGTTGGTGTCTCTCTAATTAAAAACCAGCAGTAGTCTGCAAGCATTGCAGTAGTCCATTTTCCCTGATAACGCTTTTCCATTGAGGCAATTTCTTGGTGAAAGC
Source organism: Hypercompe scribonia (assembly GCA_949316085.1). Classification (NCBI taxonomy): domain Eukaryota; kingdom Metazoa; phylum Arthropoda; class Insecta; order Lepidoptera; family Erebidae; genus Hypercompe; species Hypercompe scribonia. Next base: position 5,210,328 of record OX438967.1, on the reverse strand, counting down.
GCTCACCGTGCTCATCACTCACTGCGCCTAGATTTTCTTTAAAAAAATTAAGGTGCGAATGCAGAAAGTGTATTTTTAATGACATATTGCACCCCAGTTGTTTATAAGCATGTAACAATTGGTTTACAAGGCTTTCATATTGAGGCGATCGTTTATTTCCCAAAAAATTTTCCGTGACTTGAACAAATGCCAACCAAGCAGTTTTTTCTTCAGGATTTAACGTAGAAATAAACGACGGATCTTTTATTAACTTCTTAACGTCTGGGCCATTGAAAATACCTTCTTTTAATTTTGCATCACTTAAAGCTGGAAATTTTTGCTTTAGAAACTTAAAAAAAAAAAACTACACTCAACAACTCTACAACTCACATAAAAAACAACAGTACTTCGTGTATCCGGTTTGCAATCCTAGAAGTAAAGCAACCACTTTTAAGTCAGCACATATTGCCCAATGATGTTTATCATATTCTATTTTAGTCAATAAATGCTTTAAGACGTCATAAGTTTCTTTAAAATGTGCACCGTATGCCACTGGAATGGATGGATATTGGTTTCCATTGTGAAGAAGCACGGCTTTCAAGCTAGTTTTAGATGAATCTATAAACAGCCTCCATTCATCTGCTGAATGCTGGTGGCCCAATTTATCCAATAAACCAACAACATCGTTACAATAAATTAAATCTCCATCTTTAGAATAGAAATCCACATACGAACTATGTCGTTTACGGTATGCTGTAACACAAACTTCGGGTTGAAGAAGATTCCATTGCTTTAATCTTGAACCTAATATTTCAGATTTTTCCTTAGGTAAGTCTAAGTCTCTAACAAGATCGTCAAGCTCAGATTGGCTGATCAAATGTGGTGCTTTAGATGTACTTGCCACTTGAAAGTCTTCACATTCATCATCAGAACTAGAAGTGTTACTTGAGGATTCAACGTGACTTGGTGGGTTAGGTACTGGAAGATCTTCTGAATGTGGTATTGGTTTTGTTACGGAAGACACCTCTGCGTACTTTACTGTGTGCTTAGATTTCTTAGAAAATCCTTTGACATCTGTGAGACAAAAATAACAGTCACTTACATGATCCTTAGGTTCTCGCCAAATCATAGGTTGACCAAAAGGCATCTTTGTTGGTTTTCCATTAAACCAGTTTGTCAAATTCTTGTGGCATGAGAAGCAACACATGTGTGGCACCCAATATTTATCTTGGTTGCGAACGTCTAAACCAAAATATGCACGATAACACTTCGTAATTAACGGCGTTATGGGTTTTTTTTGACTCTTCGGTGAATATAAACCGCAAATAAAACAAAAGAAATCCGGAGAATTAACACAAAAGCGAGACATGGTGAAAGAAATCAATGTATACTGACACTACAAAATATTATTGTGATCGTTACTAAGAAGAATTTAGAGCTACCCTCCAAAACTAATAAAAAAAGTGATTTTTTACAAAAATATTAAAATCTCCATTCCTATACGTGACTGAAATAAATTATTATTTTTCTGGTATTAGGTGTATGATTATCAATAAAATACGGTATGAATTTTCCCCGGGAAATTTTGAGTGTTGCCTAGTGTTATTAATCAAAATTTAGTCTTTTCACCAATATGCATACCTTTTTGTAGTAAATAAAATATATTTAAAAGATTATTTTTTATAAATCCATAGAGATTAATCAGTCCATAGTGAACCTATTCTGTTTTTTTCCTACAATAATATAATTCTGTTTTACAGACACTACACTTCAAAATGCTGATCCAGTTCGTATTTTGCTGGATATTACTACACAAAATTTGACTCTCTTGAATTCGGAAGAAAGAGCAAAGTGCATTGATATGATGCTAGGTAACATCTTGTATTTCTTATAAATTGATTTTTCATGTATTATTACATTATGTATATGCGTGAGTCAACTGTGCATCGGTGTGAGCCTCCTCATTCTGCCATAATTCTGGTGCTACTAAAAAGCGGCAACTCACCATTTCTTTTAGCTTTTAAGAGTCCATGGGTAGCAGTGTCACTTACTATCATGTGTTTTGTTTACTTGTTTCCCCCATACCATAAAAAAACAATTGGAACAGTACACCAGAAATTGATTTTTGTATATTACTTAGTTACAACTTGTCACCTGATCCCAGCATCTGCAATTGGTGGCTGATTAATTAAAATATGAAAATCCTGTATTACACTCAATATTTTTTTATTTTATTTTATTCAGAACAACTAACAATTATGTAATATGTCACAAAGTATGTCTTATTTGTGAGATAGTCTCTTAATTAATAATGCAATAAGCACACAAACCATAAAATAATATTACAAAGTACATAATGGTACCATAGTAGTAAATTGCAAAAATAAGAAAATTAAAATTAAAAAAAAAATTATAAAAATAGCAACAAAAAAATTGGAATAAAAAAAAGGTAGAAAGTAGGTTACATGTTGACAATATTGAAAAATTACATTTTTAAGGTTTCAGATTGACAAGTGAAATATATCATGATTGAATGTTTTAATTGGTAGGTTCAAGAGCATGTTCCTGGGCAGTGGGGTGGGTGGGACGCGCCGAGCCGGCTCTGGTTGCTCCCCGGGCTTTACAGTTGGGAGCTGACGCGGCCCGTGCTGTACTTGCGCACCTCGCTAATCACCCGCCTGCTACACACCACGTGCGAGTGGCGTTACTTCATTTATTCCATGTATGTAACTGATATTTCTAATATTTTTTTTAATTTTGACCTTCCATAGTAACTCTACTCTGCCTGATGGAAAGCATGAATAGAATCCTAGAGTGGTGGTCGACATACTCATTGCAAATTTTGCACGGTCCGCTTAAAAGACCCGGGGTCATAATGGGAGGAAAACACGTGCGCTGGTAGTGAGTGCCGGGTTTTAATAAATTTGCACAAGAATGAAGAGTCGAACCGTTCGGTTCATGAGCGCATATCTACCATTCTAAAACGGTGACCGCCGAGGCCAGCACGTTTTGTCCTGTAGAGGAAGGGAGAAGGTGGGACCAGTTGTAAGAGTTTGTTAGAACACTATCCATGATTAAGACGATAAAGGGCTGCCATAAAGGCGACATCTCTTCGCAACTGCAGTGACTTAAGGAATTCAGTAGCTTCGGGACTGTTGATAATGCGGACTGCTTGCCGCTGCAACCGATTTAGAGCATCCAGCAAATACTACGTGGATCCATCGACAACAGTACTCCACGCAGGAGCGAACCTGGGTCTTATAAAGAAGACACAGATGCTCAGGCGAGAAGAACCGTCTCATTTTGTTCAGTATACTCAACTGTCACGAGGCCCCCTTAGTAACGCTTTAAACCTTGGATACTCAGCTAATCCTGCATTGGCAACTAAAAAGTGAGGATTGGAAGAATAGGCGACTTTTTGGTAAAGATCTATTTTTTTTTGGCGTTGAACTCAATTGACTGACTATTCAAGATTGTTCAACATTTCAATGATGATGGCTTAGAATTAAAAAAAAACTATCTCTGAACACCTGGGAAAAGGATAACAGAGATTATTTTGTGGAAATGAATATATGGAAGAAAGTAGTAAACAGCTGAATCAGACGTATAATATTTTGTTTGTTGTTAAAAAAGACAATTGAGTAGATGACTGTATCGTAAATAAATACCAATGTCCACTTCATTAAAACTAAATTCGTAAAACATCTCGACAAATACAATTAACATAACTTTTTATTTCGTGATATACACATATTTGTTACATTTTTAAATATATATAAAAAACAAAAAATACACATTTAAAAATATAAAAAATAGTAGTAGACCACCGACATCGGGTACAGGGACCTTTTTATTATTATTACGAATATCAATTAAATATACAGTGAAATATATTGTTCAAATGAGTAGTCTAATATAGTGACGTCACAATTTTGTATTTAGTACATTTTTCATACAAAATTGTCGTTTTGACAGATGATAAAAAGTAACTAATTTGACTAAGGTGTCATCTAGCCTATTGTTTCTTCAATAAACAGTTATTTTAATACAAAAATTAAGTCATTCGGTTTTACTCTTCCACATTAAATGTTGCACAGGAAAAATTGATGTTTGTTTCAGGAAGCACTTAGGAAAGACAGTGACAGTGAGAAGAAGAGAGACGTGATTCCGTATTTATTGACTCTAGCATCCAAATCTGATATTGTACTGAAAGCGCTCACACAAGACATTGAACAAACACGTAAGATTTTTTTAACTTCTTGAAAGCTAAATTTTACTTTGAACACTAATGTTTATCTCGTCCCACATTTCGAGTAATAATTTGCGATATTTTCTATAATTCTCCTATATTATATATCTGATAGTGTTGTAAGAACTTTGAAGAATTTTTCAAGTGATTTAACTTGATTAATTGATTTTTTTATAACTTGAATCCAAATATAATCGACTCATCGTCACAAGAAACGTAGTATCAGGTTGAATACGTATCCATACTTAATATTATACATTCGAACATAACTCTATCTGTCTCCGTCTGTTACGCTTGCACTACTAAACTGCTGCACCAATTTCGATGCAACTTGGCATGAAGATACTACGATTCTTGAGGAAGGACATAGGTTACTCTTAACCACGATAACCGACATAAACGCGAGCGGAGTTGCGGGCAAAAGCTAGAATATGTGACGGAGGAGGGATGCATTTTTTCTAAGCTCGACCTGGTTTTGTGAATCGTAATGACTATACTAAATAAGTTAGTCTCAGTTCTAAGCGTTACGACAACACTTAGAACTGAGACTAAGTTTTCTAAAGATCGATTCAAAAAATCGCATGAACATGTAAATCGTAATGAACGTACGCGGTGGCAGTGACTGAGGAGGTGATGGAGCGGCTGTGCGCGCTGTGCACGCGGGGCGAGGCGGGCGCGGCGCGGGGCGAGGGCGGCGCGGCGTGGGGCGCGGTGGGCGCGGGCGCGCTGGTGGCGCTGCTGCTGCGCGCCGACGTGCGCTGCCTGCTGCTGCTGCTGCGCCACGCGCTGTCCGGCGACTGCCAGCGCAAGCGCGCCTACTGCAGGCAGCTCGTCGGTGAGTAGCTCAGCGAACGTGTACTTTTGTTCCATTATTTTACACGATTAAAAGACTAAAAAATATTTAAAAAAATTATCGCCTTAACAAAAACAAGATTATCCTTTGACTTCTTATTCGGATTTATTAAATACTAAGTAAGTTTTGCACTTTCCGAGACACGATATTTCAAGTTTAATAAAAGTCTAGTAGATTCATAAAGAATATTTTTTTCAGCAAATCTACTTCAACAGTTGGAATACGAAAGCTTACATCGCGATAAAACGATACCCTTAATCACGAGTGCTGTCGAAGAAATTCACATAGTTCGAGATAAACTGTTGGATGGCAGCCAGTATGAGAAGTTCTGTTTGGCGAGAGTTCTTATTGTCATCGGTAAGTATGGATCTACTACCTTTTAGTCAATTTCAAAAGGCATCTCTCGGGAATGGCTAAACTAATTTGGCTAAGTTTGGCCTTGAAGTATTTGTAGGAGTCAAGGAAAAATTTAAATTGTATAGAAAATATGGAAAACACGCTTCGCTAAGTTGCCTTCCTCGGTACAAATAACTCGGAGCTCTTCAAAAAAGCAGACGAAGTTAGCTAACTAGTTTCTATATATATTGCTTGAGTTTTGTGTATTTGTGAAGGAATAGGTGTTATAATTCTCCGACCAGGTGAGGTGATCATGCCTGGAAGTCTGCGGTGCGACGATAGACGTTGGGATGTGATATATATATACAGACTGACTGGTGAGATACCTTCAATATTTGAGGACGTGATAGTATGCGAACATATATCATGAAATAAAATAACATAAAAACGAAATATTAAATAACTTCTTAGTAAACTTCGTACACAGTACACCGAGAGCCCAGTATTTAACTGCGGAATACTTGGACACCGCGCGGACTTATTTTTTAGAGACATTTCGATAAAAAATAAGCACCTATTTTTTTTATATCAAGTTAACGAGAATCGAGTACCGAGTACTCTCCATAAGTATTGAAGGTATCTCACCAGTCACAGTGTATATTAATTGGCGCGAGACTCTATATCGCGATACAGGACTAGTAGTTACTCCGTAGTTCCGTGTGTCGTCGATAGATGACGCTATATGTTGATGTCGCTACATACAACTACGGCAGCATTTACGGTATCTCCACATAACAAAAATACAGAAGTCTCATTTTTATACATTTTCAGGTAGCAATCTACCCTCGGAATTTGTGAGTACGATCAGTTACTTACTTCAACATTCCCGAGACGAGTCGACCTTAGCATTACTGGTTCGTATTGTATCTGGCACTATTAGAATGCATGTGCCAAACGACTCGTCCGACATAAGTCTAGACACTGATAGGTACCAGAACCTTATAAAAACTGGTGTGGAATATGCACTGAGAGACGCTATGCTGGCTGATAACGAAATAAAGAGTTATTTCGTCGATGGAGGTATGCCCGAAAACCAGAAGACGTATCTTCATTATTTCTGTTTGAATATTATTAAATTGTTGAGGTGAGTTGTGTGTAGTAAGTAATTAGTTAAGCTGAAAATGAGATCTGAATTTTAAATTAAAAAGAGTTTCACTGTTACGCATGTTTAAGAGTGCCATTTGAACCCAAATTATGGGTGGTTTACAACCCGCTAAAGAACTTCACATCTCTATGAGGCTCCATTTTTATATTGACTACAAGGTGCCTAATATAATATTTTCATTTATAGTATACATACATAAAAAATGAAGTTCAGAACGAAATTGAGAAGTATATTTAGATTTCTTAATTTTGTTAATATACATGAGAAATAGTATATATTATTTTCGAGAAGATAACTTTGGAGGGTATTTCTGCGTTTATCATTTCCATACTAATCACAACATTGAAAGCATTAAGATATCTTTATTTTTGACACTTACTGTATTGTTCTTCATTTTTCCTGAAGATGGGAGAACTCGGGGCGCGTTCCCCACCTATCGACGCGTCCGTTCGGTCGCGCGGTGGAGTCGAACCTGTACCGCGTGGGCGACGCGCTGCAGCAGTACGCGTCCCTGCTGCGCGAGCGCCGCGACTCCACCATGGCCTCCTTGGACGAGATGCCCACTTGCCACGCTCTAGCCGAGGTACTTAAACTTACCTGGAGTTTTTTTGTTGACGGGGCGAAAATCCTTTCATATTTTCTGCTCTTTGGGATTCTGGTGCTTGGTGTATACGATTCATCTAACAATCACCCTGACGGTCAACCTCAGGCACTCTATTCTAACCCTGATCATGTGATTTCAGGTCCACCTGGACTAGACACCGTTTTATAAAAATGATAACTAGTGCTATGTTTAATATTTCTTCTGTGTTCGTATTCATTTTATATTAGGCTGTAATACAATCTAGACTTATACAATGATTTGGTCTCGACTTTATTCTAGATTGAATTAAAAAGAAACGAACGAGACTTATACTAATTATAGAAGAGAAAAATAGAGTAAAAAGACTAAGAGTAAATGTGGTGAAATATCATTATAGACATACCATCTGACCCACAACTTCAGAAATTCATTGGAAAATAAGCTGGGAAGTTCGTTACAGTGGACTCTCGGTAATCCAGCGCCTATCTAATCCACTCTTCCCTTGAATCCGACATCAACCAAACAATTTTTGCTCGTGTAAATCGTGCTCGACGCGTAGGTACTGTTTCAATTCCGATTGCTTAGTTTGAATTTAACTACGTGTGATAGCGGTGCAGCTTAGCGTGCGTTCATTGTTTGCTGTTTATTCATTGTGTATTACGTATACGTACCTAGTAATGTCTTCACAAGCCCAGAAGACAACAACATATAGAATCTTATCATTTGTCTGTAATTTGTCGGATTACGAGGTACTTTTTTGTAAAAAAATTCAGACTATAGGGGGTCTTAGGCAGTACTCTATAATCCGACAAATTCGATCGTCCGACACTGTCCTGCAAAACGTTTGTCGAATTACCGGGAGTCCACTGCATTTACTTTTGTTTTTTTTGAACAAATCACTCCTCAGATTTCAAAAAAGCGAGTGAAAAATTTCACTTGTACGTTTTACATTAAAAAGCGGGTAGTCTGGAATATTTAGTTTTAAAGTTTGTTTTGTACCAGATTTTGGATCGAGTCGACATGTCAGGTGCGAATGGACCTGCACCAACCGTTGAAGATATATTGAAAGTAGTCCGTGCCACTGTCCAGTATTTTTTTAGATGCATACATTTAACGGGTAAGTTGTTAGAGACAAAATTGTATTCTTGAAAATTTCTTGAAAAGCCACAAGGACATAGGAAATGTAAAAATTACTTTAAGGCTAGCAGAGCCGTGGACTAAAGTTAGTGGGAAACAATGTTCAATAACGAAAAATTTGTTTGACCGTGATGTAGCGTTCACTGCGTCATTACAATAAACAAAAAACTGAAAATAATGAATTTTGAATGCAAAAACGTTGAGAAAATTCTATTATATAGCAATTCTCAAGTTTATCCAATCGACTTTCACACAACAAAAAAGTATATTTCTTTGTCCAATTCAGTGTGACAGAAAGAAAAATGTAATATTTTTTTATCATTCACTGTCCTGTCCTTGGGCTTGGTTAAATCAGATTATCGCTAGGAGGGATCTGGATGGTCATAATAACAGCTGTTCCCGGATCCCTCCTATGTCAGGCGCAAAGTGGCACACCGTGTGGTTTTAGTCGGTCCGATTCCGACACACCACTCCGCCGTAAACCCCGGTGGGGTGATGGCCCGAGGGGGTTTCCACATGTTAAAAAAAAATAGTTAAATCAGATTATGATAAAATAACGGTGTTGTTTTATACATCCCATAGATACAAGTGAAAAACTCCGCTCCGTGACTATCGCTTGCCGTTTACTCCACAAACAGTGTGTCCACACCCATCTCGCCAGGTCGTTGGCTATGAGGGAATTGTTAGAAACGGCCATGTTTCGAGAAGACACCGCTCTCGGCAGTCGACCCGTCATTCCGAATATACTCTCTGCTATGAACAAGTGGAATAATGGCGACCTGTTGATACATTTCAATCAGAAACATG